>CAHIKZ030002101.1:1130000-1225000 GCA_903632075.3 Acanthosepion pharaonis | reverse complement strand
ACATTCGAGTGTTTTCTTAGATTCGTCTGGTACAGAGACACATAAAGGGGTCAGGCGAAGAAGACTGAACACCAGCTAGTTAACCACTACTCTATGGCAATGCACTTAACAGATTCTGCATTTTGTTTCATTTATCTCCGAGCCACATCAATACACTCGTCAATAACTCTCACGTACACACACACATACACGTATACACACGTATAGTCCCACACGTACATCTTCCAGTCTGTTCATTTCTATATATTTATCTATATATATATTAGTTTATACTACTAGATCCATCGATTTTAGTCTATTTAGATCTATATTAATCAGTTGATATCTCTCACACTTAATTCATATCTGTCTCCACTCTCTGTCTCTCTGTCTCTGTCTGTCTGTCTGTCTGTCTCTCTCTCTCTCTCTCTCTCTATATATATATATATATATATATATATCAATCTGTCCATATCTATCTATCTACACACACACAAAATTATATATATATATATATATATATATATATATATATATATATATATATATCAGACTGTACATATCCTAGTCTGTTCATTTCTATGTACATATCTGCCAGAAAAAAATATATATGTGCTTATATCAATCGATCGTATATTCATATCTATCTCATTCATTCTATCTATCTATCTATCTATCTATCTATCTATCTAGCTATCTTTCTCTGTGCTCGTGTGTATTTGATATCTATTGTAATCTGTTCATGTAGATGTTTATATCTGTCGCTACATATCTATCGATTTATCTCTCTATATTTATATTCATATCTATCCCTCGGTTTCTCTCTCTGTACCATATATATATATATATATATATATATATATATATATATATATATATATATATATATATATACCCCTCTAATCATACCCGTATATGTTTGTCTTCAACATTCTATCTATCTATCTATCTATCTATCTATCTATCTATCTATCTATCTATCTATCTATCTATCTATCTATCTATCTAATGCACTTTCTATCTATCTACGGATAGATTTGTAAAAGAAATTCAAATGCACAAACAACGTAAATTATTGACTCAACATGGACGCCTCGTCGCTGAGCGTTTCATAGATTCGTCTCTTAGACCCTGTTACGACTGTGCACCACATGCTTTTAACCTTGTGTCGTACTTGGCGATCTTAATATCAACAGTAATTAAATATTGATTGATTTGTATGAACGGGACGACTGATCAACGTGTAACTACATCAGTGTCTATCAACATGTAATGATTGCTGAAAAGTCATTAGCCCAACCAACATTCCAGAATATATATTTCAATGAGCAAACACCAGTGTTAATTTTAAGAAATTTATCGGGGTGCTGAAAATTTCTTATACATATATATATATATATATATATATATTCTATATATATATATATATATATATATATATATATATATATATATATTCTTATATATATTATATAGATATATATATATATTCTTATTCGTACATATATATATATATATATATATATATATATATATATATATATATATATATATATATATAGCACCATATGCAACGGTTTTTGCTCGCAGGATTTTGAGTATTGAATTAAATAAAATACCGATAACTTGCATTTAATTGGAATTACATTTCATTTAAATTATTAACCATTTATATATATATATATATATATATATATATATATATATATATACTCGACTCTCCCGTCGAATTCGACGTATGAGAGTCAAGCAGCTCAGTTCCTAGGAACCTACAGCCCGGCACCAGCGCATATGATTTGATTATAGTGGTGAAGGATTTGTGCAGAACCAACCACACTTTTTGAAGACCCGAATACAGAGACCTGGTGCATCACGTGTGACAACGTTCCCAAATGACCCTTCACAAGTTTTGAATTCAGAGTTGTCCTTCTCCTAGACCAGTTGCCATCTAAGGCTATAGAACCCTGTCTGTCCTGCTATTTTACCCATAGCTGGCGGGAGAAGGGGAGGATTAATGCCTTTCCCAAGTGTATTAGCACGTAATTGAATGTGATGGATTCGACTTTCATATATTTATCTATCTATCTTTATATATATATATATATATATATATATATATATATATATATGAATATATGTATATATGAATATATATATATATGAATGTGGTCCCTTTTCTTTCACTTGCATTCAAGTCGTCTGAAGATCGAATGAGCGTTAAACTTGGGTTATAACTAGGGCCAACCTTTCAACGTTGCCAAGCTTTTTTTTTTTCTTTTTTTTTTTTTTTTGCTGTCGAGCTAATTGTCTCTTGGTCTTTTTCTTTTTCTTATTGCTGTCCTTGTTCGGGGTTTTATCTTGTGTATTTAGGTCTTTTATCAATATACAGGTAAGGTAACAGCCCAATAGTTATAATTTATTTATTAACTATAATGTTTTACAAGAAACGGATATGAGAGGAAAGTGTTTAGCATGAGGTTTTACTTAAAATTCGACATGGGCACCAGATTTCGCTACCAGCTTCTCGAGCCGCCCAGGAATCGTGTCAGTTGACTTCACCAGGAATTCTTGTGGTATGAAAGCCATAACTTCATGTATTCGCCCTTCAAGTTCTTCCATTGTCTTAGTTTGTTACAGTAGACTTGCTTCTTTAACCAACCCCAAAGAAAAAGTCATAGGATGTTAAGTCAGGACTCCTGGCTGGTTACTCATATATAAAATAGGGAGTTACTTTTCAGGCTCTCCTACAGCCCTATCATTACTCCTCCCCCTTCCCTTGGACAAGTTTAGAGGCTCACACCTTGTTTCTTGCTTAGGAAGGGGTTCCTGGAACTCTCTCTCTCTCTCTCTCTCCTTACGTCTTCATTCTGAGGGTAGACGGTTGACAGTTTCCTGGTTGCTGTTTCCGACTGGTAATTAGGAGCCCTAACTCTTGCGTAGCGTCTTGAGCAGCCGCTCTGATCAACAGTTGTATAATACCGGGGTGTCTGTAGTGCCATGTAGCGCATGGAAAGGTGTCCCTGCAGTCACCTCCGGTGGGCAACCATGAGGCCACATTATGATGCAGGCTTTGCCAACTTCTCTCTGCCCGCGCCACGGTTGATAACCGTCTCCTACTTCTACTTCAGGCCTTCTCATCTTCCAACCAGAATTCCACACGATGACTTACAAAGATCGAAAAAGTAAACCTAAACCAGCCCTTCAAAAATCACTTAAACCCTTCAGCATTTCATTCTCCAGCATCCGTGACATTAGAACCAATATCTGCAGCGTGGAATCCTTCCTCACTGCAAACTGCCCGGATATCCTGGCCCTGTGTGAGGCCAATCTTGACCCGTCTATTCCCTCTTCTGATCTCTCGGTTCACGGCTACCTCCCTCCCTTTAGAAAAGACTCTCAAACCCACATGCACGGCCTTGGTGTTTACGTCAAGGACCATCTCTTGTGTCTCCGGCTTTCTCTTCTCAATGCTGTAAGCTATCTCTTCTTCCTTTATCGCTCTCCATCCTCTCAAGACTGCGGAATAATCGATAGCATTTCTGACAGCATAGACAAGGCTCTCTTTCTCCATCCGTTTGCTCACATATTGGTGTTTGGCGACTTTAACGCCCATCATACCAAGTGGCTTAATGCTACCACTGACCACGCAGTCACTCAAATAATTTTTCAGTCTCTCAATCCCTCACGCAGATAGTTGACTTCCCCACACGTTTTGCCTACAACCGGACGGTAAGGCTTCTCTGCTGGATCTGTGTTTTACCCCCATCCCCGAGTCTTGTAGTGCCTCGTAGCTCTGCCCGCTCGGTAACTCCGATCACGCCGCAGTGTTGGTCAACATCTCCTTTAACTCCACCCCCCTGCAAAGAACCTCCTACCTCTAGAACCTCGTTCTGCTATCAACGAGCTGACTGGGACTCGTTCCGTAATTTCCTCCACGATGTCCCCTAGGATGTTATCTTTACGCTCCCCGTTCAAGAATGTGCTTCTGAGGTCGCCTCCTGGGTCAAAGCTGGAATCGACGCTTTCATCCCCTCAAGGAAATTTAAGGTCAAATCGCGCTCCTCCCCCTGGTTTTCTGCTGCTTGCTCAGCCGCCATTGCCCATAGGAACCAATTCTTCCACGTCTATCGCAGCGATATGTCCGACTGCAATAGACGTCTCTTTGCCTCTGCTCGTAACGAGTGTAAGCATGTCCTCAACGAAGCTGTCACTATTTGCTGCTCGAATGAAGGAACGTATCGCTTCTCGCAATTTCAGCTCCAAGGATTATTGGTGTCTTAGCAAGAGCGTATTAAACAGTAGCAAACCCTCTATACTTCCTTTGTTCAACCAGTTTGAGGTCCTGACCTTCTCTGCCGACAAGGCTGAATACTTTCCACGGAAATTTTCTTTCAATTCAACGTTCGACTCTTCCGGTGTACTCATACTCGATTTCCCTCTTCGAATTGACGCCCTATTGAGCGACTTGCACATAAACCCGTCATTGGTATTGGGCATTATCTCTAATTTAGACCCCCACAAGGCTAGTGGTGGAGATGGGATACCAGCCATTGTCTTGAAGAAATGTGCGCTTGAACTGGCGCCTGCCCTCTGCAAATTATACAACTACACCCTCAGGGAATCTTGTTTTCCAGACTGCTGGAAGTCCTCATCGATTTTTCCTGTCTTTAAGAACTCCGGCGACCCCTCTAACCCTTCTAATTACCGTCCTATCAGTCTCCTTCCCTTCTTCAGCAAAGACTTCGAAGCTTTAATCAACGCCGAAGTGGTTAACCACCTTACAACCCATAATCTGCTCTTAGACAGGCAATATGGCTTCCGCCTTGCCTGATCTACAGCTGATGTGCTTACGGTCATCACTGAAATTGTCTGCTAAGCTCTTCAGAATAACGGAGAAGCCCGTGCCGTGGCCCTTAGACATCTCCAAAGCGTTTGATAGGGTTTGGCATGCCGGCCTTCTTCGCAAGCTCCAGGGTTATGGTATTACTGGTCGATTGTTTGACTTAAAACAATCATTCCTGTCAAACCGTGAATTGAAGGTCGTTCTCAACGGATTCTCCTCAAAACTAACCTGGCCATGCGTCTCAAAAAGGACCTCCAATTGGTTGTGAACTGGGACAGGAATTGGCTGGTTAGCTTTAACACCTCCAAAACAAAACTGCTCTCTATTAATCACCACAGAGATCCTCCCCCCCCCCACCATTAGAATGTCTGACGCTCAGCTTCCCGAGAGCACCTCTCTGCGGCTGCTCGGTCTCACATTGTCTGCTGACCTGAGATGGAACAAATGCATTGAGTCAATTGCTTCGTCCACCGCAAGGAAAGTTGACTCCCTGTGCCACGACAGGAAATCTTTCTCGCTAGAGTCGATCCTTCAAATCTACAAATCAACCATTCGCCCTTGCATGGAGTATTGCTGTCATATATGGTCTGGAGCCCCTTCTGTTTGTCTCAAGGTTCTTGATAAAATCCAGAGACGGATATGCAATATAATTGGCCGTCGCTTCTCTCTGGTTTTTTTTTACAAATACTTTCATGGTAATTGTTCCGATGAGCTGCTTTCTCTCGTTCCAAGACTTCGCGAATTCAAGCGCCCTACGAGGCATCCTGCTCAAACCCTTTCACTGTTGAAACTGTTAAATGTAGCCGTCTCTTCTACTCCAATAGCTTCATATCTCGCACCTCTCGCCTGTGGAACTTCTTTCCCTATTCCAGTTTCTCCAACTATTCAAATGTAATGTCAATCGACATCTCCAATTGCTTTGATCTATCCACTGTCCTTCTCCTCATCCTTTCCTCTATCACTCCTATCTGCTCTTGCTTCAAATCTTCTGTAACCCCTTGCGTCCTAGTGGCTTCCCCACTTGCTAGGGGTGAAATGCTTATATATATATATATATATATATATATATATATATATAACTAGACTCGTTTCGAAAAACCCTTGAATTTTTGATTTGCTAATAATCAAATCAATCTCGAGGTGAAAAAGGTTTTACAAAAAGAAAGAGCTACAAACATGAACTTCTGCCGACAAAAAAAATCGCACAGATACAGGTCTGAAGCCCAAAGAAAAAAACCCGATACGAGTAAACAACTAACTAACAAAAGCGCTCAATACAACCGTAGAGCAGACCTAGATAAACCTAGTGAGCCAGACAAACCTACCTTAGGTTTCACCTAAACAGATCGTCAGGGCAAGTAAGCCTTACTTTCCCCTGACGATCCGTTTAGGTGAAACCTAGGTAGGTTTGTCTGGCTCACTAGGTGTATATATATATATATATATATATATATATATATATATATATATATATTATACACTGTTACATAATTGAAATATCAATGTCTATATTGTTATCCACCTGAAGAGACGTCTTATTATAAACGTTGAAACGAAATATACAATTTTGTAGTGGATACTTAGATGTCCTAATGTAATAGTGTATAATAAATATTTATTGCTCTACTTTTGTATTGAGCCCTCTTTTAATTTAATGTTTTGAACTTGAGACGAGACTCCACCTTTCGACATAGCCTCGTCTTGGGATCCTCTCTGCCCGGAGGCAGAGAGTTTGACCAGCACAGCTGGAGTCGAATCTCCGACTGCAGACCAACATACAGTATTCATTATCGTCCGTAGGTATACTACAACACATATGGATGTCATGCATGGCGCTCAGAAATATCTGAATTATCCGCTGGATACAACCGCTTTCTCAGATCATTGATTAAAAATTGCTTCGAGACAATGAATCCTGTAGGTCTTAGAGAGGACTATCTTTCATCGAACTGTGTTAACAGACGTTACGGAATATTTTTTTTTTTAAAAGTACTAATTAACAGAAACTACATCAGTTGGTAGGGGGTGGGGGCTTTCACCAGCAGTGACATCTAAAATGAATAGCACGTGTAACTTGGAAAGAAAATAAAGACATAATCAAAAGGTTGAAGTTCCACACTACTTCAAACAAAAGATTATAAAGGAAACTCCCATCAGTAATAGAAAGAGCAATGACAGTTACTGGACTTGAGAAACCTATTTTCCTGAAAAATTGTTTTTAAAAGAAAGATTTTATAAGTGTAGCACTGTTTGTCTATATTTCTGAGATGAGGTATTATGTAGATTATTTACATTATTCGGAGTATTGTCTTCAACTTTGTCGCCATGTTTATCACAACGAAGAAGGCCGGAGCGTACAACAGCCGAAACGTTGTGATAAACCTGGCAACTAAGATGAGAACAATAGTCCGAATAAAGTAAATAGTATGTAGCACTGTTTGTTCGGTCAGTTAATGTCGAAGGTTTCTTTATAAGGAAATGGTTAAAATGAACATTACCGTTTCTCATTTTTGCGGCAGCACTGCGAACAGTTTGTTCATTAAGGCTTTACTGGCATGCTTTGTGTCAATAAACATTTTAGCCATATATTCTTTACTTCTTAGAACGTCTTTGAGCATTATATGACGCAATCTTCTTTATTTAGACTAGTTATTGAATGTCATTGTCTTTGAGTTTCTTTGATGAAGCACTGTCATTGTAATTTTCAGGCGCGTTTTTATTTCCTTTCCGTCACTTTTTAACGTAACATACAGATCGTTATTCAACGACCGTAAATAACCAAATAAATATAACAATAAAAAGCAGCAGAATGAAGATGAAAGAATACTAACCCAAAATGAATATTCATGAAAATGCTTCATCTAAAAAAAAAAAAAAAAGAAACTCCGAGTACTGCATCTAAATTACTCCTTGCATAATTCTGATTTTTATCTTTACCATGTTTTACGAATTCCTATATTTCAAGGGCTTCGTTTGATGTTATAGCAGATAACAAACATCAAAAGAATCTCCTTTGATGTTTAGTGTCAATTTTAAAATTTCTTTCAGATCTTTGTCAGTCGATTATAGTAAAAGTATTACAAATTTCCTCTTATTTGATATTAGCAGGGCTATCCGGCGTTGCCCGTGTATTATCTCAAAGTAACTCTAGAAATGTACAAATCCATGATGAAAAATATTCTTTGCAGTATAATTTTAATTTTAATACAATTTATTTAAAATAGATTGCATATAGAATGTCAATTCACGAATCCAGTATAAGAAAATATTCTTTTAATCTTTTCAATTTCAATGTAATTTAATATTTTGCTAATAGTTATTTAACAAAAACTAAGTGAATGGCGAAGGATTTATATATTAAAAAATAGATACAAATTTAATGTTTTTGTTTAAAAATTCTGCTTTTTACATTTCTGCTTTTAAAATAAACAGCATATAGAATTCGGAAAGAAAATAATGGTATAATCAAGATGTTTTTCCACACCACTTCAAAGAAAAGTTTAGCAAGAAAACCCAAATCGATACTGGAACGAGAAATGACCCTTAGTGGACATGAGAAATCTATTTTCCTTAGAAACTGTTTTAAGACATAGATTTTATAAATTTCAACTGAAATCAGTATTGGCTGCTCAGTCAATAAATGCCGAATGTTTCCTTATAAGGAAACAGCTAATATTACCATTAAAATTATCATTTATTTTGATATTATTTGTTTAAAAAAATAATCGAATGACGCTTGCTTTAAACTTGAAACGCTAAACTATCGACATATATATATTTTTTTCAACGATTTTCAAGGTTAACTATTGCGTATATATCTTTTGTTAATAAATTCACACGCAAGCAGGGTGACAATGCCACTACGACGCAAGGAGCTACTGGGAGTGAATGAGACTGAAAAGACTTTAGAATGAACTAGAAACCCATCCTAAACAGGAAAGAAAGAAGAAACCGCTACTCCTGTTGACCTTGGAAGGTATGAATCGGATGATAGCTAAACCTATCGACTGCTATTGAAGAAAAAAATAAAATGAAATAAAAAATAAATAGTAAATAAAATTTCAGAGTTTAGGCGGAGACGTTAGAAGCATAGAGTTAAAGTAGACTTTAGAAGAAACCGGAAGCCAAGTCTTAAGCAGGAAACAAGGCATGAACCGCTATTGCTGTTCAAAAGACCAAAGAGGAGTTTGAACCGGACGATAGGTGAACCTGTCTAATCATATTGTGGAAAAAATTTTAAAAATAGTAAAAAATTTCAGAGTTTAGGTGAAGACGTTAGAAGTATAGAATTGAAGTAGACTTTAGAAGGAAGCGGAAACCCAATTCTAAACAAGAAACAAGGAATGAATCTCTACTTCTATTCAATAGACCAAGAAGGCATGTGAATCGGACGAAAATCGAACTTATCTTATTTATGAAAAAATCCCTTAGGGTTTAGGCCGAGACGTTAGACGTAGAAAGTAGACTTTAGATGAAACCGGAAGCCGAGTCTTAAACAGGAAACAAGGCATGAACCTCTATTGCTGTTCAAAAGACCAAAGAGAAGTGTCAACCGGACGATAGGTGAACCTATCTACTCCTATTGATGAAAAAATCTTCAGAGTTTATGCGTCAACGTTAGACGTATACAGTTAAAGTAGACTTTAGATGAAACCGGAAACCAAGTCTTAAGCAGGAAACAAGGAATAAACCTTTTTTTCTGTTCAATATACCAAAGCGGTGTGTGAACTGGACGATAGGTGAATCTGTCTAATCTTATTGTGGAAAAAAATTTTAAAAATTGTAAAAAACTTCAGAGTTTAGGCGGAGAGGTTAGAAGTAGATTTTAGAATGAACAGAATTTGCAAATATCTTCGCTTATATAAAGAGTACATAAATAAATAGGTAATCAAAATCTTACTTAGAACACACTGAATCAGACTCGTTTTAAGGGTCTATAAATGGTGGGTTTGGAGTTTAAGTCGGATACACGTATACACATAGAATGCTCTTTACTCAAAAACAGATTTACAACTCATGGCTTAGTTAGGCACAAGCCTAACTCGTGTGTAAACTGTTCTCCCGAGTGGCTAGTAACACATCTATTTATCATCTCTCAGTTGCGTCTATGTCCTTGGGCAGAGTGCACTCAGAGGCGACTCCGTCAAAGGATAGTCGCAATTGAGGAAAATTATACTGAAAGGTGCCCACCCCGGGGAACAGCTGCCCGAGGCCGCGCCCTCTCCTTGCACCACAGAGAGTGATTGGTGCTCGCACCGAGACCAGCGTAACCGACGGTTGCGTGGGCTGCGGGCAATTTTTCTTCCTAGCCCGGGTGTACGCGCTCGGGCTCCCCACCTTAAAAACTGACCTTGTGTCAAAACCCATCTTATATATATATATATATATATATATATATGTGTGTGTGTGTGTGTGTGTGTGTGTGTGTGTGTGTGTGTGTGTGTGTGTTATGGTAATTTACCCATGCACGTATGGACTCTCCCAGATATAAATAGTTGCAGGTACTGCTTTTTGGGAGAGTGAAGTTTCCAGCAGTCAGCTCTGACAGTCTGATCAAACATTCTTGCTGTAACACTCTCGGTTGTATATGTTTGTATTACTGTTTCTGTTAATATATTTGTTTAACTCAATTCCTCTCTTTGTGTCTTTATTTCTGGCCCTAACAAGGTCACCACATCTTCTTATAATCATTTTCCTTGCTACCAACCAATATGCTTTCTACCGGAAAAATTAAGATGTCAGCCGAAAATGACCAGGAGTAATTGTTCAATTTAGAGATGAATTTACTACAACACCCATCCATATTAAATGATAAGAGTGGGAAAAGTCTTGTACAGAGTAAACCACAAGTTCCGGATCGATAATTATAAACCACCTCCAAAGAAAATATATAAAAATGCTAAACTAATTCATTAGAGATGGAGTCGAAGAGGTCATAACATTTGGTAAACATTAATTCAAGACCATCTGGGACAATTTTGACATACCTGACCCCTGCGAAACAATCTTATGAATGATTTAACTGAAATCAACCGCACAAAACTCATATTCGAACAAGCGTGCCGAAGAAAAAAACTTATATATATATATATTTAAGACATTTTTATGTTTATAGATTCTTTTTATAGATACAAATATTTAAGTAAATGCTCTGTTTATAATAAACAGTATTAAACAACAGCCTGAATGTCCGAGAAATTTTTCATAGAAAATATTCGTCCTCCAACAGGATTCGAACCTATATCCTATACGGAAGTGTCATTTAGCTTGACGTGCCTTTACTGATTTGGCCACAGAGGCGCGTTTGGCAAATCTATTGGAATGATTTGACATTGCCTTCCCCACGGTTTTGAATTCTGAGCAGTTCTTGTAACCCGACTATCACTCAAGGCTAGAAACTCCAGTCTACTCTGTTATTTAATCCATAGCTGAGCTGTGGAGATTAGATGGATACATGCTTTTCGAAATGCATTTTTGCGAAAGTGAATGCAACAAATACAAAGCCAGAATTTGAACTTTGTATACTGATTCCATTTTCCGTGCTAAAAAATGTTACCCAAGGCAAACGTGCCTGCGTCTTAAGGAGGTTATAAAAGGTTAAATGAATTGCGTCTTGATAGCAAGCGATCACATTCACCCCTTATATCTCCGTTCGAAGATTTGTTTCCCTGTCAACGAGTATATGAGAACTAAGAATTGAGGATATCAGTATCAAATCAGTACAGAAAAATACAACACCGAAATCTGAACGCATATTGGCATAGCAAAAGATGCTTTCCACAAGCTAAGTAAAGTATTAAGAAACAGGAAATTTTCGTTAGAAACAAAGAAAAGACTGCTGAATTGCTATGTGATATCAATCCTCCACTATGGCAGTGATTGTGAACAATCTCCATACAGATGAACAGAAGACTAAAGGCATCAGGAATGTGGTTCTACAGAAGGATATTGAGAATGCCATGAACGGAACGCGTAAACAATGAAGTCTTAAGGAAAATGGAAACAAAAAAATAATTATACTCAGAATCAGAGAAATACACACACACACACACACACACACACAAATATATATATATATATATATATATATATATATATATATATATATATATATACTACCTGTTGTAACCTAGAAAGGGCTACTGAATGAGGAATAGCCAAAACAAATGTTGAAAATGAAATGGTAATCTTTATAACATCAACAAAATATAATACTCGCCAGCGGCGTGAAGTAGGTAAACCACTGTCAGTGGTGAACTACTTACACAGCAGATTACCCCCACTTACAATAGTGTTCAACGTATTTATGAGGATTGGCACATACTAATTAGTGTTCATAGGTACGGTATATAACATATATATAATAGTGGACTCTCTTGTCGGTTTTAAACTGAGTTGGTAGACTAACCACAGAAATGATTTTGATTACATTGGAAAGGCTTGTGCAGAGCCAGCCACATTTTTCGCAAGGACTGATAACAGAGAAATGGGATACGGAATCTCCTCATGTTTATTGTCATGAACTTTAAACTTTCCGGGATAATGTCAAAGTTTAAGGACAGTCGATGCAATTAAACATGAACCTGTGGAAAGACATGGTTTGAATTCAGAGTTTATCACCAAAGGCAAGAGGGCCAAGAACGCCCTGCTATTTTACCCATAGATTGAGGAACAAGGATTTATACATTTTTCAAGTAATTAGTGCGAAGTGAGTGAATGAAAGACTATCGATCAGAACTTAAACCTGACTCGACGATTTGATAAAATTTAGACTAACGAAATATCTTTGTCAAGGATTTTGGGTTTACTTTTTCTATATTGGAGACATTTTTAAATTTTTTTTCAGGAACTATGAAAATTTCAGCTGTCGTAATACTTTCGGCTTTCACAAGTTATTATGAAAGTTATTATCAGTTGTGGTTTTGAGCTATGTCAGTTTCATCATTTTTGAAGTATCGTATTTTCACACATTTTGTTCGCGTCTTCATGCGTCAGCTCTTGTTGTCGTGCCGTTTTTTTATTTATTTATTTATTTATGGTGTTGTTATTTTCGAAAATTTCGAAAATATACTTAGTTTCTTTTTCCAGAATTTGATGAGAGATACTCTGAATGTAATGCCACATATTTTATTCAGTTGGCCCACAAGTCAAAGTAGATATTTGTGATATTGCATTAGAGGTGGGGAATTCTTGCTAATAAGCCATAATTCTGTTTTTGGCTTTTCACAGATAGCAGCCTGACAGAATGGTGTCTGACATAAAAACTCATGCGAAGCAGACGTATGCCATGTGGAAAATTTCCACTCATCAACGCTTGATATACATTTTTGAGGACGAAATAGTAAATAGGAAGCCAGGCGGTGTTATATATATATATATATATTTTAGCGATGGGCGTCCCAAGACATCATCCGGGCGGCCCTACATGGCCGTCGAGCTACAAAATGTAGAGAAGAGTGCTGACGAAAAATACCTGGCCCTTAGCGGTATTTATGTATAAAACAGTGTTTTGTCGATTAAAAAGGGTTTACTATTTAACAGTGTTATTGCGACCTCTGTTAAGTTTCCTTTGAAATAAATAGAGAGCATTACTGACAGAGCCTCTCATATATATATATATATATATATATATATATTAATAAAAACAAATAAAAAGAGAGAAGCTTATTTTTGCAACGCGTTTTGTTCCTTGGGGAATTTCACCAAAAGCGAATGTAGAAAATTTATATACACAGAAATCGCTAAGAAAAAAATAACGAAATTCTTTCATCGGCCTATGATACCTACATTCTATAAGCATACGTGGACAATATTTTATTAATATAAATACATACACGCGCACATACATACATAATATATATATATATATATATATATATATATATATATATATATATATATATACATTTCATTAAATAATATAGACAAGTGTTGTCTATTTATTTTATGTAAAATTTTTTCGTAACATCTGATAAGTTTAATAACATTATCGTTGAACGAAGAAAGAAATTCACAATATTGATCCATAATTTTTTAATACAATCTAAGCTTTCCGCTTACTAAAGCCATTATCAAAGATGTCAATTACAACATATTAAACAATAAACGGACAAGACATTGCTTAGAAATCATCTATGTAAACATTGACAGATTATCATCACTGTCTTGTCCGTATATTGTTTAATATGTTGCAATTGACATCCTTGATAATGGCTTAAGTAAGCCGAAAACTTAGATTGTATTAAAAAAAAAATATGGATCACTATTGTGAATTTCTTTCTTCGTTCAACGATAATGTTATTAAACTTAACAGATGTTACGAAAAAAATTTACATAAAATAAGCAGACAACACTTGTCTATATTATTTAATGAAACATGTATGAATGAAAAGATGCTGCCTAAATACACACACAATATATATATATATATATATATATATATATATATATTCTCCTGACTTCTTTTCTATCATGCACAGGGCTAGGACGAGACTCCATTTAGACATCTCGGGGTCTATCATTATTAATATACAACGTCCTGCCCTGCGTAGAAAACGGCAGATGAAATATTGGTTGTCCCTATTCGGGAAAACAACAACTGCCTGACTAGGAACATATTTAGTAATTATTTTTTCTCCCCCACCCCCTTACATGCATATTGGGTAATTGATTTCTTAATATCAGTTGTTGATAAAAAAAATTTCTTATCAGCATCTTTGTTTTATATTGCCGACGATTCTATTTCTGAAGAAGTTTCGGCCGATAGGCGCCCTAATGTATCTATTTTAATAATAAAACTATGATCATTGTCCTTAAACTTAATATATATATATATATATATATATATATATATATATATATATATATATATATAAGCGACTCTCCCGTCGAATTCGACGTATCAGGATTAAGCAAATCAGTTCCTAGGAAACTGACAGCGAGATTTGATTATAGTGGTGAAGGCTTTGGCAGAGCCACCCACAGTTTTTAAAGGGCCGAATAAAGAGACCTGGTGCAGAACGTGCCACAAGGTCCCCAACATCATCATCTTGCGGCCTCAGCCGAGATTGAACTCACTAATACTTTGATTGGTGTAGTTCATAATCTTGTCAAATAACTAAATTCTTGATGCTTCGCTAGGGCTATCAAGGTTGTTTTTATCATGACACCATCACTAAATGGATTGCCAACCAAGGCTCAGAGAGACTCCATTCACCCTCCTCTAAGAGCAAGTTTGAATTCAGTGTTTTCCTTCTCCTAGACCAGTTGCCATCTAAGGCTATAGAACCCAGTCTGTCCTGCTATTTACCCATAGCTGGAGAGAGAAGAAAGAGGATTCAAACCTTTCCCAAGGGTGTTAGCACGTAAGTGAATGTAATGGATTCGACTGGAATTCGAACTCGGCTCTCCGATTCCTCAATCCGAGCTGCTATCCATTATTCCACCGTGCCTCCCCAAACGACCTTCCACAGGTTTTGAATTCTGACTTTTCCTTCTCCTAGACCAGTTGCCATCCAAGGCTATAGAACCCAGTCTGTCCTGCTATTTTACCCATAGCTGGAGCGAGAAGAAGGGGATTCATAGCTTTACCAAGGGTAGTAGCACGTAAGCGAATGTAATGGAATACAAACTCGGCTCTCTGATTCTTCAATTCAATTTATATCCATTACTCCACCGTGTCTCCAACTCGATATATATATATATATATATATATATATATATATATATATATATATATATATATAATTCAGACCGGTAAATGTCGTTAATACTGTTTATTATAAACAGAGCGTTTACTTAAATATTTGTATCTATAAAAAGAACATATAAACATAAAAATATCTTAAAATAATTGTCGGACTTTGTCCATTTCATAATGTGGGATGTCATTTGTTTACTTTGGGATACGCATCCAGCAGATATGAATGTACGAGAGAAAATCATGGAGAATTGTAGTTTAAAA
Organism: Acanthosepion pharaonis; assembly: GCA_903632075.3. NCBI lineage: Eukaryota > Metazoa > Mollusca > Cephalopoda > Sepiida > Sepiidae > Acanthosepion > Acanthosepion pharaonis. Next base: position 1,209,215 of record CAHIKZ030002101.1, on the reverse strand, counting down.
ACAGTAAAATCGACCTTGCTAACCGAAACTCTACTTTGTAGCTCAATCGCTAAAGCACGTCAGGCTATATGACGGTTCTGTATAGGATACAGGATCGATTCCTGTCGGAGGACACATATTTTCTATGAAAATTTCTCCTGCATTCAGGCCCGTAAATGTCGTTAATACTGTTTATTATAAGCAGAGCATTTACTTAAATATTTGTATCTCTAAAAGAACGTATAAAAATCTCTTAATATATATATATATATATATATATATATATATATATATATATATATGAAGATTTAAAAGTGAAGCAGATATTTTTATATAATGCTCAATGTTAAAAATAGAGCACTGATAATATTATTTTTAATATATGCAAAAGAATTACTTAACTGTAATTGTCCCCGTGGTGTTGTGTTCACTTTTCAAGGATTAATCCGTATATTAAATATTTTCAATTGTAATGAATATCCTTTTTTTTTCATTTGATTGCTCATATATATATATATATATATATATATATATATATATATATATATATATGAATGTATTGCATTGTGTTTATTATATTATGTTATATTATTATTTAATTTATTTTAGTTTCTGTTGTATTTATTAACTTACATTATATTATTATTTCAGTAAATATTTGTTAAAATGTCTGCATTAGCACATTAACTCATTTCTCTTGTTTAATAATTTAATTTGATTATTGAAATTTCTTATATAAAATTTTTCTTCTAAAACACTCCACATGTTCTATTATTAATATTATATGAAGGTACTTTTTATGATTTCCCATTTAATTTTAGTTGATATAATTTTTATTTCTGACTCCATATATATTTTGATAATGTTATGTTGTTTTCGTATCTGTCTATTTTAAATGACATCTTATAATTATTAAGATGTTTAATTTTTCCTATATACATTTTTCTTCCGTATTAATATTATTTTATGCAGTTGCTTTATATATTATATTATTATTTTGACATTTATTATTAAGTGGGCAGTTATTTTTATTTCAACATTTGCAATTATTGCTGCTGTTTCGAGGGTTTTTGCAATTGTAATTATTATTTTTGTTTAATATTTTTTTTTTATGTTTCTTTATTATTTTCGCCATATTATCCATACAACTATAACTGATTTTAATTGTATTTTTATTAATGATTTTTGATAGTTTTTTAAGGAAGTGTTTTTTAATTATTTAAAAAAAATATTCTTCCTATTTTTATTAAATTATTATAAGGTTAATTAAAGCAAATTATATTTCTTTTTCTTTTATTTTTGTACGTATTATTGTTAGTTATGTACATTAATTTATTCGAATAATCACCTATTCTTAATGCTGAATTATATATATTTTAATTTCATTAAATATTTTTATATTGCTACAATTAGCTGCAATTCTTTTATTAATAGATATTCGTATATGCTTAAATATATTAGGTGGGTGATCTGAATTTTTGATTATAAATATGGGATTATCATTTGCTTTCGTATATGGTTTTTATGTATCATTATTTAAATTAAATGTTATGCCTAGAAAATTTACTATTTTTAGATTAGATTTTATGTCTATTTTAAATCCTAATTTGTTAAATATTTTTATTATTTGTTTTCTAATATTTTCTGTTTTTCTACGATTACAATTTCTAACAATTATTAAACCATTATCTCTATATAAGCCTATATCTTTTATCTTTTTATTCGTGACATTTGATAAATTATGTATGATATATATCAATATAAGTTCGCATATTTTGCGCCATCATAACTGTCCATTGATATGTCAAAGTTCTTATTATTATTGCTATTATTCTTTTTTATCCATATTTTATTGTTGTAGTATAATAATGATTTTCTACGATGATTAATTTTGTCTAATTATTTGTCTTGAATGTTTATATGTTCTGTTGCTAAATTTAATTGTTTCTTTAATATATATTTGGTAAGGGATGGATAAAACTCTTGTATATCTATTTGTAAAAAAGAGCAATTGTTTTTGTTTGTAATATTGTTGAACCAATTAATAAATTATTTCGTATTTTCCTTTGATTTATATTTAATATTTTTCTTAATTTCGGGCATATTTTTCCTACTATGTGTTTCCTTATTTTTTTCTATATTATTTTTCTGACGGATTTAATAAACTAAATGTTTTGTTTAGAAAAATATCCTTAGGATCTTTTAATTTAATAAATGTTTCTACTTTCATGAATTGTTTAATTCTATTATCTAATTTTAATTTTGTTGCTACTGTTTTTGTCTCTTTATTTATATTATTTTCTGATTCATTGTTGGCGGTTTTGTAAAACTTATGCACCTCTTTTTCGATTAGTTTGTTGCACGTTATAGATTCGTCTTGATTTGTTTGCTTGAATAAATAGTTTGTTTGATTTATTTCTTGATTTTATGTCATTTATTAATTGTTTTTGAAATTTACTGTTTTTTCTTGTTTCAATTTTTATTTACAATATTTATTAAATCCTTTTCGAAATCAATAAAATTGATTCGGGCTTCTTCAGCTGCATGACGAATGCGTTTAAGCAAGAAAAGAACTGTCACCACTGGGAGTTGATCTCAATGTCCATTTTTATATTTATATATGCTCGACTCTGATATTGAACTCTTTAACCCATAAATGTAGCATAACTTAAAACAATATATATATGTATGTATGTATGCATCTGAGTGTGTGTATGTGTGTTTTAGAGGAAGAAAGTATGACAAAATGGAAAAAGATCTAGTGTGACGTGTTCTGTCCTTTAGATTATGATAAAGTCCTAAAATACAAAACGCGTCGCTCGAAAACTTTTTCAACACTCATACAAACTCACACTCATACATTCATACATGCACACACATACACATAGTTTTACATATCAATGGAAAATTGATAAATTTTAAAAAATAATATTTGCTTTTAATATTATCTCCTCGTTTCGAAGTATTTGCTAGATATATACAGTATATATATAAGGTAAAATGTCTATATTTGCACGATCTGTCCTTTACACACACACACACACACACACACACATATATATATATATTCTGTTTATATGTTATTTTTATAGATACAATTTATTTAAGTAAATGCTCTGTTTTAATTAAAGTGTATTAATTACATTTACCGATCTGAATATTCGAGAAATGTTCCGACAGGAGTTGAATCTCTATTGCTATACGGAAACTATCATCTGACGTGCTATACCATTTAGCTACAGATAAGCGTCTGGTTAGTAAAGTACAAATTACTGTTTTTAAACACACCGTTCCTTACGAATTTTCTCGCTCGATCATATCTGCTCACGAAACGTATCTTAACGTAAACAGTGACAACATATAATGAAATGGATTAAGTTCGACTATTATATAATATAATTTCTTTTTATACGTTTTTCTGTTTATACACTATTTTCATAGATAAAATCTATTTAAGTAAATGCTCTGTTTTTAATTAAACCGAATTAATTACATTTACCGGCCTGAATGTTCGAGAAATTTCGTAGAAAATATTCAGACCGATAAATGTAATTAATACTGTTTAATCAAAAACAGAGAATTTACTTACATAAATTGTATATATAAAAATAACTTATAAACAGAAATGAATTACAAAACACACACACACACCCCACACACACCCACCCACACACACACACACACACACACACACACACACACATATATATATATATATATATATATATATATATATATATATATATATATATATATATACTACTCAGGCATATTTGTGTTTGTACATCACCCACAGAGTCCACGTGAGGTTTCTTCTACTATGCTGAGCGAACCTTAGTTACAATTTCTGGGAGTAAGCGCGTTATTTAGCGTAATCAACAGTCTGAACAAGGTCAGCTCCCTCTAACACTTGGTCACGATGACTTGTGACTCTGTGCTTGCACAACCATCGACGGCTCCCGAATGAGTTCCGTCTACCTAATTTCACTCAAAAGTGGAATGTTTTTCAAGCACTTTCCAAAGATGCCGCACTCTAGAGGTCACATTCCTGACAAATCGACCATGGTTCTCATGCATTCGAAACTGGGTTCCATATATATATATATATATATATATATATATATATATATATATATATAAAAGAAAGAAACAGTAAGATATATAATCCTGTGTTCTTATTGATATTTTTATTTTTACAAAATATTGCTCAATGTAAATTTACAGAGCATTATAATTATAAATTAACTGTTTAAAATATGTTTTTTTCGCTACACAGTAATAACCATGTTTCAAAAATGGAAGCTAAAAAAGCTTCGAATTTAATTTTGTAATTAAATTAAAACATTAGCGAATTTTGGAGTAACTTATTTTTTAAATTTACTGATTTTTAAAGGCACAGAAAATTTCATAATTCACAGTTTCCAAGGATACAGAGAGATCCAATCATTCAGACAAGGAGTATATATATATATATATATATATATATATATATATATATATAATCAAATCTGAGATTGAGATTCAATATTGTTGTAGCATTACCTAGACGATAATGGGTATGTCCCCATTCACATAAATACAGTCGTAAATATTTTATATTGGTCTGCAGTTGGAGATTCGTCTCCAGCTGTGCTAGTCAAACTCTCTGCCTTTGGGCAGAGAGGAACGCTGACGAGGCTATGCCGAAGGGCCTTGTGCCACATCTGACCGCGTGGGGCGGTTGGCAAATATCCTGCAGTTGGAGATTCATTGTGGAATTCACTTGACTTACTTCTAGCCGTTGACTACTTCTCCTACGCGCCGCTGGCAGATCTTATATGTGTTGTTCTTGTCCTAAGTATTATTGTTCATTACCAACCTTAGTTTGATTATTATATTCAGTAACCTTCCCTAGGTTACAACAAATATCAAGCACGATAATTGCATTTATCTTTTTTATGTAGCATGTCCCTTCAGGACATGAGCGATAATGGCTCTCCACAACGTCCTATCATCATTCATAGCTCTAAAGTTTGTCTCCTTACTATCCCTTCCAGTCCCTGTTCATTTACACAAACTTGCAAACTTGTTAGGTAAGATGGTCACTGTTTCCTTCTGTCCCTGTTGACTTCAATATGTCCTGCTAATGACAAATTCTTAGAAGTATGTTTTCTAATTATGTGTCCCAGAAATTTATTTCTCATTCTAAAATCCAAGAGTCGATTTTGAATTCCACTCTGGTTCGTTACATTCATGTACGCGCAATACACTTAGGAAAGGCATGAATCCATCTCCTCCCCGGCTATGGGTTAAAAAATAGGTCTTATATCTGGAAAAATCATTGTTCTCAAAAAAATAAGAATTACTCTTACCATTCAAAATACGTTTCGGTGTTAAATAACACAGAAAAGGTTGATAAAAACACATCCCTCAAATCAATTCTGATTCTAATTAAATCTCTATTATTATAAAACTCTGTGAACGTTGCTTGTGTGTTTGCCAGAAGTCATATAAAGAGAAAGAAAGATATAAATTTATTATCGTGTAGTAATGGGGGAAAAAAGAAATGGTGTGTGTTCGTATCAGATGGTGACCTAATTTAACATCCGGATTGTGGACATAAATGTAAGCATTTATGTCCGCTTTTCACCTCTCTCTCTATCTCTCTCTCTCTCTTTCCACCTCCCTCTCTTTTCACTTCTCTCTCTCTCTCTTTCCACCCCCACTCTCTCTTTCCACCCCTCTCTCTCTTCCACCCCCACCCTCTCTCTCTTTCCACCCCCCTCTCTTTTCCACCTCTCTCTCTTTACACCCTCTCTCTCTTTTTTTACACCCCTCTCTCTCTTTACACCCCTCTCTCTCCACCCCCTCTCTCTTTCCACCCCTCTCTCTCTTTCCCACCGCCACTCTCCTCTTTCCACCCCACTCTCTCTCCCCCTCTCTCTTTCCACCCATCTCTCTTTCTACCCCCTCTCTCTAACTTTCCACCCCCTCTCTTTTTTCTCCACGCCCTCTCTCTCTCTCTTTCCACCCCCTCTCTCTCTTTCCACCGGCACTCTCGCTCTTTCAACCCCACTCTCTCTTTCCACCTCTCTCTCTTTCCACACCCTCTCTCTCTTTCCACCCCTCTCTCTTTTCTACCCCCTCTCTCTCTCCACCCCTCTCTCTCTTTCCACGCCCTCTCTCTCTTTCCACACCCTCTCTCTCTTTCCACCCCACTCTCTCTCTTTCCACCTCTCTCTCTCTTTCCACCCCTCTCTCTCTTTCCACACCCTCTCTCTCTTTCCACGCCCTCTCTCTCTCTTTCCACCTCTGAGATTTCGTGTGTGCTTATTTATATTTCAGCTTTCTTTAAAGAAACAATATTTTAAATATTTAAAAAATATTTTTTGCCATATTTAAAAAATATTTTCAAGCGAATATGATTTTTAAATATATTTTGGCATATTAAAAATATATTTTTACATTAATGTGATTTAAAAAATATTTTAGTGAATAAGATTTAAAAATACGAATTGTTTATACAGTAAGTATTTTTTATTTCAACTTTCTTAAAACTGACAATATTTTAATGTTGAAATCAACTTCCATGTTTTTTTCGCCTGAACTGTCAGTGACCCAACGGGTCACGGATAGTCTAGCTTAATATAAAATGCCAATTATGAAATCCGAAAGTACGCAGGCATTTAATAATTCATATTTAAATTTCTACCATTAGAAATTAATTTATATATTTCCTGTCCCACCTGTACAGGTAAGGGAGGTAAATCGACTTAGTAAATTTATAAGTAGTTACTTCCCTTAGTTATTTTAATAATCTATATGAATAAAATATTAATCTGCATTTAGACAAAATTATTTCCCGGGCAAAATGAACCATTTAATTAATCAGATCCTTTGCTTCTAACTTTCTTAGATTACAATTTGAGTTGTTCAAGCCTTTCATGTGAGACACTAAGCTAGCTTTGTCTATTAAATGATCTTTTTATTTCAACTTGTTCTTGAAATAAGTGTTGTCGTCCCCGACTTTGTCGTGCTGTTGCTAATCTTTTTATTCCAAAAGATATTTCCGTTTTACTGTTATATTAAACACATAAAATGTTTAACATGAAAAGATATTGAGCAAAAAGCAATTTATATAATACCAGGAGTAATCAATGAATCATACATACCAATGATGGTCTAAAAAATATAAAGGGAACGAATTAATTAAACGGTTCATTGGTTTCTATTTTAGCTGTGAATTCTTTATCGTCGCTTTATTGAATCTAAATTCATTGTTTCAAGGCTTTTGTTTCGTTGCATCTCACTATTAAAACTTTCTAACAATGGCCGTCGTTTTTGACGGCACGGGTACACTCTTAATTAAATAAATGTTTAACAAATAACTTTCGTTTGTTTTAACAAAACTCATACACACACAACTCACACACATACACACTACGCATATATATATATATATATATATATATATATATATATATAGTGGAGTCTCCGTCGTATTCGAAGTATGAGGTCAAGCAGCTGAGTTCCTAGGACACCAGACACCATCAAATATGATTTGATTATAGTGGTGAAGGCTTTGTGCAGAACCAACCAAACTTCTTGAAGAGCCGAATGCAGAGACCCGATGCACTACGTGCCACAAAGTCCCCAAACGACCCTCCGCAGGTTTTGAATTCAGAGTTGTCCTTCTCCTAGATCAGTTGCCATCCAAGGCTATAGAACCCAGTCTATCCTGCTATTTACCCATAGCTGGAGGAAAGATGAAGATTAATGCACGTAAATGAATGCAATGGATTCGACTGGAATACATACATGCATACATACATATATATATATATATATATATATATATATATATATATATATATATATATATATATATATATATATATATATGTGTGTGTGTGTGTGTGTGTGTGTGTGTGTGTGTATTCAGATTTATAACGTATACATGTTATAAGATCCCTACCAAATACAACACACACACACACACATATATATATATATGTGTATGCATTTATGTTTAAAGGCTAAGACATAAGTCTTATTAAAATCAGAAGCCTAGTCATTTTGTGCATCAACTATATACATAGATAGATAGTGCTCTACTCGTCTAAGAAAGGATTCTCTGTAAAAAAAATAGTTTGTAAAGGTGGCCAGATTTTTAATTAGTGGGTCGGGTTGTTCACGTTTCAGAACCTCTTTGTTGATCTATCGATAGATAGACAGATTTGATTTTACGGGTTATCAAAATTTTGCCAGAAAATAAAATCTGTTTATCTATCGATAGAACAACAAAGATGTTTTGAAACGAAGAGATAAGGACTCACTGATATAAATCCGACTAATTAACCCATAGCAGGGGGAGAAGCTGTGGATTCATAACTTTCTCAAAGGTATTCGCGTGTAAGTGAATATTCCTACTGCAATAGGAACTCGGCTCTACGATTTCTAATTATCCTTTACACCCTCTGCATATACAAGCTTACGGCACATGATACTCCTAAGTGGTCACTCATGTAGGTATTGACCAGGCTCGACGTTGCTGAACTTCGTTGATCGGACGAGAACCGGTGTTTCAATCTAATATAGCTGTAAGATAGATAAACAGACTGGTACGCAGAGAGATAATGAACAAAATTAGATAGTCTTTGTTTAGCGGTATATCAAATTCGATGGGTTATTTGGATAATAATAATTTTAGTGATACAAGTCTTACTAATTAACCCATAGCTGGGGGGATAAGAGATTCATACCGTTCCGAAGGTTTTTTGCGCGTAAGTGAATATAACGAAACTAACTCGTATCAGAATTAACAATTCCGAACCATTATCCATTCCAACACCCAAACATCAAAGCTTACAACACCTGGATTTTCCAAAAGGTCACCCATCTAGGTTCGATATTGTTTAACATCGTTGATCTTACGGGAACCGGTGATTCAACGTGATGTGGCCATAAGGATAGATAGATAGATAGATAGATAGATAGATAGATAGATAGATATAAACAGACTGACATAGATAGATAGATAATGAACTGAATTAGATAGATAGATAGATAGATGATAGATAGATAGATAGATATAAACAGACTGACATAGATAGATAGATAATGAACTGAATTAGATAGATAGATAGATAGATAGATAGATAGATAGATAGATATGATCAGACTGAGATAGATAGATATATAAACAGACTGAGATAGATAGATAGATATATAGATAGATAGATAGATAGATAGATAGATAGATAGATAGATATGATCAGACTGAGATAGATAGATAGATAGATAGATAGATAGATAGATAGATAGATATAAGCAGACTGACATAGATAGATAACGGACAAAAATAGATAGATGAATAGATAATGAACAGAATTAGATAGATAGATAGATAGATAGATAGATAGATAGATAGATAGATAGATATGAACAGACTGAGATAGATATGATCAGACTGAGATAGATAGATAGATAGATATAAACAGACTGACATAAATAGATAGATAGATAGATAGATAGATAGATAGATAGATAGATAGATAGATAGATATGAACAGACTGAGATAGATAGAGAGATATATATGAACAGACTGAGATAGATAGATAATGAACACAATTAGATAGATAGATAGATAGATAGATAGATAGATAGATAGATAGATAGATAGATAAATTTTCCTTCCAGGAACATGCTATCGAGTAATCAAAATTAATTAGCATTCACTATTAAATATCGTTTTTAGGCATTTTTGTCATAATAATACCGATCGAGAGAGCGCCCGCACTGGTTCACACACACACACACACACACACACATACGTGCGTGTGTGAATGTTGAATAATGTATAATAAACTAGTAAAATACAATTGTTGGCGTGGAGTTTCATCGAGGACACAATATATCAATGTTTCCGATAACACGGGTATTGCGACTTGGGATCCGTTCCCCTGATAACACCTCCCTAATTTACTTTAAAAAAAAAATGATTAGGTCATTACCCGTTATCTGGGGCAAGACCTGTGTAAAGGACCTCGGTATTTTTCAAAAGCCCGCGATAATCAATGACTTCACGTCACGTTTTGCGCCGAGTGGTGATAGTGAATAAATATCACACGAACGATGGTTTTAAGCACGATGAACACAATAGCCATCACTCAGTATAGCGGGCTCTGTCTGTCAGTCTCTGACTCACTCAATCACTCACCACAAACACACACACATATATATATATATATATATATATATATATATATATATATATATATATATATATATATATATATATATATATGTATATTATATTTCACAACACTAACCTATATACACAAATATGTCTGTTCTGTTTTTCTTTTCAATTTTATATATATATATATATATATATATATATATATATATATATATATATATATATATATATATATATATATATATATATATATATATATATAGAGTCACTTGCAGGTCTTATGAATCATTTAGGAGGTCATTTGAAATCCTCCCTTTAATTTCTGTAAAGCAGTAGTTGACAACATTGTCTATTGATAGAGAGTTCAATCCTCAGTGATTTCATCTCTCTCGTGGTCTTGTACACATAAGATGAAATACATGTGTATATTTTCTGTATACATTCATATATATATATATATGTATATATATATATATATATATATATATATATATATATATATATAAAGTTTAGTATATATTTGTAATGGCAGTTAAATATTTTACAATACAGAGATTTTCAGCTTACAATATTCGATATTTGACATATACAGTACAGCGTTCCATTAAGTAATTTGACAAAGGAGATTATGTTCAAAATTTATCATTTGTTGTGTTAAATAAATACGGTACTATAATATTATCAACGAAAGAAGAAAAATTTGTTGCGATTATCTATCTATCTATCTATCTATCTATCTCAGTCTGTTCATATCTTTCTATCTATAACAGTGTATTTTTTTTTATTTTGTGTTTATCTATTTTCTATCATGAGGTGATTGCATGCACGTAATGTTTTTACGTCAACATGCAAGTTCTTCAAACACACACACACACATACGTATATGCACATGTAATGCATATATACATATATATATAGGTATATATGTATATGCATATGTAAAAATGTATATGCACATGTACATACCCAAACGCACGTACAGATATATATGCACACACAGACACACACACACACACACACACACATATATATATATATATATATATATATATATATATATATATATATATACCCGGTGTAAATCGACTCATGACTGAGTAGAACCTACACAGGACACATATATATATACGCATATACATATATATACCCATATATATATATATATATATATATATATATATATATATATATATATATATATATATATATATATATATATATATATATATATATACCATGTTGTTAATATATATATATATATATATATATATATATATATATATATATATATATATATATATATATATATATATATATATATATATATATATATATATATATATATATATATATATATATATATATATATATATATATATATACTTTTTGGCATGGTGTAATGGTTAAAAGATTGTCTCGCTAAAACAATTATGACTGAGAAGTGAGTTCGATACTCACTGGGTGTCCCATAAATTGTACGCTTAGAAAATCAATATATATATATATGTGTGTGTGTGCTGCGTGTATGTTGAAAAATGAGAATGGCAAATTTACTGAAGCAGGCAGACGCGTACACTCTCTCTGTTATACAGGTATGAAATATATTACGCCACTATACACACACTGCAGGCACACACACACGCATACACACAAACACACACACACAAACACAAGTACAAACGCCCGAACACACGCACATGTAAGTAGGGAATCTTGAGGCCGCTGTTTATGTAATATTCTTATATAGCATTTAAATGCAACCAGCGTTTGAATATTTAAATGAATATGCAAAGTTAATTTCACACACGCTCATCCAGAAAGACACACACGCAGACACATAAACGCATATATCTGTACATGTACACATGCCTACCTCTGCTATGTACTGTATTGGTATGTATGTATGTAAAATGTATAGAACGCGAGTTCGACGCATGGCGTCTTTTGTACCGTTGGGTTCGACGGAGATAGCAGTAGGCTTCCATAGTTGGCCAACTTCGGAAGGTATAAGCAAGTCAGCAAGCGAAGAGACAATCCATACTTGTCACCCTTGCCTAGCTATTGCCAAGACCGCGACGAAAAGCATTCAGAGACGAAGGCGGGCGGGTGCGGTTTGTGAGGTTCGGGGAGGGGGGGCGGATTCAAAAGACAAAGTTGAGGAGGTTGAGATAAAAGGGGATATCGAGTGGTGGTGGTGGTGGTGGTGGTGGGTAGGTAAGCATGGTGTGGGGAATGGAGGAGGTGAGAGGTGATGGGGGTGGTGGTTACGAAATGCAGGAGGTGAAGCCTATTTGTGCGGGTGGCGTGATGGCAGTGTCGTGCGGCGACGGCGGTGGTTATGGCGGGAGACGTGTAAAGACAAAGAATAAATAGAAAGTATGAACGGGAACTGTGGGTGAAAAACGCACCTATGCTTCTTTCTTTTTTTTTTTTTTCTTTCATTTCTTTTTTACTTTTCGTTCTTTTCTTTTTTTCTCTTTTTTCTTTTTCTTTACTTTCTTTTTTTCTTTTCTTTTTCCCTTTTCGTTCTTTTCTTTTTTATCTTTTTTCTCCTTTTCATTTCTCCTCTTTTTACTTTTCTTTCTTTTCTTTTTTCCTTTTCGTGTTTTTCTTTTTCCTTTTCGTTCTTTTGTTTTTTTCTTTTTTCCTCTTTTTCCTTTTCTTCTTCCCTTTTCGTTCTTTTTTCCTTTTCGTTCTTTTCTTTTTTTATCTTTTTCTTTTTCCTCTTTTTCTTTTATTTCTTTCCTTTTTTCCCTTTCTTCTTCCCTTTTCGTACTTTTCTTTTTTCCTTTTCGTTCTTTTCTTTTTTATCTTTTTTCTCCTTTTCATTTCTCCTCTTTTTCCTTTTCTTTCTTTTCTTTTTTCTTTTTCGTTTTTTTCTTTTTCCTCTTTTTCCTTTTCGTTCTTTTCTTTTTTCCTCTTTTTTCCTTTTCTTCTTCCCTTTTCGTTCTTTTTTTCCTTTTCGTTCTTTTCTTTTTTTATCGTTTTCTTTTTCCTCTTTTTCTTTTATTTCTTTCCTTTTTTCGTTTTCTTCTTCCCTTTTCGTTCTTTTCTTTTCCTTTTTTTCCTTTTCTTTTCTCCTCTTTTTCCTTTTCTTTATTTTCTTTTTCTTTTCTTTCTTTTCTTTTTTCCTTTTCTTTCTTTCCTTTTTTACTCTTTTTTCTTTTCTTTCTTAACTTTTTCCCTCTTTTTCCCCTTTTCTTTTTTCTTTTCCTTTTCTTTTTGTTTTTTTTCCCGCTGTACAGATTTTTAGTGTATGTCAACGATAATATGTCGGGTTCATGTGTGTAGCAAATCTCTATCGATATATGTATATATTTTTTATGCTTCCTGACCCGTGTGTGTATAATAGAGGTACATGCACACATACATACACAAATATATATTTCCTCCTAAGCTGATATCAGATATACAGATATAGGGATGAGCCGTACAGTATGAAGATATATTTTATCAGCAACCACCCTTCCAGCTTACTGCAAGCAATCACACACACAGTGGTTTCCCCCTACAAAGATGAACGAATGTTCGAAACCTGCCGGAGAATACATTTCCTTTATTAAGACTCGCGAATGCACAAGCCAGTAGATGTCATTCACAGTGTCTATAAGAAGAAAAAAAAAACAAATGCAGGGCATCTACTCAAACACATGTATGCACATATCGAAAACATTTCTTAAGTTCCTAACAGTCATACCAACTCTTGATTTATTTTTATATATATATATATATATATATATATATATATATATATATATATATATATATATATATATTCCGATTTTTTTTGAATGTGTAGGTCTGATGAATTGGATTATGATTACAATTACAATGTAATAAATCATAACCATGGAGTATTAGTGTTTCACTTACTCTGTCCTGGACATTGAGTTCTACCTGGATTCGATCTTCTTGGGAATTCATATATATATATATATATATATATATTGACCACTAATATTATATATATATATATATATATATATATATATCATAAAGAAATACATTACCCCAATTGACCCGAATGAAAAAATCAACATAATTATCTACTACAAAAAACTTAAAACAGCTAACCTTATCCTCAAAGGCAACAACACATCAGCAAAATCAAAATTACAACAAACAAACATTATTTATCTGTTCAAATGCCCCTTAAGTAACTATGTTCCTGATCAAACCGAATTCATAATTAATTACATTGGTCACACAACTACATGCCTATCTAAACGTCTTACGTTACACCTATCTGACCTCAGCTCTATTAGAACCCATTTAAACACACATACAAACTTACCAGATCCCATCCGAAACATACTAGTAGAAAATACAACCATAATAACCTCATGTGACAAAAAAGATTCAAAATAATGGAAGCCTTTATAATAAAAAAGAAAAAACCAATACTTAATATTAAATACGAACAAGGCCACAATGTGCTGTGTTCGGAAAATAAAACAAACCTATAAATCTAGAAACATATACAACCCATACACCCAATTAAAACATAAAATCATCCTTGATAATGGCTAAAAGTATAGACGAAAGCGCTTGAAATTATAGAACATTTGGACAGTTTCTACATGCACTGTGTCCCCAAAAAGAATAAAACACTTGTTCGAACACAAGTAAAATTAAATAAAAAGCTTAATCGCAGTACTTTTTTGTCATCGCTAATGAAATATATATAAACGAAGGGTTGCTGCGTAAAACACACACACACACACACACACACATACATATATATATATATATGAATAAAATAACAAGAGGAAAAACTATTAGCCGACGCGTTACATCCTCTGAGGACTTTATCAATTATTTTTACCTTGATAAATTTACTCAGAGGATGAAACGCGTTGGCTAAGAATCTTCCCCTTTGTATTTTTATTCATTTTGTTCCTTCACAAATACACTTATCTGATATGAATATATATATATATATATATATATATATATATATATATATATATATATATATATAAAAAGAAAGTTTGACATCACAATGGGATCACTAGATTCAGCTGAGTCTTCTGATGTCATTGGTCTTTTTATTTTATACAACCTTACAGCGCACCCTGATATCAATATAACTGACAGTGGTTTGTACAGAGACGATGGACTTATGGTTATTAGAAACTCAACTAACTTCAAAATAGATAGAATTAGAAAGTTATTATATAAAGAATTTAAAAACATGGGCTTAAAAATTATTGTTAGCACTAAATTCAAGAAAGTGAACTTCCTAGATATAACATTAGATTTAAATAAAAATACATACACACCTTATAAAAAACCCAACACCAATCCTTTATATATACGCCCTAAATCAAATCACCCCCATCGATAATTAAACATATACCGTTATCTATCAGTAAAAGAATTAGTACAAATACAGCAAAAGACAAGATTTTCGATGAGCATATCAATTCCTATAACAAAGCTCTAAAAGGGAGTGGCTACAAAAACCCAAAACTAACTTATGTAAAAAATGAAAATGGAAACCATAGAAAAAACAGATGTAGAAAAATAATTTGGTATACACCCCTATACAACCAAATGGTAAAAAAACAAATTAGGACAAAAATTCCTCGCGTTAATAGTCAAGCATTTCCTAGTGGAAGTAAACTAAGTACGATTTTCAATAAAAACACACTAAAATTGAGTTACAGCTGTACGGAAAACTTAGAAAAAATTATTAAGAACCATAATGCTAATATCTTAAATAAACACTTATACCAAAACCCAAAAAAATTTAGACAATGGAAAAATAAAAATAAAAACTGATGAAAATAAACAAAAATTATGTAACTGTAGAAACCCTCAAAATTGCCCTCTACAAAATAAATATCACACCAAATCATTAGTATACCAATGCAATATCTCTTCAATTGAAAATCCTGAAAACATAAAAATATATATAGGTTGCACTAGCCATAAGTTCAAAAAAAGATTCAACCAACATCAAAGTTCATTCAGGCTAAATAAATATAAAAATCAAACATCTCTCTCGAAGTAATTCTGGCACCTAAAAGAATCAAATAAAACACCTACAGTAAAATGGAAATTAATAAGAAAAGCTAGAATATATAGGTCATTAAATGACCCATGTCCTTTGTGCATACATGAGAAAATATATATTACTAAGTTTATAAAAAACAAAAATTTACTGAATCAGTGAAATGAAATAGCTATTTTATGCCGTCATTGTCAAAAATTTTCTTAAATAATATTTAAAAATAAAAATAAATTTAAAAAGTGCGACCTGGTAATATACGTACTTATATTTAATGGGAAAAAATAATTTTATATACTCAAGTAATTCTATTATATATATAAAAAAAAAGTCTATTAAAATAACAGTGAAAATACTTTAAAGTTGTATTTAAAATTTTAGTTAAAACGAATTCTAACCTAAACATCTTTTTAAAATTGTAGTTAAATAAAACGTATTCTAAACCAAAACACCTCTCTCAAATTACTACCGGCACTTAAAGGAATCCAATAAAACACCTACAGAAAAAATGAAATTATGATGCAAAGCTATAAGATGTAGGCCATTGAATGTCCCATGTCCTTTGTACAGACATGTGAAACTATATATTACTAAGTATAAAAAAAATAATGTTTACTAAATCAGAGAAATGAATTAGCTATTTTACCGTAATTGTCATAAATTTTACTTAAATAATATTTGAATATAAAAAATTTTAACAATTAAATATACATATTGATATGTAAAAATAAAACTGTAAAATTCTAATACATTTAGTCTTTTAAAAAGAAATATAGTCTATAAAACTAACAGTGAAAATATTTTAAAGTTGTATTTAAAATTGTAGTTAAATAAAAAGAAATTCTAACCTTAACATCTTTTAAAATTGTAATTAAATAAAACGTATTCTCCCTCTAAGTACTACAAGCACTTAAAGGACTCCAATAAAACACCTACAGTAAAATGAATTTAATATGAAAAGCTAGAAGATGTAAGCCATTGAATGACCCATGTCCTTTGTACTTACATGAGAAACAAGATATTACTAGGTTTATATAAAAAATAAAAAATAAAAGGTTACTAAACAAGTGAAATCAATTAGTTTTTTTGGGCGTCATTGCCATAAAGTATACTTAAATAATATTTAAATATAAATTAAAAAAATTGTTACCTAATAATATACATACTTATAGTTGACGTGAAAATAACTCTACATACTATAAGGGATTCTAATACATTTACTTGCTCTTAAAAGAAATATAGTATATTAAAAATAAAAGTGAAAATATTTTTTAAATTGTAGTTAAATAAAATATTCTAACCTTCCCTCCACCCCAAAATCTTTAAATATACAAATAGAAAAAATGCCGTAAGAATCTTTGCCGTTAACAATAAAAATTTTTAAAAAATCCAGACGACATGCATTTAACGGATGTCAGATTTCATTGAAAAATACATCCCTACCCCACTACCAAAACGTCACTAATAGTTGATACATCAAAATACAGACATAATGAACACGCAAACACCCCTCGTCTGGTTGAAATGAATTTCTCTGTGTCCTTGGAAACGTGAATTATGATTTTTGCTGTCTTTAAAACCCAGTAATTTTATAAGTTACTCCAAAATTCGCTTGAGGATGAAATGGAACTAATGTTTTTCATTTAATTACAAAATTAAATTCGGACCTTCCATTTTTGAAACATGGTTAGAACTGTGTAGCGGAAAAACCATATTTTAAATCAATTTATTTATAATATATATATATATATATATATATATATATATATATATATATATATATATATTAATTAAAAACTCCAATCTTTGTTTATATTGTCTATGCTTGATGCAGGTTTAATGCTCTGGAGGTGATGGTGAAAGAAGACGTTGCAATGAGTTATGTATACTTGAATGAGTATTACCACTGGAATTGGGAGTAGCTGCGCTATATTGAGTCCAGTTAGTTTCTTCTTCGGCGTCGCTGACCTAGTGGTATGATGCTTGCGTTGTATCATAACGGTCAGGGTTCAATTCTCGGTAGTGGATGCACACACACACACACACAAAAAAAAAAAAAAAAAAAAAAGGACGAAACGGCGTTTCAGTGCATTGTGTTGAGGATTCTTATTGTACACTCGATGAATTATTATATGAAATTATCAAAATCACGTTCTTTGTATAGATACAAATATTTAAGTAAATGCTCTGTTTATAATAAATACCGGCCTGAATGTCCGAGGAATTTTCATAGACACTCAGGCCTATAAATGTCGTTAATACTGTTTATTATAAACAGAATATTTACTTAAATATTTGTATCTATATAAAGAACGTATAAACAAAAAAATGTCTTAAAATAATTGCCGGACTTTGTCCATTTCATAATACAATGAAATATATATATATATATATATATATATATATATATGTATGTATGTATTATGAAATGGACAAAGTCCGGCAATTATTTTAAGACATTTTTTGTTCATATATTCTTTATATAGATACAAATATTTAAGTAAATATTCTGTTTATAACACCTTACGATATATATATATATATCGTAAGGTGTTACTGAATGCGAGTGCGTGTTCTGGATTGTAAGACAGGGTGGTAGAAAGTGAAGATTAGAAGGATAGATGAGGTTAAGATTGTATTGTTAAAGGAAACACCAACGCGGGTGTATATCCACACAGTAGCAGTTCTTGGAAAGAAGCTGTCTAAATGGCAAATGGAATACGAAGAGAAAGATAGTAATTCGACTCTGTGGTCGCAGCATGCCGGTCCTTAGCCGTAACGGTCAGAACTGGCAGAACTAATGAATGCAATTTGCCCAAATTATTTGCCATTGAAATAGAGATAGGGTAGCGATAAGTTTGAAATGCTGCGTCTGTAAAAAGGGGCTGCAGGGTGGGAAATAATTCATCACCCGACAGGCCGCGTTTTTTAGCCTTGTCAGCCGCGTTCCGTCGCCAAACTTGTAGCGATGCGTTTCGGTCAAAGAAGCGTATTCCTTTATAGAAGAAAGGGTAGTTATTAATTTCATGTTTAAATTAAAAAAAAAAAAAATACGAATATGAACAGAATTATCACAATTTTTATACGAATATCAACACATTTAAAATAAATAAAAAAAAAAACAACGTTCAGAACAAAAGGAGAAAAAAAAGTCCATTCAAATATTTATGGACTCCAGCGAGGATATGACAGAAATACTCCATTCTTTTTCATTTGATCTGACTCTGGTTAAGATACAGCACAGCAGGGGGAGAATGGTACTACCTGAATTTCTACAGAAATATGTATCATCATCATCATCATCATTAACAACTACACTTCTGGACAAATGCCTTCCCCAATTCCTTTCATGTTGACCATTGATGTACAATTCCCCACAATGTCTAAACCGCAGTTTCCTCCATCTCTTTGCCTCAAAAGTCGGCAATCTATTGAGCACTAATCAAACAACATGTTGTTTTGTCTCTATGTCTATGAAGAAATATAGTTTTAAGGTGTGCTATATTTATAAAGTAAAGTACTCAGTATCAAAGATAGAGCGTATGTAAATAGAAAAGTGAACATTGAAGTCAACACTCAAAGGCGACAGGCTGTTTCATGCTAGATGCAATCGTCAGGCCGCCTCTGAGTATTAACTTCAATGTTCGCTTCTATATATATATATATATATATATATATATATATATATATATATATATATATATATATGATATTTTTGTTTAAAATAAAATATTATTATAATAAAGCTCTACTTCTGTATGGAGCACTGTCTTCTTAAAATAAACACATAAATACTAAGGAACTCCGGATTATGGACCCAACGTGTTCTTTTCTATTTTCTGCATACCTGCACTTATATATATATATATATATATATATATATATATATATATATATATATATATATATATATATATATAAAAAAAAATCTCAAGCACTAACAGTCCATGGTTATAATTTAGTACATTGAAATCGTAATCACGATCCAATTCATCAGGCCTACAAATTCAAAAAGAAATACGATTCCAATGTAATAAATTATAACCATGGGATATTAGTGTTTGAGCCGTATATATTATAGTCTTGCTCTGTCCTGAACATTGAGCTCTACTTAGATTCTATCCTCTTGGAAATATATATATATATATATCTATTTATCTATCTATCTATATATATATATAGTGAATTAATACAAATAACATTTGTTATTTAGCTGATAGATGTTATATTCAGCATCTCGACTCCAGCAATTCGTAGACGAACATTTCCTTAATTGTTAAGTTCACTCTTATTTGACTGCCAAATTTCTCATAATTTGTTACCTTATACTAAGTTTAATTCAATTAATTTATTACTATTATTATTAATAGTATTAATATTATTATTATTAGTAGTAGTAGTAGTAGAGTAAACGTTATTTTTTGTGGATGGATCTGTTTGAGATCACATCTCGGTTTTATTATTTTCTTAAACAATAAAATTAATATAAATCTGACTAGATCGAGAAATCCTACCAAAGGAGAAAAGTGCCTCGTTCTAGGCCGGTTGATATCAAGTTAAAATAAATTGGTATGAAATTAAAAAAGAATCGTTTACCTTCGAAAATAATATTTCAAACAATAAGAAATAATGTAAGATAAAAAGAATTCCCATAAAATAAATATTTGTCTACTTTTTAAAGTTGTCTGCTATTACAAATGGCGTTACCTACTATGGATATAGACATATATGAAATAACGCAATATTTAAAAAAATAAATAAATACAGTAATCTTTTAGTGGATGACTTGTCGCTTAAAACCTTAAAATAACGCCTAAAAGTGCAGGAACATCATTTTTCAATTTAAAAGAAAAGACCACGTCCTTTCTTCGAATGTCGTGGTTTGGCGCAACACAATCACAAACAATAAACTGTACCAAATAACAGAAACCACATTACTTTAGGGCTTTCAACATTAGCAACAACTAAAATGGATAGCTCATGTAAATGGATGAGAAAATAATGATATAATCAAGAAGTTGACGTTCCACGCTACCTCAAACAAAAGATTAGGAAGGAAACTTCCATCAGTACTGGAAAGATCAATATCAGTTACTAAACTTGAGAAACTTATTTTTGTAAAAATTTGTATTAATCGAGATATTTTATAATATTCGACTGACAATAGCACTGGCTGTTCAATTAATGAATGGCGATTGTTTCCTTATAAAGAAACAGTTAATATTACCATCACCATTGGAATTTACGTCATTGGCAATCATTGTTTTCTATTGATTTGTCTTATTGATTGTCTGCAAAATGCCGTGTCATTTTGGGATGGATACTGGAGTGGTTTCCTGTTGCATTCTCCAGATTTTTTTTTTTTTTTTTTTTACTTCAGAGCAACCAACCAAGGCTAAAGAACCCAATCTACCTTGCAAATTTAACTCAGAGCGTGGAGAGATTTTTGCCTTTTCCTAGGTCATTAGTACGAACTGAATGTAACATAAAAGGCTGGAACGTGACCTCGACATGACTATTTATTTTCTTCATATCTATAACTGAAATGCTACCTGTGCATTTATGTCCAGCAAAAACCTAATTCGTTGTTTTATGATATCAAAGACGAGCAAGCAGTTCTCGGGATATGCAATCAGGGGATGGGTTCATTTTGGCAAGAGCTTATGGAAGCACTCTCCGAATAACATACACAGACACACGGAAAGACAGAAATATACACATGCATGAACTGCTGTCTATAGCAGTCTTTTCATTTCTTTCTCACTTTCTCTACATCTGACTTACCTTTCTCTGTTCCCCCTATACATACATACATACATGCACACACACACACACATATATATGTGTGTGTGTGTGTGTGTGTGTGTGTGGAGTGTGTACACAGATTTTGAATGGTGACCGGCTGTTTCATGCTTGAATGAACACAATCGGTCGCCTGAGTTCAAGCATGAAACAGACTGCCGCCATTTAGTGTTAAACTCTATGTCTACACTGCTTATATTTACAGATATTTATTTCCGTTCATTACAGAAATTTTGGCAAAGTGAAAATTTACTCCACTAGTAGGGGTCTGCTTACAGCACCAGCAGGTGTTCCCAAGCGGACCCCATGTAAGTACTGACCTGGGTCTACGACATTGCTCATATCTACGTATGATCTATCCTGGACACTGTGCAGTATAAATAAAGCATACATTAAACTATATTGTATCACACACACACACACACACACACACACACACACACACACACATATATATATATATATGAGAAGGTGGGGGGGAATACGTAATTCTAAAAAGAATTTACTTATGTTTTCACACCGAAAAGACAACCTCCCCGCATCCACCGTGTCTCTTTTGCTCCACTTAGCATTGAGCACTTTTTCTCACACTGGAAAACCATTTCCGCTGAATCTTTTTTTTTTTTGCTTCTTTTTCCATGTTGGCCGAGTGGGTTGCCCCGACCCCCACATCCCAGGTGATTTTGATCAGTGTTATTACTAACTTTGAATCTTGCCATCTTAAACTCACCTGAATGGATAAAGTTGCCTATTTTCGATCACAGACACCGAACGTCTGAAGATTGCGCACTGCCAATGCAATTGACAGTCGTGGTTGGTCGCAGCTTGACCGGAATTTAGTTTATATATATATATATATATATATACCTATCTATCTATCTATTTCTCTCTCTCTCTCTCTCTCTCTATCTATCTCTATCTATCTTTCTATATATATATATATATATATATATATGTTAAGACAATTTATTTATTAAAGACATTTTTATTTATGTTTAACGTTGTTATTTTATAGATACAAGTATTTAAGCAAATGCTCTGTTTAAGATAAACAGTATTAAATAACATTTACCGGCCTGAATGTCCGAGAAATTTTCATAGAAAATATTCGTTCATAGACAGGATTCGAACCTGCATCCTATACGGAACTGTCATATACGCTGACATGCCTTAAACACTCGGCCACCATGAACCTTATGGTAGACGGACATTCAGGCCGGTAAATGTTATTTAATACTGTTTATCTTAAACAGAGCATTTGCTTAAATACTTGTATCTATAAAATAACAACGTTAAACATAAATAAAAAATGTCTTTAATAAATAAATTGTCCATTTCTTAACATATGACGTCATTTGTTTACATTCGATACGCCAGAGCAGTTATGAATGTACGAGATTCATGGAAGATTGTAGTTTATAACAGTAAATTCGACCTTGTCTACCATTCTTGAAAATTTTCTGTGAATTCAAATCAGAAGATTGGTTTGGCTATTCGCACCTCTACATTGTACCATATTCTCGAATGACTTCAAGGATCAAACCATCCCGAAGAATAAATTCGATCCACCAAAGTAATCATTGTATTCTTGGCCCTTGACGTGTTTCTGTGGCATTTGAAGTGAAACACCCGCCCACCATAATATTTGAAGGTTTAATACGGTTATAGTTTTTCTTTTGTCGGAGAGGCTTGTATTTTTATTTCAAACCGAAAGTGCGGGATTGTGACCAAAACTTTCTTGGAAAATGGACTTCATCTCTCTAAATGCCCAGATGTGAATTTCTGTCTAAATTTCCAATGCCATCATTAAAGAAGTTTGTCTTGATATACGACACTTTAAGCTACCAGTTTGAAGTTTACCTTTTCCATGTTTCAACCATTTAAATCTCAGAGATCATTTTAGGTCGTTATTGAATTTTTTTCCTTTATTTTTTCTCGGTGCTTAAATATTTTGTGAGGAACACCATTTTGAGTGGGTTTTCAAATGACCCCAATGTCCCGTTTCTGCTGCCCATCTGACCCAATGACATTGACTAGGAAATGTGGAGATATGGCAATACATTATATCATCCTTTATTAAATCCTCTTTTGCTATATTTTGAGTTCATTGATTTGAGCCGGAATGACCACCATTTTGAAAGATGTCAACACAGACGAATGACCCATTTTAATTGAGTCATACCCAAGAGAAATTCCTGCTGGAACATTCGAGAGCTTTTTTATTTTATGAAGTCCGACAGCTGAACACATATCATGTAACGGTTTTATAAAGAGTTTCTCACGATGTTCGAATACCTTTTCCCATTATCAGTTTCCTATTTTATATTAAAAAAAACTTCTAACGTCCATTTTGTTTTTTGCTTTTATAGTCTCAAATTTCCCATCGAAATCATTATCTATGTTAATTTCAGGCATATTTATGCCGTGGAAGTATCTGAAATAAGTGTGGGATATTTATTCGTCTTATGTCTATCTGAGTGCGTGCGTGGGTGTACAAACAAATATGAAAAGAATGAAAAAGATAGATAGATAGATAGATAGATAGATAGATAGATAGATAGATAGATAGATACAGATTTACACACGGTAATATTAATTAAAATACAAAACACATAGATAGATAGATAGATAGATAGATAGATAGATTTATACACAGTGATATTGATTAAAATACAAAACACATCGATAAATAGATGATCAGACTGACATAGATAGATAGATAGATAGATAGATAGATAGATAGATAGATAGATACAGATTTATGCACAGTGATATTGATTAAAATACAAAACACATCGATAGATAGATAGCTAGATAGATAGCTAGATAGATAGAGCTTTGTACACAGTGATATTGATTAAAATACAAAACACATCGATAGATAGATAGATGAACAGACTGACATAGATAGATAGATAGATAGATAGATGAACAGACTGACATAGATAGATAGATAGATAGATAGATAGATAGATAGATAGATACAGATTTATACACAGTGATATTGATTAAAATACAAAACACATCGATAGATAGATAGATAGATAGATAGATAGATAGATAGATAGATAGATAGATTTAGAGCTTTGTACACAGTGATATTGATTAAAATACAAAACACATCGATAGATAGATAGATAGATGAACAGACTGACATAGATAGATAGATAGATAGATAGATAGATAGATAGATAGATAGATAGATAGATAGTGGCCAATGTAAACAAGTATCTTACCATCTAGAGTATCCAAAGATCCTTTTGTGTGACTCCGATAGAATTTTGCAATTTATGAGAACTGACCTTTCTTTGCACGAGTAAAGAAACCTTTGCCTGTGCAGTTGGTCATTTAGTGAGCTTCCCTACTGTGTAGCATTGTATTCAGAATGACCGAACTTGAAGACCAGTAATGTTTACTCCAGGAGTTTGTCATGGATACATCTATGGCTATCGCCGATGAAAGAGCTAAGGATTCAAACTGGGCCAAAAAAAAAAGAGAAGTTCTAATGAAAATGTTTCAATACACCTGATGGTAATCCCGAATAAGGATTTTGCAGATTATTTTGAAAAGTGAATGGAACATTCGGATTAATGGTGCGAAGCTTCAAGCTGAGTAATTTGAATGGGACTACAGTGCAATCGTTATAGGTAGGCCATTTTTTTTAATATTAGATGGCTGGAGAAGTTCCAAAAAGGCATCATTCTTCCACCCACTGCAATACACATAAACTCGGTTTGTTTTCTTTTTGTCTTTTTTTGTTTTTTTTCATAGATCTGGTTCCATACGACAAACAAATGATCAATTGAAAAAACAACGATTCATCCCAACTTATCAACAGCAAATCAGACGACAGTGAAAACCTTGACCTGGTTTTCTAACGGAAAAAGAATTTACTCGACCGAAGGTAAATTTTCAATCCACTATTTATCTCTTTAAGCTATCCTACTCTTTCTTTAATTCTCTCTTACTCTCTCTCTCTCTTTCTCTCACTCTCTCTCACTTTCTCTTTCTCTCTCACTCTCTCTCTTTCTCTCACTCACTCTCTCTTTCTCTTTCTCTCTCACTCTCTCTCTTTCTCTCACACTCTCTCTTTCTCTCTGTCTCTCTCTTTCTCTCACTCTCTCTCTCTTTCTCGAAATTTAGCAAGCCTCTTTTAGATGTGGCACAAGGCCGCAAGAGCACTCAGTGAGAATTTAAATCACCAGCAAGTCGTAACTGACCAACTTGCTAACCATAATACTTGTCGAAGTTTGCTAAGCTTGGCACAAGGCGGAAAGTATGGAGCACCCAGTGAGAATCGAAGTCACTAATCGGTCATAAATGATCGAGCGAGACTAGCTTCTTCAATATTGCGCCATGTCGAAGTGCCCACTCTCTCTTACCCTTTCTATCACTCTTTCTCCACACACACATACACACCGCGCGTGCGCGCACACACACATACATATATATTCATTTTTACTGACAACTATTGTGTCAAAATATGAGTTACTTAAACTACATCCAATCTCAAAATTTAATTACGTAATCCTAACTAAACATAAATAAACAGTATTTGGAACCAGTATATAGTAGGTCCTCCATTTGCTAGTTTCAGTGCTTGTATTCGATTTGATCAAGTTATTCAACAATCGTCTGAACCATATTTTGCCATTCGTTCAGCAATGTTTCTTTAAGGGTTGCCACTTATGTGATTTTGGTTGCACGCTCTTGAAGTCTTTGGTCAAGGTGCTCCCAAACGTGCTCTATTGGATTCATGTCAGGAATTTGGGACTACCCATGGCAGGGATTTGATTCCTTGCGTTTCCTTCCAGTCCTTTGCTACTTTGCTCGTATCACATGACCCTCCATATTCTTGAAAAAAGTCGACTGACAAGAATGTCTACTTGGGTTCAAATAGTGGGAGTAATCCTTTCTCTAATATTTGACAGTATTTTGGACCATTCAACCGCTCAACAAGAATCAGCTCAGATTACTCTCCAAACCAGACATCTAATTTCTCATGTGTGCATATAAGTTTTTCTTTTCAGGACATAAATTATATTAAATTCAGCCTTGATAATGCCTAAAAGTATAGCTGAAAGCGCTTGGAAAACATTCAGACAATCTTTATATAATTTATATCCTGAATAAAAAAGAAAGTTATATATGAACACATGAGAAATTAGATAAAAAAAAAAAAATTAGATAAAAAAAAAACTCAACAACTTGTCAGCCGTTTTCAACGATACTTGCATAAAAGAGGATTGCTGCCCAAATACACAATATATATATGTATTATATATATATATAGAGAAAAGACATATTACACACACACACACACACACACACACACACACACACACACACACACACACACATATATATATATATATATATATATATATATATATAAAAACCGGTAATTTTATTATAAATTATACATATAGATACACAAGGACACACACACACACACACACACACACACACACACACACACACACACACATATATATATATATATATATATATATATATATATATATATATATATATATATATATATTTTCTGTAGTGAACATACTTGAAGTTTATATAATAAAAAGAGACAACATTGCCTTGATAAAGACCTAAGAGGACGAAACGCGTCGGCTAAGTATAATTTTCCTGTTGTCACTTTTTATTCACACACACACACACACACACACACACACACACACACACACACACACACGTAAATACATCTTGCCTAGATGTATTTATGTATGTGTGTGTGTCAACCTCAATGAGTTATTTAATGCCGACAAAATTTTTATCGCTGCTAATATTTTTTCCAAAAATGTAATGCTCGTAATGTATTATTTTTTCAAAAATGTATTATTATAATAGTCTTTTTTTTTTTTACAAAAATGTATTGCTGGTATTTGACCCCAGTTTT
This sequence comes from Acanthosepion pharaonis, assembly GCA_903632075.3. NCBI lineage: Eukaryota > Metazoa > Mollusca > Cephalopoda > Sepiida > Sepiidae > Acanthosepion > Acanthosepion pharaonis. The sequence goes on along the minus strand of CAHIKZ030002101.1, from coordinate 1,181,323 downwards.
GTGGGTGGGTGTCAATTATTTGCCCATAGCTGGGGTCCTAACAGGTGCTACCACCCCGGGTCAGTGTGGACCTGGGAACATCAGTAATTAAGAGGTGTTCCCACGCTCCTCAAAGCCTCCTGATCAGAGGCCTTGCTGTTGGACGTAGTTTATCGTCTTACCCAGGAGGCGGACGTAGTTTATCATCATACCCAGGACGCGGACGTAGTTTATCGTCTTACCCAGGACGCGGACGTAGTTTATCGTCATACTCAGGACGGCAACAATCCTTGGATAACAAGAAAAGAATATAAGCTGAAATATGCAGTCCCTTGAAATTGATTCACTGTGTCGTGCTAAACATTTTTTTCGCCTGAATCTATCTTACATATTTATAAGTTTACCATTTGTCCATGCCTTAAATATTGCTGCCATATATGGTCTGGTATTCCTGTTATATATTTAGAGATCCTCGATAAAATCCAAAGAAGAATCTGCAATGTTGTTGGTTGCTGTAGATTCCATGTAAATACTTTCATGGTAATTGTTCTGATGAACTTTCCTCTTTGGTACCTAGACTTTATGAATTTAAGCACAATACTAGATTGGCGGTTAGGTCTCATTATTTAAATGCAATGTCAACCGTTATCTTCTGTCTTCTTGATCCCTGTTTTTTTCTTGTTCTCACTTAATAGTGTTTCTCCACCAGATTTTTGATCACCAAAGTTAAGCAAGGTTGAGCCTGGTCATTACCAAGATTGGTGCCCGCAGATAAAATTTTATTTTATCTTATTACCTTGATCGTTTTGAAAATCCTTGCAAGTAAACTTATAATTTGTAAGGTGAAATGATCATAACTATGAGGTCATTTTAAATTCCTATTGTACGTAATTTATATGCTCTGTTAAAATAAATACATTGAGCTCTCTTTGTGGATCAGTTTTAAGATTTTATATTATTAGGATTCACTTGGATTATATACCAACGGAATATCTATCTATCTATCGATCTATCTATCTATCTATCTATCTATCTCCTGTCTGTCTCTCTCTCTCTATATATATACACACACACAAACACACACACACAAATATATATATATATATATATATATATATATATATATATGTGTGTGTGTGTGTGTGTGTGTGTGTGTGTGTGTGTGTGTGTGTGTGTGTGTGAAAAGTGTATAAAATATAAATAAATATATATATATATGTATAATTATTTATATATTATATTATATGCGCGGTACTTATTAGAAAGTGCTCAATATCAGAGATAGAGCTAACATATTTGGTTGGATAGATGTGAGTTTGTGACCCTGGGTTTCACGCTTTAGCGATCAGAGTTTGTCTGACGATCGCTAAAGCGTGAAATCCAGGGTCACAAACTCACATCTATCCAAACAAATATATATATATATATATATATATATATATATATATATATATATATGATTAATACAGATAAAATTTGTCGCTTAGATGATTGATGTTATATTCAGTACCTCGAGTATAGAGTTTCTTAGATTAACTTTTGCAATTGTTCAGTCCACTCGTCAGCTGTTTTAGCAAATCTAGAAAAGTTGTATGTATGGGTTTGGATTTGTGTGCTGAAAATACTTTTATTCAACTATGGCAGCGAGTAAACTCTATAAATACCTTCTTTTTTTTTTGGCAAAAGTATGTTTCCTGTTAGTTGCCTTTAAGAGTCAGGATATAAAGTTAGTGTGAACGTTGAAATAGTAAAGTTTTGTTAGAAAAAACTGCTGAACTGTTATTTCATAGCAATACAACTCTATGGCGATGTAGGTAGACAATTTCTTTACGAATGAAGAGGCAACTTGAAGCAACAGAGATGTCGTTCCACAGAGGGGTGCTGTGAATATCATAGACACAATATGTTTGCAAAGAGGATCTTTTATGGAAAATTGAAACAAAAACGAGCACTTAAACTCAGAAAGAGACAGTTAAAATTTCTATGGCATAATAAGGAAAGTAGACTTGGAGAATTTGACACTCACGGGACTGAAGACAAGACGGGTAGAGGGAAACACCGGGTACCTTACCTAATGAACTTCTGTAAATGGATGACAGAACAGGGTGTGGGAGGGATAGTAAACAGCCACACATTGCTAAGAGCTACAGAGGATATGGAAACGTGGAGAGCCATGATCGCGTACGTCGGCCACAACATATAGAAGAAGTTTATACAATTATGATTACTGATATAAAATTTCCCAGCTTCTTTTTTGGTGAAAGTCTTTTATTATAATTGTATGTCACGACTATTAAGCCTGCAAAGTATTTTCCGAGGGTTTCCATGACCTTACATCACCTTTCAGCTAAATTGTGCATTCCATCAGATTAAGTTGATGCAAAATGTTTTCCAGTATTTTATTAAAAAATTACTTTATTTATATACATTCATGGCATCATTGTTCAGCTGGCAAATTATTTTCAATAGTTTATCATGACGTTACTCCATCTTTTAGCTAAAGTATATATTCCATAATAAAAATTGATTTCGGTTTTAATTTCATAAATTCTTCAAGGAATTTATCAATATCATGAAGTTTTTAGACCGACTGACCAGTCAAGTAGTGTTGCATGCGTCGAAACGAATAATAATCTGAAGATGAGAGGTTTGGAAAGTACTCTGAGTGCAGAATAACTTCCCGTCTCACTTCCATGATCGTCTGCTGCGTCGCATTTGCAATAGGAAGATATTTGTTGTCATGACGCAAAATCACTAATTGGTTGCATTAGAAAGGTATATTTTATTTTCCAATGCATCATAATAGGAGTAAATAGGTTTGCCTATCGTTCGGTGAACATCCTTTCCCGGTATTTTGAAAAGGAGTAGAGTTTTATTCTTTGTTTATTGTTTAAGTTTGTGTTTCCGGTTCCGTCTAAAGTGTACTTCGAATCTATGCTTCTAACGTCTCCACCTAAAACTCTGAAATTTTATTTCCTTTTTTCTTTTCTCAATAGGAGTAGATAGGTTCGTCTATTGTCCGTTTCACGATCCTCTCATGTCTTTCGAACAGGATTAGAGATTTATTCCTTGTTTTTGTTTAGGATTGGGTTTCCGGTTCCTTGTAAAGCCAATTCTTTCTTTTTCACTTTTGACAGCATTATCTCCTTATTTGAGGCGGTGTCTCTTAATTCTCTACCTCGAGTAGTTCTCGGGCCTTGTATAGTGTAAATATCATTCTAAAAAAAAAAGCAAGTAAGCAAGATGACAGAGTCAACCATTTTTTTGCAAGTTCACAGTTTTTGCCTTAACAAAATCTTTGACTGATAAGAATACGTAATTCAAGAATTTCACAGAAAAAATATATTCAGACGTATAATATTAAGTCGATACAGAAGTTTCCTGCACTTTTGTGACAAAATATTTTATATACATCATTTCATAGCATCATTATTCAGTCATCAATGTATTCTCCCTGGCTTTCTATGTCCTTGCATATTCCACGGCAAAAGAGGAATATCATGAAATTGTTGTAATCACTTACCAAACATATGGAATGAAACCAGTGATAAGATGAAGATGACCAATCTGGAGAATACTCTGTAGAACAATTTTACATCCCATTTTCCATAGTCGTTTGTTGCGGCGCATTTGCAACATGAGGATAGATTTTGTTACTTAGACAAGCAATAAAATGAACAATTACTCTTTTGCAGTGGAATACACTTTTTTTTCTCTTTCTTTTTTTTATAAGCAACTGTACTCAAATTTGACTAAATTATAAGCAGTTTCACGATTGAATGTCAGTGTGTCTTAAGCAAGAAAACACGACTGATAATCGGTGGTTCAACAATTTCAAAACTTCCAGCATTTCTTACCAAATCTTTTGTTTAAATTCATCGCATCATTATTCAGTCATCAATGTTTTCTGCCTCACTTTCTATGTCCTTATGCCACCTTTTAATTTAATTTTACACTGTAAAACAGTTATATCATGAACTTGTTGGAACGACAGACCAAAGAAGGAATGTTGTATGGATTCAAACCAGTGATAATGTGAAGACGACCAACATGCAGTATATCCCGATTGCAGAACAACTACCCATCCCATTTTCATGATCATTTGTTGCATCGCATCTGCAACTTGAAGACAAGTATTATAATGAAGCAAAATCAATGGTCGACTTCCTTGTCCAAAAATGTATTTTCTTTTCCAATGCGTTATTCAAACAAGCCTTATTTGTTTTTCTGTTTCCAGTAATTCGTAAGAAAGAATTCCTTTTTAATTTTATCAAAATATAAACAACTTATATATATATATATATATATATATATATATATATAATCCGTTATGGTTGAGATATCAAAGTTTGTCCTGGATTTTCATGATTTTCTTTTGTTTTAATTCTCGTTATAAATCCATTCTTATTATCAGTGACATGAGAGAGACAAGTGTTCAAATGCTGTCTGTGTTTCTGTAAGTTTATGTGGAAACCTTTTTCCCCTACTTCTCTGTCGGTGGAGAGTAGAACACACCGACTGCATTCCCTGCAGAGAGGTAAGAAGGACACGGGTATAAAGTTGACCAATGTCTAGGATGTGGCTCAAATTGCACTGATGTCTACCAATCTATTAATTTATTGTAACTCTTCTACTAAAAGAGAAGAAAGACAATTCTCGAAAGAGCGACGCCAAAGCTTGAACTGAAAATCAAAACCAAAGTGTGCAGCAAGGAACGGCATCGTCATTTGGATTTCAAGTGTTATGGAATCAAAATTATGATGACATACACAATGAATGGATGACAGGATGTCCCATTCTGAACAAATTGTTCTTTTTCCCATGTCTGTTATTTTGTCAACATAAGAACACATGCACAGCTATCACCGCTACTGCAATTTGAACGATTTGATACACAGCATTAATAAACACAGAACCATCTGAATTTCGTAAATGCTCTGAAAACTTTTGGCCAACAGTGAATTAATACAACAATCGATTACTCGAAAGCAGCTTCGATTCAGTTGCATAATCATGCACTGCATGTTCTTGTTTCCAAGTCACTCTTTGTCACTGATATATATTGAGGGTGTATCAAAATACTTTTACAAACTTTAGGGGCGGGTGCCTCACACCAAAAGCAAGGACAAAAGTCCAAATAAACATGAGTCCCCAAATCCTTCGTTTTTGAGTTTAACGGTAGATGCTGTTAAATGAACAATCCAAAAATACTTTTATAAATTTTGGGGTCGTGTTCCTGACGCCAAATCAGGGACAAATGTCCATATAAACAATGACCTTTTCAGTGTGCTTTAAGCAACATAGTATTAAACAAGAAAACATAATTGATAATCAATGGTACAACAACTTCAAAACTTCCAGCATTTCTTATCAAATCAAAAGGCCATCGTTGTACCTCAACACAGCAACTCATAATAAATGTTTAAAATGTCCTCCGCTTGCTTCTACACGCGCATACACCCGTCGGATCATTAACTGGTGGATCCTTTCAAATACTCCCGCACAGTGTCAAATGGTTTAATAATAAATGTTTAAAATGTCATAAAAATCCAAAAGATTGAGGTTGGAGGAACATGCAGGCCATGGAACCAGTCCTCCCCTCTCTATCCAACCTTCATGGTAGATAGCAGCAGCCAGTGCATCCCGAACAATGTGACTAAAATGTACTGGAGACCCATCATGCATGAAACACATGAGTCTCCGTATTAGCAGGAGTACATTCTCTAAGTCTGGAAGTGTGTTCGAAATAAAATCCCTGTAGACAGCTTCTGTAAGACGTGCTAAGGGAATACATTAATCGTAAACTGATGCTGGTGTTTAGCCTGTATTGCACCATAAGGATTCCAATCTGCCCACAATTGTTGGCTGTGTAAATTTGTTACTCAATCTCTTCTAAATATTGCCTCATCCGTAAACATGACTGAAGAGACAAACAACGGATCGGCAATTTGTGCAAAAAACCCTCGGCAAAAGTTCTCCCGTGGTGGGTGAAGTACTCTCCTTGCGATACCATGAGGTGTACCGCATGCTAGGGCCACTTGACGTATACTGATACCTGGACCGTCTCCGACAACCTGTAGAATGTGTTCTTCGTGGTCAGGCGTAAGAGCGGATCTTAGTCTTCCTCGAATCACAGTTTATGGTGCCACGGATACTGTCTTAGAAACGCGACGGTAAACAGTAGCAAAGTTTGGATAACTCGACTGTCTTCTGTCTGTAAACGCAATCAGATACAGCCGTGCAACCTCGCGTCCATTACTATTCGCGCGGCCGTACGTAAAAAAAATCATATCTGCTTGTTCATGATATGAATATCCTGTCTTGCTTAAACAGAAAACATCTCAGTTAACTCACAACTACACACGTTAAACGCTGAAGATAGACTGGTCACAAATGTACACGAATGAGTAATGTAACCTAGTCTTCATGGCAACACAGCGCCTTCTATCTTAAATTTTCTTTAAACATAATAACTGAAAAAAGAAGGAATTGCGGCCATATGTTTATATGGACTTTCGTCCTTGTTTTCGCAAAAGTACTTTTGGTATACCTTGTCAATATATATATATATATTTATGTGTGTGTGTTTGTGTGTGTGTGTGTGTGTGTAAAATTTCAGAATAAATTGTTAATAGGTTAATATGAATAAAGACAAAAAGAAAACTGATCTTAACCAACGCGTTTCGTCCTCTAGGGGACTTTAAAAACCAATAATATTCTTGCCCTTGTATATAAATGCTTGATACCAAATAAAATCCTAGCATTTACCTTAATAAAGTTCCTCAGAGGATGAAACGCGTCGGGTAAGATAAGTTAGCTTTTTGCCTTTATTCATATATATATATATATATATATATATATATACACACACACACACACACACACACACACATATATATATGTATATATAAATTGTCAAATTGTTAGATTAAGCTTTGAACCATTGTATCTTAGAAATGATTAAAGATATCTTACTGGAATTCTACTAGGTTTTTATAACACTATTGGACTCTACTTTGAACACTAAGACTGTCTAGCTCTAAGTTGAAATGATGATCCCTTGTGTTGTTGTGACCTCCTCATCCAGTTTTCTCTCTAATGTTCCCTTATTCACCATTCTCTTCATGGTTCTTGAAAATGGACTTTAAAGATGGAAGCCAAAGTATGAATGTTGGTACCATTACTGAAGGCCTTAATGATGTTTCTTTTTTTTTTTTTAACTCACCTTTGCTCACTTGGAAAGACATAGTGGGGCTGACACAAAACGATTTTAACCTGTCCTCTTTCTAGCTAAATAACTCTAAAGGGTGTTTCAGTGATTCTTACGAAAAATGGCGTCAAGATGGCTAAACGTATTATCTGAAAACTTGGAAAAAAGAAAGTCAATTACTTTAGTGTTTTTTTTTTTAGATATTAAACATTTTGTGGGAGGACAGTTATCTCATGCTGTTATATATATATATATATATATATATATATATATATATATATATATATATATATATATATATAACCGAATGGTTATACGAGCGAGCGATTGTATACAAAAACATATAAATACTCTATAATCTAAGAAAAACAGTGCCCAGTATAAAATCTTTATATTTCTTTATCTTTATATATATATATATATATATATATATATATATATATATATATATATATATATATATATATATATATATATATATATATATATATATATGTGTGTGTGCGTGCGTGTAAAAATTTCAGATAGTGTGTATCGGTAACAGGTTAATATGAATGAAGGCAAAAAGAAAATTTACCTTTGTCGACGCGCTTCTTATAACATATATACAGTGTAGACATTGGAATCAGCACCGATAGTGACTGTCAGTTTCACACCTGAACCGATCTTCAGACTAATCTTAGCTTGAAGATTACACTAACCTTCAGGAAATTACAGACTAAACCCTTTATCCAATCAACAGGATAGAATGTTCTCGTTTCACTATCTAAGGATATGTCGTCTTTATTTAATACTGCTCAATTATTGTTGGCTCTGTTTTCACTGAGTCAGTACAACCCGGCCCAGGGATTGAACTCACAATTACTGTGTCACTAAATCCATGAACGAGTGGGACAATCCTCAAGTTAGAACGTCGTTTCCTTAAAGAAAAAGGTTCTTAATGCCTCCCCTGAGGTATGGAGAGCAGTATGTGAACCATTTATAAGCGTAGATTAAATAAAGGGCTCAATTCACGAATTTCCTGAAAGTTACAAAGATTCGATAAGCACCGGAAAAAGGCCGGAAGTTGCAAGGACCAAAAACTGTGATAATAACAACAAAGATGGTGATATTAGTTCGACTGTTAGGGCTGCGAATAAGTCAGTCAATCAGCTATGTGCCATGCGTGAAACACGCTTAGGTGATCTTTCGATACATGACTGACGAGGCAGTATGTTGCCATTTCTTTCTGCGGTAGACCAGTTGCCATCCATCAAAGGCTATAGAACCCCGTCTGTCCTGTTATTTACCCAGAGTGGGAGTGGGGAGTAGAAGAAGATTCATACCTTTCCCAATGGTATTACTACGTAAGTGAATGTAATGGATTCGACTGGAATTCGAAATCGGCTCTCCGATTCCTCAATCCGAGCCGCTCTTCATTGCTCCACGCGAATTACCGGTGTGTAAAAATTAACTAAATATCTTGGGAGTACGTTTTTATGAATGTGCTTGTATCGCTGTGTGTAAATATACATAAGCCATCCTGTGTACACACTTGTATACACGTGTACTCTTATTTAAACATAGGACGATCATAATAAATGATCAGTCCTCTCTTTTCTTCTTTCTTTCTCTCGCCCCCTCTCTCTTTTAATCTCACTGTTTCCCCCTCTTTATTTATTTATTTATTTTTGTGTTCGTCGACACACCTTTTTCTTCATCCCGTCCTTGTGTGTCTGTTGGTTTCAGCTTTTCACATTCTTTCGAACGCTCCGCTCAACCCTTCCCATCAACCGAGGCAGCTCCACCCCACCATCCCGACCCCAACTTACGCGCCTCACCACCATCCCACCTCCTCTTCCTCTCCTCATCCTCCTCTACTACTACTGACTCATTCCGAATCTGTAATTACTATGCACGATTGATAGAATACTGAAGACGTTATAAATATACCCTAGTACCCCCAACCCCGACCGTTTCCTTTCATTTCCTATACCTCAGGTTTTCTCTTCTTACCCTGTTCCCAGAGAGCCGTCCGTCCACCCATCAGTCAGAGAAAAGCTTACACATTAATACGGACGCATTAACTCACGAGAAGGGTACTTGGCTGGATTTCATTCAAGCACACACACACGCACATTCACACGAGAGTGAGAGAGAGAGTTACAGAGAGAGAGAGGGAGAAAGGGAGAGATTTAGAAAGAGAGATAGAGAGAAAGACTGAGTCAGAGAGAGAGAGAGGGGGGGAGAGAAAGTCAGAGAGTTAAAGAGAACATGAATGACAGAGTAGATGAGTGAGAAAGAGAGTGAGAGACTGAGGGGAAGAAAATTAAAGAGAGAGAGAGAGATAGAGAGTGGGTGGAATGACAGTGAGAAGAGCTTGAGAGTGAAAGAAAGAAAACTGGGAGATTTACCACTGCACTGCAAGCCAAGTTCCAAGTTCTCTTTGCAGAACAATGCATATATATATATATATATATATATATATATATATATATATATATATATATATATATCTGTGTGTGTGTGTGTATGTTTGTGTGTGGGCCTGTAAGTGTCTTTTTCAATATCCCGCACAGTATATACGTCCAATGACACGCACCCGTCACACACACACACACATACATATATATATATATATATATATATATATATATATATATATATGTGTGTGTGTGTGTGTGTGTGTGTGTGTGTGTGTGTGTGTAGGCGCAAAAAGTTACAGACGCTTATTTCTGTGTACGTTTGCTCTTTGTGTAATTTAAACAGAAACTTGTGCACGCTGCTATAAACACAAGGTTGGCAAGGTTGCAAATGAGTGCATCAGCATTTTACGCTTACTACCCGGCGTGTTAAGAGTGACTGTTATATAAGAGTTCACGTCCACCTCGCCCTAAGTACCCATTCGATGTGCGGCTAACGTAACAGGGGCAGAAAGTAGAATTGTACATCTGAGTTCAAATTATCGCCAGGTCTGTTGCATTCACTTTCACACAAAAATGCCCTTGCGAAAAGCATGCATCCATTTCTTCCCTCAATAAATAGCAGAGTTAAATAACAAGATAGGCTGGAATCTAATCAAACTGGGCTTCAGTCAGTTGTGTGCCATGCGTGATACATATGTAGGCAATCATGTATGTTTCAATACATGACTGACGAGGCAGATTTTTTCCCACAGTAGGTTGCCATTTCTTTCTGCCGGAGACCAGTTGTCATCCAAGGCTATAGAACTCGGTCTGTCCTGCTATTTACCCATAGCTGGGTGGGGAGAAGAAGAGGACTAATATCTTTCCCAAGGGTATTAGCCTTTAAGTGTAATGGATTCGACTGGAACTCGAACTCGGCTCTCCGATTCCTCAATCCAAGCTGCTGTCCATTACTCCAGCATGGGCTTACCGATTCTATTTATCAATATTCTTTACGTTTCCTCATACTTTCGTAAATGAAGTAGGACTATTTCGCACTAATGTCCTAGTGGAAGGCATGAATCTATTATTCCCTTTACGCTGTGAATTATATAGCAAGTTCTCTGGATTCAAAAACATGGCGAAGATAACGGGAAACCACTCTATTATGTATATTAACATTAAAAAAGAAAACATTTATTTACTCTAGTCTTCACCAAGAATCCTGGTATGCCAAAAACGGGATATTTTTTGAGGAGTCAAAATATATCGAGGTGTCTAAATTTTTTGTTTTAAGCAAAGGAAAGAAAGCCTCAGCTAAAATTCGAACAAGACTTGTCGATTCCTTTTTCGTGCTTATTACAATTATGCCACCTTACACATCCAACACAAAATTATAAACTGTAGGTTAGCATCAGCCATGCTGATCGAAAGCAAAGAGACGCTAAAATTAACAAGCCATCTTTTGACTCAGTTAACGACGGACTTAAGTTCGTTTTGGGCATCGGCTGTCATTTTGACCTTGCCGGACTGATCAGCCTTACTATCATCAAAGCAGAAGTAAATGTCATCAGCGTAGATACCAAGTTGAGAGCTGATGTCATCGAGAAGGTCATTAATGAAGATTAAAAATAAAGTAGGACTAATTTTTTACGGCTTACCAACCATCAGCAGGTTATTCAAAACCAGAAAATTATTTTGGGATTGTAAGATAATATTGGAGATAATAATTATTTACTGATACAAGTACCACCAATCAATCCATAGCTATTGAGGAGGGGGAGAAGAGATAGATTCATACCTTTCCCAAGGGTATTTGCGCGTAAGTGAATATAACAAACACAACTGGAATTGGAACTCGGCTCTCCGATTTCCAATTCCGAACCGTTAGACCTTACACCACCCGCACATTCAGGATTACAGCACCTGGTATTCCCAAGGAGTCACCGAGGTACTGACCAGGCTGGACATTGCTTAACTTCGGTGGTCGGACGAGAACTTGTGTTTCACCATGATATGGCCGTAAGCTTAACTGAGTAGGAAAGATATGAAGACACTTGTGAGAAAGAAAGAGAGAAAGAAAGAACGAGAGAGAGAGAGGGGGGAGGGAGAGAGTAAGAAAGATAAGGAGAGAGAGAGAGAGAGAGTAAGAAAGATAAGGAGAGAGAGAGAGAGAAAGAAAGAAAAAAGAGAAAGAAAGAAAGACAAGGAGAGAGAGAGAGAGAGACAGAGAGAAAAAAAACTGAGATTGATATGACAAAAACTAATAGCGATTTTCCAAGCGTAGCTCAGATGAGGCACAAGGCCGAAACTATGGGGCACCCAGTGAGGATCGAACTCACTACTCAGTCGCAATTGGTCTAGCGAGATAATCTTGTTAACCATTACGCCACCTCACGGTGCCCATATGACTAGACTAATATACACGAGTGGGTGCTGAAAAGTTCTCAGTCCTGGTCGTTTGCTCCACGCTTTAATTTAATTTTAATTCCCCATCTTCTATCCCTTTAGGTCAGCAGAAATGTTTGTTTTCTAGTCGATGTGGGACACGTATCGTTTTTCGAATGTGTTCTTTCGTAATTGGTGCCGTGTCTGAATGAATGTATAGCTGTGTGTGTGTGTGTGTGTGTGTGTGTGTGTGTGTGTGTGTGTGTGTGTGTGTGTGTGTGTTGGTTGGTTGAATGATTGATATTTAATCAATCCAAGTCCTGCATTTATTTCTCCCAGTTAACTGATATTTCTACCACAATTAAATATTGTGTTTTTTTTTTAATTACTAACAACATTTTGTTTAGTTTCTTTATATATAGTATTATATATATTGAAAATATACACAATGTTATTTTATTCTGCATCCCCCACAAACAAATTGTACGTATGGGGTTTAGTTAGGACTTCATGGAGACTTTGAGATATTATGGTGGATGTACAAAGTACGAATGTGGTATTTTGGTGCAAGGAATATTGTATAGTGTGTTTGGGTCAGTGATTGTGGCTAGCTAAATTTAGGATAATACAGGTGGTGATGACCAGCCTTCCTCATCGCCACTTTTGACCTTGTGGCACATTTTTTTTTGTATTTCTACAAAAATAAATCCTGATCGATTATTGAACCTGAATATGATCTCTTTTACGGTGATTCCATGTTATTTTTTTTATTTGATTGCTTTATTATAATCTGAGTGGTATTCTAAACTGAAGCGCTCCAAAATTAGTGACTGAAGTAATGAGTAAAGAGGTAGTGTAGCTGTGTCAGCTATGGAATGTTTTAATACCGTTTAACCGTGGAATTTATAGCCAGAAAGATGGCGTAGTCTATTTGTTCCTCAAGCGAGGGTTGCAAGGGTCGACCCAAAAAAATATCGGAATTCCAGTCAGACATTCGCGACACATTAAAAATGCGGTCGCCTGCAGATAATCCCAGAGCAGTACCTCCGGTGAATGACAAAGACAGTAGCCACCACCCCACAAAGGCGAACACTGTCAACTCCCATCCGAGTTCAATACTAATGTTGCTCAAAGCACCAATCAGCAGTAGTTATCGACCAAAAAGAACACGATTATTTGTACTACGGTATTGGTTATTATATTTCACCTGTGCCAGAGAACATTACCAGTGGGCCGTAGAAAAACAATACAAAAACGATGATCTGGAATTAGAATTGGTGACATATCTCTCTCTAATCAATTCACCCCAATCGCTGCAATAATGTCACTAAGATGCAAGGGGCTACTTGGAGTGAAAGAGAATGAAAAAGACTTTACAAGGAATCAAAAACCCAATCCTACACGGGAAACAAAGATGATACCGCTACTTCTGTCAAAAGACCAGAGACGAGTGTGAACAGGACGATAAGCGAACTCATCTACTCCTATCGAGGGAATATATAAATAGTAAATACAATTCCAGAGTTCAAGACTTTAGAAGTATAGAGTTGAAGTATATTTTAGAAGGAACCAGAAGTCCAATATACCCTAAATCCATCATAAAAAATTCAGAATATACAGGGTGCGATGGATAAATTGTCGTCTAAATGAAACACACACACACACACACACACACACAAATAAAAACAGATATAATATAGTAAAATTACACAAAATATCTCGGAATACTAAAGAGGAAATTTATTCAATAAAATCGCCATTGGCTTCAATCACAGCGTCTAGACGACTTCCGGATTTCCTGCATCCCTTCTGGACGGTCTCCTTGTTTAAGTTGGTGGATGTTGCCATAATCTTTTTTCATTCAGTTCATTTTTAGTGTGAAAAGGAGTTTTGTTGGTCTCTCGCTCAACTGTGCCCCACACATAATAATCAAGGGGGTTGCAGTTCGGGGAGTTAGGTGGCCAGATGTAAGGAGTAATGTAGTTGCAGAAATTGTCTGACCACAATGACTGGCTTCTTCTGCTTTTGTGACATGATGCAGAGTCCTGTTGCTAGACATAGGGTCTTCCATTCAGAATCTTGGTACAGACTTCATCAAGTTTTATGTACAATGCCTTCGTCAGAGTCTATACACTGCAGACATACAGAAATACTGACACCTCCGTTGCACTGAAGAATTCAACTTTAATTTCAGATTGTCAACTTCATTTGCATACTGTCTCCATTTTTTGTGATACTGTCCAACTGCACATCAATCCCAACAAAACTGAGTACATCATCATCATCATCATCATCAAATTCAACAAAGTCGTGACCAGTCATTAATCTTGCTTTTCAAGCAATGTCCACTGAATCTTGCTATCCTCTTGGCAATTGATGTCATCAGCTTTGTCAAGTTTGCATAGAGCTTTTGGGTAGTCATATGTCGCTGTCAACAGACATTTTCCACCACTCTCGGCATCTTGGTCTAATCTCCATCAAGTTTCTTGTTCAATTCATTCGTCGGACTCTATACTCTGCAGACATACAGAAAGACTGCTTCCCCCGTTGCTCTGAAGGATTCAATTTAGATTCCAGATGGTAGACTTTATTTCTATAACGTTTACACACACACACACACACACACACACACATATATATATATATATATATATATATATATATATATATATATATATATATATATATAAAACGAAGATATTTGGAGAGTGCCTCATCCACAGTAATTTTGCGCACTGTCTCACTATTTTACTATTCCTGGCTAATTACAAAATTGATGGAAACAAAATAAAAGAATGTAAATTAAAGCGGCTAGATTTTAAATATATATATATATATATGTGTGTGTGTGTGTGTGTGTGTGTGTGTGTGTGTGTGTGTGTGTGTGTGTGTGTGTGTAAATTTAAAATTCCCAGCATTCCTCGTTCATGCGCATGTCTAGTCAATTGAATCTAACTCTCCACTCAGCAATTATTGTCATCAACATTGGCAAATCCCCATAGAGCATTTGGTTAGATGTATATTGCTGCCAACTTATATTTGTCTCCACACTCAGTAGTTTGGTACAGGCCTCATCAAGTCTCTTGTTCAATGCTTTCATTGTACCCCTTAATGTACTATCTCCTCTGTTGCTCCGAAGACTTTATTCCAGATGGTAGGCTTGATTTCATTATTCTTTACTCTGCAGTCCAGCGGTACATCATTAACAACAAAAGTGAGTACATGTTGTACAATCAAGTGGAAGCCGATCCATTTTATAGTGTTTCCAAGTGTTTGATTTGAACATTGTCATCACTCTCGATCTTTTCTTTTGATTTACATTTTAAAAGCAATTACAAAAATTTAGTTTGACGGAAACAGAAATTGGAGTCTCCCGCTGTTATTGAATTTTTGACTCGAGAACAGATTGTGCCACAAGTAATTCAGGATCGTATCTGCCTTTCATATGAACAATAAAACAGGCCGATGAATTGAATGCATTCACAAAGATTGTTGAATATGAAAAATGGCAGAAAATCCTTCCCAATTCACTGGATGTTTTCGCGTCGGTCATTATTTGTCGGGGTAAAGTAGTCAAAATACATCAGTTTTAAAATGCTGTGAATAATCTAGTTAAGTAATGAGCCAAGCGATTGTTATTACACGCATCGTATTTGATGACCTAGACCAGTGGTTTCCAATCTTTTTTATACAAAGCACTCTTTTCACAATAATTCAGTATATGATTTTCCATTTCCAAGTTTGACCGACTCAAAAGGTGCATTCCAAATAATATGCATATATTACTGAAAATCATAAAGACCTGGGTATGACAATAAAGTACATAAAGGCCTGGGTATGGCAATAAACTACATAAAATCCTGGGTATGAAAATAAACTACATAGAATCCTGGGTATGGCAATAAACTACATAAAATCCTGGGTATGGCAATAAACTACATAAAGTCCTGGGTATGACAATAAACTACATAAAATCCTGGGTATGAAAATAAACTACATAGAGGCCTGGGTATGAAAATAAACTACATAAAGGCCTGGGTATGAAAATAAACTACATAAAAGCCTGGGTATGGCAATAACCTACATAAAATCCTGGTGATGACGATAAACTGTATAAAAAGGCTTCTGACTGGGAGATTGGAGGATGTGAGAAGCGAGGAACTGCCTCTTAACTGCTGTTGTCTCCAGGTTCCCACTCTGATCCCGGTTGGTAGCACCTGTTAGGGCCCTAGCTATAAGTGATTAGTGAATCCTCAAACACAAAAATCAACTGTACATTTTTATAATAAAATGACCAACAAGACATTTTTATAGCAAAATGACAATCAACGCAACACTAAACAAATATAAAAATATATTTTATGATCTACAAACTATATTTCTAAAACATACTTTTACCCTGAAAATATACAATCATGTCAAGGTATCTGTAGTTGAAATCGTAAAATTATGTGCGCGATATTTAAATTTCGGTATTAAATAACCCATAGAGATGTTGATATGCCACTAAACAAAATCAACCAACATATACATTTACATAATTTATTTTTATAGAGGAGTTTTACAAATTTAATAGCAATAGAAAATGTCGATGGATTTTTAAACTTGAATAACTGTACAGTAATTTGTTTTAATTCAAAACTAATTATTAGATAAATAAACTGAAGCATAATTTTGTGTACGAAAAAGTTCAATAGAATGTTAGGATATTGTAATTCAATAAACAAAACGGTGTAAATAAAAAAAAAACAAGAAAAAGTATAAGATTTTCCCCTTTCCCGTTGAAAACCTGAAATTCCTCCCCCGGTTTTGAACTCCTGACCGGGAAGAAGATTATTCCAAAATGTTTATGATTCCTTTTGTGCCGATTCCAAATTATTGTTCTGTTTGATTGCCTTACAATTGTCACGATATTTTTTTTTTCATTTGAATTTCAGAAGTAATATATTGACCCTGAAAGGCTTCATCTTTTGTATGCAACGGTCGGACGTTGGGTTACTGAGTGTTATCGAGAGAAGAGATTCATTTGACTCTTGGGGAAACAACCTTACAAAATAAAAGTATTATTTTCATGGTGTCATGTCATTAAGAACGTTGAACCCAAAACTTTCAAAATATCTTTAGTATACCCCAGAGCTAGTGCGGTTTACGTGCCAAAGGCGTTTCTTTTGGCATTTAATGTGCTGTTCATGGAAATATATTGGCTGTACCCATTTTCACATTAAACGTATAAAAAGTAACCCCCAGAATTCAAGCTTTATTTCATTTCTTCATTTATTCAGTTAGCGCCATTTTACGCCGCCGTTTTTCACCCTCCATCTTATACTGGTGGTTCATGGTGATATTGAAAGCAGAATATTGCAATGGCTTATCGGTTCCCTTTGCAGTACCGATGATGTTGAGGTCAGCCCGTTCCTCCTACACTCAGTGATAAAACTTACAAGGCAGAAGGTGGTATGAATTCAGAGTTTTCCTTCTCCTAAACAGACGATGATATATAGAGGCAGTTCACTGTTCATATTTGTAATGGGAACTTACCTATAACGATAATGGACTCTTCCTGACACTATAAATACTGCGCCTCTCAAGAGGTATAATGAATGAATGGTGTAACGAGCACCAGTTCATGACTGTTTAACTCTCTGTTTTGGCAGAGAGGAACCCGGACGAAGGGCAGGGTTTCGTCCGGGGAGGTAGACAGGGCCTGAAACCGTCTAGGAGTGTTCAAAGGGTATATTTATGACCGAGCCTACGGGCTCGGGAAACCCACGTTAAACTCGGCCTTGTGCCACATGCAACCCTCGTGGGGGAGGGGTGGCTAGATACCGAATGAATGGTGTAACGAGTTGAGACAATATTAGTTCTCTCTAAACCAGGCGGACAGTCGTTACTAACACCTTCAACTTCTTGTACTATATTTCTGTTGTAATATATCTTTGTTATTCTACTCTTGTGTTCCTGTTGTTCTTCCTTGGTTCTAACCTTGGACCATAACTGTGGTGCGAGGATATTGGACCATAACAATACTACATTGTCTCTCTCTTCGTCTGTAATAACAAATTCAAAGGAGTACAGAACATTATATTTGGGGGCGGCTTGACTGCAAAAGTACCCGGAAAGTTATCAGTGTTGGCAGCTCCAATCCGGGTTTTCTGTCTGAATTTACTTCTATAGTGTTTTACGTGTTTTAGACCTAACCTCAAAGCAGCGGACGTTTAAAATTAGGACTTTCCATACCCTAGATGGACTGCCTTCCTTGGTTGTTGAGCTCTATCTCCCCGAAGTAGCTGGTAATGAGGTGCCAGTTTTCCGCCTTCACCCATTCTCGGGCTATTTCAGACGCATGTCACGGAAGCATTTTGTAGACGCTATCATTTCGTATTTTAGAAGCTAAAAAAATAACTTTTTTTTTTTTTTTTTAAATATATAAAATTCTAGATAAACAAAAACACTAGAATGCAAGACAAATTACGAAATAGTAGATTTTTTTACAGTAAAGAATTTTATAGACAGTGAGAACTTGATCCCACTAATGCCACCTGCTATGACAAGCTTTGGAATATATATATATATATATATATATATATATATATATATATATATATATATATATATATTTAGGCAACATTTTGTGACGTCATGAGTTGCGGTGTGATTTTCGCTTCTAGCGTCTTATATGCACGTGTTTATCGTTGCTTGAAATCATCCATGTAAACAATAACAGACTATCATCACTGTCAGTGATGATAGTCTGTTATTGTTTACATGGATTTTATGGATTTTAATATATTGTACAATAATTGTCATCTTTGATAATGGCTTATGTAAGCCGAAAGCTTAGATTGGATTAAAAATATGGATCAATATTGTGATTTTTCTTTCTTCGTTTAATGATAATGTTATTAAGCTTATCAGACGTTATGAAAAGAATTTACATAAAATAAATATACAACACTTGTCTATATTATTTAATGAAACATTTTATATATATATATATATATATATATATATATATATATATATATATATATATATATAGCTGGCCACTCGTATTTGAAGATACTCGTCTACTAGGGCGGTTAGGTAATCCCTGTTGCAGACGCTTGGTCAGGCGCATTTGTGTTTATTCAACACCCACAGAGCCCACCTGTGGTTTATGCTGCAACTATGCTGAGCAGACCTTAGTTACAGTTTTTGGGAAAGTGCGTGTTATCTAGCGTGATTAACAATTTCAACAAGAGTAGCACGCTCAATCCCTCTGCCACGATGACATGTGACTTCGTCCAAGGGTTTTGTCTGACCAGTTTCACTCACAAGTCTTGGATCGACCCCTACAGCTCGATAACACTAGGAAGAATGTGTCTCATGGTCAGAAGGCCAATGTTCTAACCACTCGGCCACGTGTCCATGTAATATACATAGATAAACATATATATTACGTGTTTTAGGAGCTCAAAAAATTAATGGTATTTTTAAATATATAAAACGCTAAGTAAACAAAAACACTAAAAGGCAAGACAAATTACGAAATAGTAGATAAATAAACAAACACAAATATTGAAAAGTATATGAATTTTAGAGAAAGATAATAGAAACAAAAAATGGAAATATATATCGGAATTTAAGCCTCAAATATTCCAAGATTATGAAGTCATCATTTAACTTAAAATAAATATATACTATCGTTTTTGATAGTACTAACACCTAAATTATCAATTGATAAAAAAGAAACGAAAAAATGAAAAGTTGATAAATATAACTTTAAGTAAGCAGAAACAGGAAATAAAAACAAGACAAAAAATCTTCAGATTAGTTGAACAAATAAATACTAAAATAGAAAAAACTGGTAACTCTTGAAAAAGTTGAAAAAAAATAATAATAAATAATACATATATAACTTCAAATAAATATAATAATCATAATATATATAATAAATGAGATAAGATAAATAATAATTTCAAATTATATTAAAACTATTATATTACTTTAAAAAAAGAAGCAATATTTACATTTTTCAGTTAAATTTAAAATCCTTTAATTTTTTTGTGAGTCGACAAAACGAGTTATCTTTCCTTGAATTCACAGAACGCTTTTCTTACTGGGTATAAAACTGTAGAACCATTGGATTAAAATTCAAATTTTATGTTCACAGTAATTATATTTAATAATTTTAATTTTACTGTTAGAATCGAATGAGGTATTGAGTCATTGGGAGGTATTGAGGTATTGAGATTGGGAGTCAATCTGAGGACAATGCAGAGAATTCGGAAAGAGTTGGATGAGTATAATGGTGATTACGAAGGTACGGAAAACTGGCTCTGATCGTTCTGATAAAAAAAGAACTCCTAAAATTGTTGGCGAGGGCCTCAGACTCAACACAGAGGACTACATCAAGTGACTTTTAGAGGCGGTGCTACCCTAGGTCATAAGGGGGCTATGTCTGGCAAACAGGACTCTGCACCATGTCACACAAGCAGGAGAACCTAGTCATAACTGTCAGACAATTTCTGCGATCACATCACCCCTCACATCTGTCCACCTAACTCCCCAGACTGCAACCCCCTTGATTATTATGTGTAGGGCGCAGTTGAGCGAGAGACCAGCAAAATTCTTTGTAACACCAAAGATAAACTGAAAGCAAGGATTATGGCAGCATTCACCAACTTAAACAAGGAGGTCGTCCAGAAGAGTTGCAGGAGATTCCGAAATCGTCTGGAGACCGTCATTCAAGCCAATGGTGATTTTATCGAATAAATTTCCTCTTTCGCATTTCAAGGTATTTTTTGTGTAATTTTGGTAAAATATATCTATTAAAATGAGATGTCAATATCATTTTTTTTTTATTTTTGGGTAATTTAGATGACAATTTGTCCATCGCACCCTGTATATATAGTGATTTACTAAGCGTAACTTAGTTCTGGCACAAGATCGTAACTCTGGGGCATCCAATGAGGATTGAGTCTCAACTGATCAAACTTGCTAACCATCACACCACATCGATATATATATATATATATATATATATATATATATATATATATATATATATATATATATATATATATATATATCTATTAGGGCGGCTATACCAATCCCTTTATTGCATATATATATATATATATATATATATATATATATATATATATATATATATATATATATATATATATATATATATATATATATATATATAGAGAGAGAGAGAGAGAGAGAGAGAGAGAGGCCTCGGCGTGGTGTAATGATTAGCAAGCTTGTCTTGCTAGAATATATTACGACTGAGTTCGATCCTCACTGGGTGTTCCGTACTTCTGGCCTTTGTGCCACATCTAAGCAGCGCTTAGAAAATCATATATATATATATATATATATATATATATATATATATATATAAAAAAATTATATATATTATATATATATATATATATATATATATATATATATATATAAAAGAATTCATGGATTTATTTTAAATCTGACGTTTTTACCCACTAAAATGTCGTTTGTAGTATATATAAGCTGTCTAGTACTGCAGTAAGCTCGACGGGTGGGTGTTGATAAATTATATATAAGATCTCATACCAGCTTTTTCTAAGTGCGTGCGTGTATGTATGTATGTGCGCGCGCGCGCGTGTGTGTGTGTGTGTGTATGTGTCTGTCTGTCTAAAAACTTCCTCGTCGTTTTTACTCCTGCGAATTCAGTGATTTATTCACCACACTTGTCTTTATAATTTTTTTTTTTTGTTCGCTTGATAGTTCGGTAATTTCCGCCACTGTTCGCCCTTTTACGTGAACAGAGATCTTGAAACTTCTACAATCAGGCGTTTTTTGTTTTTTTTTTTTTTTTGTTCTTTTTCCTCCCATTAATGTGGTGGGTGGTAGAGTTGAACGTCTAGCATGGTGGTGCTGTAGTGTTGTCTTTGCATTTTAAAATAACTAACGACTTGTCCTAGACCGAGGGTGTGTGCCTTTAATTCTTTCAACCTAACGAACCATACTCATTGTTTATCGAGACACTAACAACCCGTGACCCTTAAAAATTAATCTATTTGTTTGGAGGAATGTTAGTTTTTGTTTGTTTGTTTTTTTAATTTTAAGGGTCTTCGCAAATTAAGTCTTCAGTTAGTAATTTTTCTCGCTCATTCCGATATTTTCAAATAGTTTCCAGTATGTAGACATCAACATACAATTACGTTTTGTTTTCTTAGAACTATTCGCCTCTGCTTCATGGTCAGATCATAGCACTGGTGGCTGAGAGACACTGTTACTCTCTATAAATGGAGGGCACCTCGAGGCGGTGTAATGGTTAGCAAGCTTGTCTCGCTAGAACAATTACAACTGAGTCGTGAGTTCGATCCTCACTGGGTGCCCCATACTTTCGGCCTTGTGCCACATCTAAGCTACACTTAGAAAATCACTACTCTCTATAAATGGGATTAGTTATTACAAACTTTATTTAAATCTCTCACTAACGAATAATAAGGTATATTATTTCTTTGTACAACTAAAGACCAGAAGACTATAAAGAAAGGGGAATCTCTCTACACTATAAATACTGGGCGACTTCTTTTCATTAGGTTAACCGAATCATTCTCTAGAAGACTGTGTGGGTTTGTGTGTTGTTGTATTAGGAACACGTGCTGTTTATTCCTGCTAGAAGGTCCAACTACAAGAACATGACGGACTCAAGTTGAGTCCAACCGAAGATGTAAAGAAAACAAACAAGACCGATATATATATTTATGTCAACAAATATATGTATTAAACAACAAATTTACAAGTGACAAAGACATCAACATTAATGTTTATGTGTGAACGTAAAGTTTGTGGTATTGGTGAAAGTTCGCACGTACGTGTAGGTGTGTTTCATGGCGTTTTCTGTGAGAGATCACATTTTTGGACCTTCTAGCAGGAATAAACAGCACGTGTTCCTAATACAACAACACACAAACCCACACAGTCTTCTAGAGAATGATTCGGTTAACCTAATGAAAATCGACCTTAATAAATAAATTCTATAAACTCAGTGAATAAAACTAAAATAGATGTTCTACCAGGAGTTATTATTAGCGGACACAATCTTAACAACGCAAGATGTGCAGATGACATACAGTCGATAGGAGACATAAAAAGGAAATTATTGGAACTCCAAAAGCAGAGAGTAAGGGAAAGCGAGAAAAAAAAAAGACTAAACATCAATTTTAAAAAAGACAGAAAATATGCTTGTCGGCAGGTGGAACATTCCAAGATGGGAAATACGAACTCACAGGATATATTTAAGCCAAGTTGAGAATTTTGTGGGTTACCCTGCTTGAATCTGCCAAAAGGTATTGCTTGCTATCTTCTCTTTTAGCCCTGGCTTTCAGTTGTAGTCGCACGAAGATAGGAACGCTGCCGACAAGGCACGATCGCTTCTTTGATCCTCCTTGTGACTTTTGAACTCTCACGCATATACACACACGTGCCTATCACACACGCACACACACACACACACACATGCTTGTACACACGCAAACAAGAACATTCTTCTTATAAGTTGTTTTAACGTCTTACAATTGTTTCGTTACAATTCTAATATATAGACAAAGGAGTAAATTATAGTAGGTTTACTTGTGCCGAAAATATAACCGATCATCCTCCTCCTTCGGCCTCCCTATGATTGGTCGGAACTCCATTGACGATTCCTTTACACGCTTTTCGGTCCTGTATTGCTGTCCCTAGATCCTCAACATCCAGCCCTGAGTCCCTGAGTTATGTTGCCTGGGAAATCCAATTTTTGTGAGAAGACATTTCCGTAAGGATGCCATGGGAGTAAGGATGAGATGACTTCCTTGTCCGATTGGTGGCAGTGGCCGGCAAATTGTAGTTGTTTTCGCTTGAACTTAAAAGATATTGGTCTTATTTCTCCGTAGATTGTGTTAAGTTTTGCATGAGATCTTCAACTGATGTTCTGGATTTTTCTTAGTAGATTTATATATGCTCCGTCCAGTCGTCTTTCAAGACAAACAATTAATGTCCAAGTTTCTCATCCATACAGTAGGACTGGTTCAAAAAACGATCGAATGGTTTAAACTTTTAAAGAGGATGGAAGATTTGAGCGCTAAATCTTGACAAGTTTGTTATCCGCATCCCACGCAAGAGCTTTGCGAATGTTGAAGACTTTTTTTGGAATCTATGATGTGAGATACAATATATTTGAAATCCTCAACTTTTTTGATGGATGTATTATTGAGTGGCTTCAACTCAGATGTTTCAGTGGACGTTGTAAGGAATTCTGTATTACTCTCGTTCCAATAGAGACCAACCTGGTTCGCTGCTTGCTCGAGTGATTACAGTAAGGATTTTGTGTCCTTGATACATTGAGAAATTAATAATCAATACAAATTTAAGAACTATTTTAAAAGAGCCTAGTGTGAGAAAAGCACACCAGGGGAAATAATTTCTGGCTCAACACACGACATTGAAAATCGGTTCAACGTTAATCAAAACAAAAAATTAAATTGTTTTTCAGACAATTAAATGCTTAAAAAGAAAAATAAAGAAAAAACAAAGAAAAAACATATCTATCCGTTCCACTGTAATGGCAGCCGATCTTTTAAAAGGAAGCTTAACGGCACAGCCTTAACCAGAACGATCCAGAGCATCATAAATGTCAGCAGTTACATATTGTTTCTTCCTCCTCTGAATATGATGGGAAGGAGAAACCTGATATTACTAAACATCACAGCAAACCGACTTAATTGATAGCTGATAATAGTAAAAAAGAACTTTTTTCAATTCGACCTTCATTCACACACTTTATTATTTTCAAATAAACTTAAAAACTAGACTTACTTTCAAAATATCTGATTTGAAGGACTTTAATACTACATAACGGATTCACACAAAAATAGATTTTTTTCTTCCTTACTCACAAAGAAAGGAATATTACCAAACGAATTTTAACACTATATTTCTTCTAGACAATTAATAGCGAATTGATGCACACACACATGCACACACACGCACAAACACTACCGTGATCCTAAATGGAAGAGACATGAAGTGACACGCAGATCGATATACAAAATGGCTGTATAGTAATGTTACTTACATTTTACTTTAATTTTGATTATATTTTTATATTTAATCTATTTACCGGATTACACCAGTTTTCTGGTAGTAATTGCTGGAGATTGATTGTTGAGCTGGGTTGGTAATTGTCTGGTGGTAATTGCTGGAGAGTAAGTGTTGTACGAGGTTCGTAAATTTCTAGTAGTAATTGATGAAGATTGATTGTTCGGCTAGGTTGGTAATTGTCTAGTGGTAATTGTTGAAGATTGAATGTTGGGCTATGTTGGTAAATTTCTGGTAGTAATTTCTGGAGATTGAGTGTTGGCTGAGATTGGTAATTTTTATTAGTAATTTTAATTGCCACCAGATATTTAAAAATAGCTGGAGAATGAATGTTTGGTTTAGTTGGTAAATTTCTAGTAGTAATTACTGGAGGTTGAGTGTTGTGTTAGGTTGGTAAATTTCTAGTAGTAAATGATGGAGATTGAGTGATCAATTAGGCTGGAAATTTTCTGGAAGTAATTGTTAACGATTCAGTGTATGGTTAAGTTGGTAGAATTCTGGTAGTATTTACTGGAGATTGAGTGCTAGGTTGGTAATTTTCTAGAATTAATTAACGGAGATTGAGTGTTGGTCTAGTTTGGGCAATTATCTGGTATCAGTTGCAGGAGATTAAGTGTCGGGCTATGTTAGTAAATTTCTGGTATTAATTGCTGGAGATTAAGTGATCGGTTAGGTTGGTAAATTTCTGGCAGTAATTGCTGAGAGTCAGCGTTTTGTTTGGTCGGTAAAATTCTGGTAGTAGTTGACGAAGATTAAGTTTTGGGATCTGTTGGTAAATCTCTGGTAGTAATTGTTGGAGATTGAGTGTTTGGCTGGGCTGGTAAATCTCTGGTAGTAATTGCTGGAGATTGAGTGTTTTGCTGGGCTGGTAATTTTCTGGTTGTAATTGCTGAATATTGAGTGTTTTGCTGGGCTGGTAAATCTCTGGTAGTAATTGCTGGAGATTGAGTGTTTTGCAGGGCTGGTAAATCCATGGTATTAATTGCTGGAGATTGAGTGTTTTGCTGGGCTAGTAAATCTCTGGTAGTAATTGTTGGAGATTGAGTGTTTTGCTGGGCTGGTAAATCTCTGGTAGTAATTGCCGGAGATTGAGTGTTGGTCTGGGCTGGTAATTTTCTGGTTGTAATTGCTGAATATTGAGTGTTTGGCTAGTCTGGTAAATCCCTGGTAGTAATTGCCGGAGATTGAGTGTTGGTCTGGGTTGTTAATTATCTGGTTGTAACTTCCAGGGATTACGTACTCTGTTACGTTGTTAAATTTCTGGTATTAATTGCTGGTAATTAAGTGTTGTGCTATTCTTGAAAATTTCTGGTAGTAATTGCCTGAGAACGAGTGTTGGGCTATGTGGGTAAATTAATGGTATTAAATCCTGGAGATTGAGTTTTGGGCCATGTTGGTAAATTTCTGGTTGTAATTGCTGGAGATTCAATGTTGGGCTAGGTTGTTAAATTTCTGGGAGTAATATTGGAAAGTGAGTGTTTGGTTACGTTAATAAATTTCTGTTAGTAATTGCTAGAGATCTCCACGTATCTCCACAGGATAAAAAAATCGAACACATGAGGTCTTGGGATCTCGCACAAAGAGTAAGTGCCTGAACGAGGCGTAAGTCTGTAAGGTTTCGAATGTAAACGTCCTCTTACCACACGCCAGATAGTGGACTGAGAAATCGCAAGCTCACAGCTAGCTCGAATTGTAGATTTCCGTTGACTCCGCTCAAACATAGCACGGATTCTCGCCACTTGTTCCTCCGAAACTCGGGGTCGTCCAGGACGTTTTCTTTTACACAGACATCCACTCTCTTCAAAACTGTTTAAACCGCCGTCGAATGTTCTTAGGAGAGGTCAGATTAATGTCAAATTGGCTTCGAAAAGGACGCTGTACCGTGACAACCGTAATTGATTTCGTGAACTCAACAACGCAGAACGCCTTTTGCTGAGGACTCACCATTTCAGGAGTAAAGAAACAACTGAACGTTGTTGGAAATACGACGCGACTACAGCGTTCCTGTGGCAGCCATTCAAAACTTAAAAAACTCCTCTTTCAAAGGTCACTGACTCATTTCAGACGATGCTTGAGAACTGGACATATGCCTCATGAAATCGGTTCATTCTTTTTGAATAACCTTGCATATATATATATATATATATATATATATATATATATATATATATATATATATATATATATAAATAACTAGACTCGTTTCGAAAAACCCTCGAATTTTTGATTTGTTAATCAAATCAATTTCGAGGAAAAAAGGTTTTAAAAAAGAAAGAGCTACAAACATAAACTTCTGCCGACAAAAAATCGCGCAGATGCAGGTCTGAATCCCAAAGAAAAAACCCCGATACGAGTAACAACTAACTAACAAAAAGAGCTCAATACAATCGTAGAGCAGACCTAGATACACCTAGTGAGCCAGACAAACCTACCTAGGTTTCACCTAAACGGATCGCCAAGCTTTCCCTGACGATCCGTTTAGGTGAAACCTAGGTAGGTTTGTCTGGCTCACTAGGTGTATCTATCTATCTATCTATCTATCTATATATATATATATATATATATACAATTCACTTCAACTAAGCGGATAATGTCATTAAGGCTACTAGGAATGAAAGAGAAGAAAAGGCTTTAGAAAAAACTGAAAACCCTATATTAAACAGGAAACTCTATTCCTGTTCACAAAACTGGAGGTGGGGGGGGGCGAACCGGACACTAGGCCTTACCTATCTACTCTTATTAAATATATAAGTACAGGGTGCGAAAGAAATAGCTCCCATATATACTTCTTACTGACTTACCTTTATGTGGGTGGTATTTCTACGAAGTATATGTGGAAGGTACTTCTGCCACACCATTTATATATAGATAGAGTCCATGCAAAAAAGTGTATGGATACTACTTTGTAGTTTTATCAAATTGCGTTAACACTGTTTACTGTAATATTTTCTCAACAGACGACATTACCCTCATGTCTGCCACATCAACAAGTCTTGTTCAACAAGTCTGTTCTGTATCATGAAAACTAACTACATTGGCGGCCATTAGACAAGAAATTGAAACTATATGTAGAAAATCCTACTAGATACTTTGGCCTCCGTTGCTCAAGCAGTAGTTCACCGTTACTAATAAATGTGTGGAATCTAAAGGCCACCATTTTGAGAAATTCTTGTGATTGTAGAGTCCAAAGGTAACTTATATTAATCTCGTGATGTCTGAATAAATTTAGTATTACAATATCTATACAAGTTTTTCCTTTCCTGAAATGTGAATACAATTTTTTAACGAACTATCTCTCTCTCTCTCTCTCTCTCTCTCTCTCTCTATATATATATATATATATATATATATAAGCATAATGAAAACATGTATATACTTTCTTAACATGTATATATAGAAAAAGTTGCAAATTAAAAAAATAATAATGTTTTTTATGAAAGTATTTATTTATTTATATATATTTGATATTTCAGATTGACCTCAATCTTTCTTCTGATCAATCTGAAATATCATATATATAAAATACTTTCATAAAAACATTATTATTTTTTTAATTTGTAAATATATATATATATATATATATATATATATATATATATATATATATATTATAGTTATTATTTTAAATATGATTCCATCGCTACATGTAACGATGGGATCATAATTTAAAATAATAATTATAATTTAGGCTCTACTTGTGTATTGAGCACTGTTTTTTTTTTTAAATAAAAAAAATATTAAAGACCTTTGGATTATTAACCTAACAATTCTTTCCTATTTTTCTATATATTTGCGCACACACACAAAGACATATACACATACACACACACACACACATATATATATATATATATATATATATATATATACAGAGAGAGAGAGAGAGACAGAGAGAGAGAGAAAGACAGAGACAGAGAAAGAAATACCCAACGTTGTTCCATGAAAAGTAACTTCAAATGTATAAACAGGAAATATCTTTGACATATTCTACTCGTACTCAAAAAAGTACCCCCAAAAGTACCCCTCACCAAAAAAATAATCTAAAGTAGCTTATTTCTATACTTTACACATACAGGTAATCTGAGATTGAATAAATATTAAGCTTTTCAAATCAAAAGAAAAGATGTAGCCGATTAGACGGACAGGACTATACAATATTAGGATTTCCCCCCCCCCACACTAGATGCCTGCGTGGCGAATTTATTAATGTGACTTTCTGCTTGGCCGTCATGTGCGAACATACTGACATGCACACACGCTTTGTCATATTAATATAGATATGTGTATGGACTAGGCAGGGGCGTATGTGTATTGCTGTATTTTAAAAGGGTTGACCT
Organism: Acanthosepion pharaonis; assembly: GCA_903632075.3. Lineage (NCBI taxonomy): Eukaryota > Metazoa > Mollusca > Cephalopoda > Sepiida > Sepiidae > Acanthosepion > Acanthosepion pharaonis. The sequence continues at coordinate 1,151,912 of CAHIKZ030002101.1, read as the reverse complement.
TTCTTTTGAATGCCTTATCAGAGAGTCATCTGTTATAGTCATTATTTGAATTAAGTATACATCTCGAAACACTTGAGCAGGTGTGTCGGCTGTTCTGGTTAGAAACAAGAGAAAGAGAGAGTCAGTTGAACCGGAAGTGAATAGGCAAAAATATGTCATTCAAACATGGCTATTTTCTCCTGAACTCTGGTCGACTTTAAAGACATCTGGAAAAATCTACAAAATTCTGGGCCAGTTTTTTTTCTCCTTCTTCTTCTTCTTCTTCTTCTTCTTCTTCTTCTTCTTCATTCTTCTTCTTCATTCTACTTCATTCTTCTTCTCTTTCTTAATTCTCCTTAATTCTTAATTTTTCTTCATTCTTCTTCTTCATTCTTCTTCTTCTTCTTCTTCATTCTTCTTCTTCATTGTTCTTCTTCATTCTTCTTCTTCATTCTTCTTCATTCTTCTTCATTCTTCTTCATTCTTCTTCATTCTTCATTTTTCTTCATTCTCCTTCATTCTTAATTCTTCTTCATTCTTCTTCTTCTTCATTCTTCATTTTTCTTCATTCTTCTTCTTCTTCATTCTTCTTCTTCTTCTTCTTCTTCTTCTTCTTCTTCTTCTTCTTCTTCATTCTTCTCCTTCATTCTTCTTCTTCATTCTTTTTCTTCATTCTTTTTCTTCACTCTTCTTCATTCTTCTTCTTCTGCTTCTTCATTATTCTTCTTCATTCTTCTTCATTCTTCTTCTCCTTCTTCATTCTCCTTCATTCTTCATTTTTCTTCATTCTCCTTCATTCTTCATTCTTCTTCATTCTTCTTCTTCATTCTTCATTTTTCTTCATTCTTCTTCTTCTTCTTCTTCATTCTTCTCCTTCATTCTTCTTCTTCATTCTTTTTCTTCATTATTTTCTTCACTCTTCTTCATTCTTCTTCATTCTTCTTCTCCTTCTTCATTCTCCTTCATTCTTCATTTTTCTTCATTCTTCTTCATTCTCTTTCATTCTTCATTTTTTTCATTCTCCTTCATTCTTCATTTTTCTTCATTCTTCTTCTTCTTCATTCTTCATTTTTCTTCATTCTTCTTCTTCTTCATTCTTCTTTTTCTTCTTCATTCTTCTTCTTCTTCATTCTTCTTCTTCTTCTTCATTCTTCTTCTTCTTCATTCTTCTCCTTCATTCTTCTTCATTCTTTTTCTTCATTCTTCTTCATTCTTCTTCTTCTGCTTCTTCATTATTCTTCTTCATTCTTTTTCATTCTTCTTCTCCTTCTTCATTCTCCTTCATTCTTCATTTTTCTTCATTCTTCTTCTTCTTCATTCTTCTTCTTCTTCATTCTTCTTCTTCATTCTTTTTCTTCATTTTTCTTCATTCTTCTTCATTCTTTCTTCTTTTCTTCTTCTTCTTCTTCATTCTTCTTCATTCTTCATTTTCTTCATTCTTCTTCTTCTTCATTTTTCTTCATTCTTCTTCTTCTTCATTCTTCATTTTTTTTCATTCTTCTTCTTTATTCTTCTTCTTCATTCTTCTTCTTCTTCTTCATTCTTCTCCTTCATTCTTCTTCTTCATTCTTTTTCTTCATCTTCTATATTCTTCTTCTTCTTCTTCTTCTTCATTCTTCTTCTTCATTCTTCTTCATTCTTTTTCTCTTTCTTCATTCTCCTTAATTCTTCATTTTTCTTCATTCTTCTTCTTCTTCATTCTTATTCTTCTTCATTCTTCTTCTTCTTCATTCTTCTTCATTCTTCTTCTCCTTCTTCATTCTCTTTCATTCTTCATTTTTCTTCATTCTCCTTCATTCTTCATTTTTCTTCATTCTTCTTCTTCTTTATTCTTCATTTTTCTTCATTCTTCTTCTTCTTCATTCTTCTTCTTCTTCATTCTTCTTTCTCTTCTTCATTCTTCTTCTTCATCATTCTTCTCCTTCATTCTTCTTCTTCATTCTTTTTCTTCACTCTTCTTCATTCTTCTTCTTCTGCTTCTTCATTATTCTTCTTCATTCTTCTTCATTCTTCTTCTCCTTCTTCATTCTCCTTCATTCTTCATTTTTCTTCATTCTTCTTCTTCTTCATTCTTCTTCTTCTTCTTCATTCTTCTTGTCCTTCATTCTTCTTCTTCATTCTTTTTCTTCATTCTCCTTCATTCTTCTTCTTCATTCTTCTTCATTCTTCTTCTCCTTCATTCTCCTTCATTCTTCATTTTTCTTCATTCTCCTTCATTCTTCATTTTTCTTCATTCTTCTTCTTCATTTTTCATTTTTTTCATTCTTCTTCTTCATTCTTCTTCTTCTTCTTCATTCTTCTTCTTCTTCTTCATTCTTCTCCTTCATTCTTCTTCTTCATTCTTCTTCATTCTACTTCATTCTTCTCTTTCTTCATTCTCCTTAATTCTTAATTTTTCTTCATTCTTCTTCTTCATTCTTCTTCTTCTTCATCTTCATTCTTCTTCTTCCTCTTCATTATTCTTCTTCATTGTTCTTCTTCATTCTTCTTCATTCTTCTTCTCCTTCTTTATTCTCCTTCATTCTTCATTTTTCTTCATTTCTCCTTCTTCTCTTCATTTTTTCTTCTTCTTCTTCTTCTTCTTCATTTTTTCTTCATTCTTCTTCTTCATTCTTCTTCTTCTTCTTCATTCTTCTTCTTCTTCATTCTTCTCCTTCATCCTTTCTTCTTCATTCTTTTTTTCTTCATTCTTCATTCTTCATTCTTCTTCTTCTTCCATTCTTCTTCATTATTCTTCTTCTTCTTCTTCTTCTTCTTCTCTCCTTCTTCTTTCTTCTTCATTCTTCATTTTTTCTTCATTTCTTCATTCTTTCTTCATTCTTCTTCTTCATTCTTCTTCTTCTTCTTTCTTCTTCATTCTTCTTTTCCATTCTTTCTTCTTCTTCTTCATTCTTTCTTCTTCATTCTTTTTTTTCTTCATTCTTCTTCTTCTTCTTCATTCTTCTTCTTTTCTTCTTCTTCTTCATTCTTTTTCATTCTTCTTCTTCTTCATTTTCTTCTTCATTTTTCTTCATTTTCTTCTTCATTCTTTCTTTCTTTCTTCATTCTTCTTCTTCTTCTTCTTCTTCTTCATTCTTCTTCTTCTTCTTCTTCTTCTTCTTTCTTCTTCTTCATTCTTTTCTTCTTTTTTTCTTCATTCTTCTTCTTCTTCATTTTCTTCTTCTTCATTCTTCTTCATTCTTCTTCTTCTTTTTCTTCATTTTCTTCTTAATTCTTCATTTTTCTTCTCCTTCTTCTTCTTCTTCTTCATCTTCTTCTTCTTCTTCTTCTTCTTCTTCTTCTTTTCATTCCTCTTCTTCATTGTTCTTCTTCCTTCTTTCTTTCTTCTTCTTCTTCTTTCATTCTTCTTCTTCTTCTTCTTCATTTCTCCTTCATTCTTCATTTTCTTCATTCTTCTTCATTCTTCTTTTTTTTCTTCTTCTTCTTCTTCTTTTCTTCTTCTTCTTCTTCTTCATTCTTCTTCTTCTTCTTCTTCTTCTTCATTCTTCTTCTTCATTCTTCTTCTTCTTCATTCTTCTTCTTCATTCTTTTTTTTCTTTCTTCTTCTTCTTCTTCATTCTTCTCCTTCATTCTTCTTCTTCATTCTTTTTCTTCATTCTTCTTCTTCTTCTTCATTCTTCTTCATTCTTCTTCTTCATTCTTCTTCATTCTTCTGCTCTTTCATTCTCCTTCATTCTTCATTTTTCTTCATTCTTCTTCTTCTTCATTCTTCATTTTTCTTCATTCTTCTTCTTCATTCTTCTTCTTCTTCATTCTTTTTCTTCATTCTTCTTCTTCTTCATTCTTCTTCTTCTTCATTCTTCTTCTTCATTCTTCTTCTTCATTCTTCTTCATTCTTCTTCTTCATTCTTCTTCATTCTTCTTCTCCTTCTTCATTCTCCTTCATTCTTCATTTTCCTTCATTCTCCTTCATTCTTCATTTTTCTTCATTCTTCTTCTTCATTCTTCATTTTTCTTCATTCTTCTTCTTCTTCTTCTTCATTTTTCTTCTTCTTCATTCTTCTCCTTCATTCACCTCTTCATTCTTTTTCTTCACTCTTCTTCATTCTTCTTCTTCTGCTTCTTCTTTATTCTTCTTCATTCTTCTTCTCCTTCTTCATTCTCCTTCATTCTTCATTTTTCTTCATTCTTCTTCTTCATTCTTCTTCTCCTTCATTCTTCTTCTTCTTCATTCTTCTCCTTCATTCTTCTTCTTCATTCTTTTTCTTCATTCTTCTTCATTCTTCTTCTTCTTCTTCATTCTTCCCCTTCATTCTTCTTCTTCATTCTTCTTCATTCTTCTTCTCCTTCATTCTCCTTCATTCTTCATTTTTCTTCATTCTCCTTCATTCTTCATTCTTCTTCTTCTTCATTCTTCATTCTTCTTCATTCTTCTTCTTCTTCATTCTTCTTCTTCATTCTTTTTCTTCACTCTTCTTCATTCTTCTCCTTCATTCTTCTTCTTCATTCTTTTTCTTCACTCTTCTTCATTCTTCTTCTTCTGCTTCTTCATTATTCTTCTTCATTCTTCTTCATTCTTCTTCTCCTTCTTCATTCTCCTTCATTCTTCATTTTTCTTCATTCTTCTTCTTCATTCTTCTTCTTCTTCATTCTTCTCCTTCATTCTTTTTCTTCATTCTTCTTCATTCTTCTTCTCCTTCTTCATTCTTCTCCTTCATTATTCTTCTTCATTCTTCTTCATTCTTCTTCTCCTTCATTCTCCTTCATTCTTCATTTTTCTTCATTCTCCTTCATTCTTCATTTTTCTTCATTCTTCTTCTTCTTCATTCTTCTTCTTCTTCATTCTTCTTCTTCTTCTTCATTCTTCTCCTTCATTCTTCTTCTTCATTCTTTTTCTTCACTCTTCTTCATTCTTCTTCTTCTTCTTCATTCTTCTCCTTCATTCTTCTTCATTCTTCTTCTCCTTCTTCATTCTCCTTCATTCTTCATTCTTCTTCTTCATTCTTCTTCTTCTTCTTCATTCTTCTTCTTCATCATTCTTCTCCTTCATTCTTCTTCTTCATTCTTTTTCTTCATTCTTCTTCATTCTTCTTCTTCTTCATTCTTCTCCTTCATTCTTCTTCTTCATTCTTTTTCTTCATTCTTCTTCATTCTTCTTCTCCTTCTTCATTCTCCTTCATTCTTCATTTTTCTTCATTCTCCTTCATTCTTCATTTTTCTTCATTCTTCTTCTTCTTCGTTCTTCTTCTTCATTCTTCTTCTTCATTCTTCTTCTTCTTCATTCTTTTTCTTCTTCTTTAGCTTAAGTTTCTGGTAATATTATCTTTCCTTCATATCCAGACATTTAGTAATTCTTTTACTATACATGAATTAATTGTACATTTTGTAGAAATCTCGGCATTGCAAGCTTGAAATAAAATATGATGCGTTTCATATGAGTTACGCTTGGAAATTCTAGGTTCTGTAAGCTTGGATGTGCGGGTGGTGTAATGGATAATGACTCAGAACTGTTAATCGGAGAACCAAGTTCCAATTCCCGTTAGGTTCGTTATATTCACTTATGCGCAAATACCATTGGGAAAATCATGAAACCACCTATTCCCCCCAGCTATGGGTTGATTAGTATCACTAAAACCATTATTATTCCCCACGTCCAAAAAAAGAAATCTTACATTCTAAAAATATTGCTGGCTTTAAATAATGGCCAGTGGGTTGATGAGCCGTACAAAACGAATCAATTATTTAGCGTTTCAATAGCAATAAAATACTCCATGACAAAACAAATATTTTCAATATTTTTTAAAAATTTTAATTGAGAAATTTTTAAAGTATAATGGCACAAGAAGAAGAAGAAGAAGAAGAAGAAGAAGAAGAAGAAGAAGAAAGAGTTATATTTTATTAATTTATTGGCCGTGTCCGAATGGGTTCGTATGTTCGCTTTCGGATCGTGAGACTTGGGTTCGGATCTTGCCATGGTCGATTTTTAACTTCTTGATGCGTAGGCGGTGTTATAAGTCATCGTGGCCGAGGGTTTGTTCAGAGTGTTGATACCTCTCTTTCTCTTTCTCTCTTTCCAGGTCCGCTCAAAACAAACACAAATGTGCCTGATTGGCTAGCCGACGGGCATCCTTGGATACGAGTGTCCAGCCAATTATGGATGCTTGAAACAGTGATGATGATGATGATGAAACAGTGATGATGATGATGCTTGAAACAGTGATGATGATGATGATGAAACAGTGATGATGATGATGCTTGAAACAGTGATGATGATGATGATGATGAAACAGTGATGATGATGATGCTTGAATCAGTGATGATGATGATGCTTGAAACAGTGATGATGATGATGCTTGAAACAGTGATGATGATGATGATGATGATGAAACAGTGATGATGATGATGATGCTTGAAGCAGTGATGATGATGATGCTTGAAACAGTGATGATGATGATGATGATGATGAAACAGTGATGATGATGATGATGATGAAACAGTGATGATGATGATGATGCTTGAAACAGTGATGATGATGATGATGAAACAGTGATGATGATGATGAAACAGTGATGATGATGATGCTTGAAACAGTGATGATGATGATGATGAAACAGTGATGATGATGATGCTTGAAACAGTGATGATGATGATGATGATGAAACAGTGATGATGATGATGCTTGAATCAGTGATGATGATGATGCTTGAAACAGTGATGATGATGATGATGATGAAAAACAGTGATGATGATGATGATGAATCAGTGATGATGATGATGCTTGAAACAGTGATGATGATGATGCTTGAAACAGTGATGATGATGATGATGAAACAGTGATGATGATGATGATGATGAAGCACAGATGATGATGATGATGATGATTGATGAAACAGTGATGATGATGATGATGATGAAACAGTGATGATGATGATGAAAACAGTGATGATGATGATGAAACAGTGATGATGATGATGCTTGAAACAGTGATGATGATGATGATGATGAAGGTACGTCTGTAAATGACTGTGATTTCTCATCTTCGACATGGTTGCTCGTTTCCTGGCATGCCCATCTGCTCAGGCCCATAGGCATTTCTTTAACACCCGCAGAGCTAACCTGTGATTTTTACTGCAACTATACTGAGCGGGTTACAGTTCAAGTATGCGCCCCATTAGGGGCACATACAGTTATTAATTCAGAGTTGTCTTTCCCCTGTACTGATTGCCAACCACAGCAAGAGGCTGTCTACCCTGCTATTTAACCCATAGCTGGTGAGGAGATAGATTCATACTTTTCCCAAATGTACTTGAAGCAAAAGTGAATGTGACGATCTCGACTGGAATTCGAACTCAGATCCAGATACGCTACTGTCAGAAACCTTTTTTTTTTTAATTTGACATTTTATCGTAAATGGAAGGCTGAAGAATAATAAATCCTTCACCTGTGAAATAAAAAAAATGCAAATTTTTAATATTTTCGATTTTTTTTTCGTAGCATCTTTGAGATTTTCACTATTTTTAATGTGAGGTCTTTCAAGTTTTTCTCTTCTTTGAGATGTAGCTGCAACGTTAATGGTGCATGTTTTAAATTCGACACACTACATGTGACCCTTATCTGGTCGTTATCTTTCTACTTTTCACGGCCCTTGTCCGTCCGTTTCCAAAGCGATCAGGGTATAAATTTACTGAAGGACGTTTAATTCAAGACTTGCAGTACTGATAAAAACAATATGGCGTATGCTTGCAAATTGAAATGTAATCTTTAGCTAAGATGCGAGAAACGACGAGATTTTAAGGAGGATATATTCGATGAAGAAATAACGTTCACGCATGCGCACTCAGCACACTTATGCTTCTTCTTTTTTTCTTTTTTTCTTTCTTTCTTTCTTTCTTTTCTCAATATATCCAAATACCCACACATTTAATTTAAGTACTTGCTCGTAAATATGAAAGTAATATTTTTTATATTTTTTCCATTACGGCGAAAGCTTTTCTTGTGTGTGATACAGCAAATTAAAATAGCAGGGGAGCAAATATTCAATGAAGAAGTGATTTTTTTCTGGGATCCACATAAATTTGCTTTCATAATTTTACTGAAAAATTGTGCAATGACCTCGACTGAAATTTACGGTGGCAATAATGGGTTAAAAAAATCGAGATACGTTTAGCCAATGTTTCACAGGAATATTCAAAATTATAAATACTTTTATTCAATACATTTTATCTTTATCTAGAGAACAAATACGTTTATTTGAAGCAGAAGCACTTTCATTAACCCATGATTAACACCATCGCGTACTACCCGGAAACCTCGACCGAGTGGGAGTGCAAGCCTTATTGTGGGCTCCGGTCAGTGCTTTGCTTTTTTGCTACCTACATTTATATACGTTACAAATTAAATTAAGCCCAACCAATTGACTATTAAAAGATGAAACACTTTCGCCAATTTTGACATCATTTTGCAGTCTTATTTTTTGTCCAAATCCGTGAATTTGTTTTTCTCATGCTAAGTCATGAAAAAAAAAAAAAAAAAAAAAAAACACTATATAAGATTCACCATTTTCTGTCGATTATGTCAAATGTGTTAAAATTATTCAGCTTTTTTTAAGAAAAATCTCATCTTGCTGTTAAAAATTGCTGCAAAACATTGTTCACCTACATTGCATATGATCATCATTGTACATAATTTGTTTACAATAAAATTTGCATTTTATATGAAAATTATGAAATTTGATATGTAAAAGAGTGGGGGTCCCTATCATAGATTCGAGGCGAGGGGATACGAGACCCTTGCACTGACTCTGATTCTCAACATCCCATTTTTCGTAATTTGGGTACTAATGGGCTATTCGTAGAAATCTAAAAGTAAAACTGGAATTTTATAAACATAATTAATATCGGATTTTTTTTAATAAACCTATAATTAATAAGGCAATATTTTTATCATTAACACTAGATTTTACGGTGGGCAATAATGGGTTAAAATCTATTATTATTATTATTATTATTAGTAGTAGTAGTAGTAGTAGTAGTAGTAGTAGTATTTCCTTTGATTTCTATCGTATACGCATTTCCCTCCGGGTTCCAACCAGAGATCTAAAGTCAGAAATGTTTTAATGATATTTTCCACTGAGCATTTTTGTAAAAAAATAAAAATAAAAGACCTCAGATCACAGACATTTTACATCGATAAAGCTCTTCGTGATGTTTGAGTTGTACTTATGAGAACAATTTTTTGTGTTTCTTTAAGACAATCAGGAATCCCTTCAATGAGTTTCTTGGAAACTTTTCCAACCAATCCGAGGATTCCAACTACAACTGGAATTATTGATGTCCTCATGTGCCACATTTTTGAGATTTCCATTTCAAGATCTTTATATTTTGATAGCCTTTGAAGATCATCAAAGAAACTTTGTAATCTACAGGGACTGCTATGTCAATTAGAAAGTACCTTTTGGTTTTAGGGTTTTTCATAACGATGTCTAGGTGATTAGCTTTGTTTTATCAGTCTGTGTGTATTGTAAAATCCCATAAAATTGTTACAAGTCCTATCCCTGTAATCGGGTCTGAGTGATATTCATTCCAATTTCTTGCAATTTCTTTTCCGTAAAAGTTGCATATTTTCCACCTCAGACATTGACTCACTTTATCACGCCGCATTGTATATTCAGTTGGCGCTAAAACCGTGCAACCTGATATTAGATGCACAATTGTTTCCGGATATTTATCACAGATTATGCATTTCGGGTTAACATACTTTTTCAATATGTGTTCTTGATAATTTCTACTTAGTAAGCATTGGTTCTGAGCAGCAAAAATAAAATCTTTGACTTCAGTTTTTAACCCTGCATTACGTAATCACTAATAGGTACGGGGTTTGTCTACATCAGCTTGTTTGGTACAGGTAGAGTGTTGGCCATGAAGAGGCTTATCTTGAAATCGTTTCTGCATTTGGTACATTCTATTTGCTTTTATCTTCGTTTTTAGGTTCTTTGCCGCTGTAGTCAGTGTATTATTGGCATTTCTTCAGCCATTTGAAATTCCCTTTTGAATTTGTTGGCTTCCTTTATTATTGATTAAAATTTCTTATTTCTTTCATGTTCCTTAACGATGTTCATCATTCAGTTTTCCCTAGTTTCCAGGTATCTTTGAAGACTGATTGTTGTGGTATTATAAGACACCTCTAGTTGAACTAATCCTCTACCTCCTTCGAATCTGAGCACATAGAGACGATCAACATTAGCCTTACGATGATGCATGTTGTGGCAAGCGAGAAGCTTTCTCGTTTTGACATCCATTCGCTTAATGTCAGCTATTGTCCAAGGATGTTGAAACTGTAATGTGTCACATTGACAGCCAAAGTGTTAATGGATGATATTGTATTTTGTGAATTCAACTCGGTATTTAACATGAGATATACACGTCTGTAATATTCTTTTCTTATTTTCTCCTTTATTTGGGTATGCTGTATTTCATTTCCTTCTCTGACTCCGAGGGATTTATAGGCTTTTTGTTCCAGTCCCCTAATCTTTGTGACAAAATCTAGATCTATTGAGTGCATTTATGTAATTCTCCTTTTCATAAATGTTACTTTTGCACATTTATCTAATTCGAATTCCATACTGATGTCATCACTGAAACATTTTACAATATTGAGGATACTCTTGAACTTATTGTCGTCTTTGGTAAAGAATTTCATATAATCCATGTAGAATAGGTGATTAAACATTTTCTTTTTTTTTTTTTACTTTGTATCCATAATTATTAGTTTATTTCATGTGAAAGGGGTACTAAAGACAAACAGAACAGAAGGGGCAACAGTGAGTCTCCTTGGAAGATTCCTCATCGGATATTCAAACAAATAGAAGTGGCAGTACCGTTCGTGTGATTTAGGTATAATGGGGTTTTCCACACTTTCAGGCTGTATTTAAAGAAATTTATTATCACTGAGGAGACATTGAACTTTTCAAAACCTTAAGGATCCAAGTGTGTGGCACATTATCAAAGTTTATGTGGCCGTTATTATTATTATTATTATTATTATTATTATTATTATTGCTTCCTTTGATTTCTGATGTGTACTCATTTCTTTCCAGGTCCCGACCAGAGACCTAAGGTCAGAAATGACATCATGACATTTTCCACTGAAAATACACACATACTTTACCTAGATAAAGCCCCTTGTAAGGTGTGGGCTGTAATCGTGAGAACATTTTTTTGCATTTCTTTAAGGCATGAGCTTCCAGGAATCCCTTCAATGAGTCTACTGGAATCTTTTCCAATCAATCTGAGGGCTCCAACTACAACAGGAATTGTTGATGTTCCCATGTGCCACATTTTTGAGATTTCTATTTCAAAGTCCTTGTATTTTGATAGCTTTTTGAAGATCTTCAAATATACATTGCAGCCTGCAGGGACTTCCATATCAATAAGGAGGCAATTTTTTTATTGCGGTTTCAAATAATGATGCCTGAGCCATTAGCTTTAATTGTTCTGTGTGTGTGTATTGTGAAGTCCCATGAAATTGTTACAGGCCCTACCTCCGTAACTAGGTCTGGGTAGTGTTTATAACAATTTCTTTCAGTTTCCTTCTCGTAGAACTTGCAGATTTTCCAGTGCAGATATTGTCCCACTCTGTCGTGCCGGGTTTTATATTCAGTGGGTGCCAACAACGTACAACCTGATACAAGATGGTCAATTGTTTCTGGATATTTATCACAGAATCTGCATTTTGGACTAACACAATTTTTTAATATATGTGATTGATAATTTCTAGTTAACAAGCATTGGTCCTGTGCAGCAAGAATAAAACCTTCGTTTACAGCTTTTAACCCTGCACTACGTAGCCACTGATGGGTACAGGGATTGTTTACATCAGCTTGTTTGGTATCGGCAGAGTATTGACCGTGAAGCGGTTTATCTTGCCATTGTTTCTGTATCTGGTCGATTGCATTTGCTTTTGCTTTCTTTTTTTTTTAAAGTATTTTGCAGTTTCAATCGGTGTATTGTGCTTTACTTGTGTCATAAAAGAGGAAAATGAGTAACAACCGACGCCGAGGTTCGAGAGTGACACTCTGGACTTATGCATATATGTTTTCTGCCAGGTGTATAAATAGCGGTGTCAGGCTACTGACTGCAGTGATTATTGAGTGGAACTATCCAGTCGAATTAGTGTGAATTGTTGTGCGTCGATGTTTTGGGTTTTGATTTAGGATTTACCGGACCTTAAACCGAGCTGCGCTACTAGCAAGATATTCACTGAAATGGTTAATTATCTTTGGTTGACTTTTACTTATTTGTTCTTGTTAAATATTTATTTGTGGTTGTAATTAAATACTGTTTTATTTTAACATTGAAGTCTTGAGTTATACTTAATCATTAACTGCCGCCGTACGTCATAAAACTTCTTCTTCTTCTTCTTCATCTTCTTCTTCTTATTATTATTATTATTATTATTGGTACTGTATAATTATGTCAGATCAGTCTGCGAGTGCTAACTATCTGCCTCATGGCCAGGTCATCAGCGACTAAACCTCCACCAGGCTTTTCTGGTATGGAGAGTGGCTTGGCACCCAACAGTACTGAAAACCTGTCCTTCTGCTGGGATCAGTGGCCATCTCGTACAATGAGTTAGACTAAGCTCCATAGTGCCGACACACTGATGACACGGCATTTCTGAGCGTAGGGCTTCCTAAACTGGAGACAACGGTCAGGGTGGAGGAGGTTATGCAAAGGAATCAAGGGCCATGTATCCATGACCAAGACGTGCCTTCAAGCTGGATGTCATCGACTGTAGTTTGGCCAGGAAAGAGATGGACCCTGCTAGCTTCTACTTTTCCAAGGCACGCCGTACATGAATGAATACCTCTCCGTCTTTCAACCCAGAAATAAATACTGTTTAAAATAAACAGAACGTCTACTCAAAGACGGGTATCTACCAAAAATAACGATTGATATATATTAATATATATCGGATTAAAAAATAAAATACATTATTTCGTTAAAAATTACACACATATCAGAATAATAGTGAGCACATGAATGGCAAGATAGAAAGCTGTATAATGATTCGTTTCGTTCAGAGTGATTCGTTTTTTACGAGTTAGCAACCCTCTGAAGGTTACTTAAAGCCAGAAATACTTTCTTTTTAGATTTTCAGACTGTTTTTTTTGGAACTAATAATGATTTAATGATATAAGTCTTACTAATTTACCCATAGCTAGGAGGTTAGGACGTGGATTCATACCTTTCCCAAATAAGTGAATGTAACAATCAAACTGGAATTGGAACTTGGCTATGCAATTAACAATTCCGAACCATTATCTATTTCACCACCCGCACATCCATGCTTACAGCACGTGCTATTTCCTACTTGGGTTTTCGTATGGGAACCGGTGCTTCAACGTGATGTGGTTGTAAGCCGTCGTTTCGTTCAGAGAAAGAACATCTTCAAGCAAAATAACCATTTCATTGGTGGAAATAATCATGTGATTGAAAAGAATGGGAAAAAAGTTGGTGTAATGTGACAAACAGAACGAACGCTTGTTATGTTTTACATCGAAACGTTAAGGATGCAGGGACTGTCAGCATTTACATATGAATTTTGATGCATTTAAATATGTAGAATGTTTTCTAGAAAATGCTTTTCTCTATTTAACAGATCGTTTCGTGGGAAAAAAGCACTGATATCGTGATTGGAATGAAGTTAGGAGGTTTTTTAAAACTCCAGCAGCTGTTCTTTATGAATCGACAGTTGGCTGTATTTGTATCATGTAATTAAGCATTTGTTCTACTGTTCAAATCCTTATCACAAGGAAATATATTTTCTCAGCTAGCATGACCGATACATGCAGTCCGCGAAAGGAGTGGTCTGAATATAGCATTAGAGTGACTGTCAACATGCAGTGTTGATTCATATGTCTACAGCATATATATATATATATATATATATATATATATATATATATATATATATATATATATACACTGAAGAGTTGTAATATAGCGAAACAGTCTGTGGATGACAATATACATGCTCTTAGAGAGCCTTCGATAGAGCTCTCTAGAAAAAAAAAGGGTAACTTTAATAAAAACAGTGGCTACTGCTGCTATGAGTGCATTACTCTTCAAGTACGAATTGAGTTCTCTTAGCCTCTGGAGTATTTCGTATAGAAAAACGCTAAAATTTCCCTTTCTGCTGTGCGCCGACGGATCTCTGCCTGATGCCAAATCGGTCGAGTTTCGATCCCGGCTTCAAGCAATCGGATGTCTAGCCACACTAAAGAGCTGTGATACAGCCAGTCTCTCTGGGGATAACTCTCTCTCTCTCTCTTCATATATATATATATATATATATATATAAAATTTAATTTAAAGAAAAACAAATCATTTTAAGGCTCCATTGTAATAATTTATTTCACCAGAGAATTCTATTTTTCTCTGGATCTTCAGACTTCACTTTCAAATGTGAAACGAAAAATGAAATTAAAATTTACACTGTTGAGGGGCAGTATTAATCTTATATAAGTATATATTTGTATATCTGTAATCCATCGAACGAATTCTAAATTCTCTCTATCATTCCATATATATATATATATATATATATATATATATATATATAAATTCTCTCCATCTTTCCATATATATATATATATATATATATATATATATATATATATATGGAAAGATAGAGAGAATTTAGAATTCGTTCAATGGATTACAGATATACAAATTTAGATAGATAGATAGATAGATATTTACTTTCCTGAGGTCAGCTTAGCAAGAGGCCGCAAAAGTGCATCACTAAAAGAGTTTCGAACTGTCAAATCGTACATTTGCGAGTTTCGCTCGTTAACCATCGCTCCATTGCACGTGCCCTAAATAGCAAATAGGTAGGCAGATGTAGATATATTTCGAGAATCTCAATTGGTATGTACAGAAAATCTTTCAGATTTCTTTGAAAATGTTTCCGCAAAGAGATCTCGCGATGAAACGACAAGATTGGAAACGGCAAAAAGCGCCATTTTGTCTTGCTTTTTCTTTTCTGTCACACGAGAGGGACGCTTAATTACAATTAGTCTTTCTTTTGGTGCACTAAAAGGCAAACGATGGCTCGATCAAACTGTCCAATGACAAGCTTCGATGCAACCGTCAAGGTCTTTAATCAACGACGAGGAAATGCTTCAAGACGTTGGTGGGAAGTACTGGATTTAGCGGGTAATAAAAGGTGGACGGTTAGGTGGGAAAAGAAAGCTGTAAGCAAAAAGAAAAAGAATGAGGAGCAGGTCGGGGCGGGTGGAAGAAAAATGGAATAGCAAATTCAGCAAATATTGATTTTTACTATTATATCTATTTTTCTTTCTTTACTTTTCTTTCTTTTCTACTTTTGCTACTTATTCTTCTTCGTTTTCACATTTTTTCCTTTCTCGTTTTCTCTCGTCCCTCTTTCTTTTTTTCACTATTACTATTCTATATCTTGCTTGCTTTCTTTCTTTTTTCTTTTTCTTTTCTCTTCTTTTTTGCTCACTTCACCTTTTTTCTTTTTTGCTTTCTTTTCTTTTCTCTTCCTTTCCTGTTCACTTATCCTTCTTTCTTTCTTTCTTTCTTTTTTCTTTCCTTTTCAATTTCTTTCTTGCTCGCTTATCCATCTTTTTTTCTTTCTTTCTTTCTTTCTTTCTTTCTTTCTTTCTTTTTATTCTATTCCCTTTTTGCTCGCTTATCCTTCTTTCTTTCTTTCTTTCTTTCTTTCTTTTCTTTTCTTTTCTCTTTATTTCTTGCTCGTTTATTCAGCTTTTTCTTTCTTTTTCTTTCTTTCTTTTTTATTCTATTCCTTTTTGGCTCGCTCAATCTTCTTCCTTTCTTTGCTATTTTCTTTCTTCCTCGTTCGCTTAGTCTTCTTTCTTTCTTTCTTTTAGAGGAATTTGAATGGTTTTATGGTTTATCAACCCTCTGTGGGTTATTTAAAGCCGAAACCAGCAAGACTACCCGCACATATGATTTGATTATAGTGGGGAAGTCTTGTGCAGATCCAGCCACACTTTTCAGAATAACCGAATACAGAGAATTGGCTCACATGGTGTCTCCAAACGACCCTTCTCAGGTTTTCAATTCAGAGTTGTCCTTCTCCTGGACTGATTGCCAACCAAGGCTATAGGGCAGTTTGTCCTGCTTATTTATCTATACCCAAGGGTGACTGATTCATAAACCCCTTCCCCCAACCCTAACCCCACGCATCAGGGAATGTAACGAATTCCACTTGTATCCGGTTTCCGATTTCTCATCCTGATACGCTATTCATTGCGCCAACGTACACACACACACACACACACACACACACACACACACACACACACACACACACACACACACACACACAGGGCATATTTCCTTTATTATTTTTTCTCCTGCGTGCAGTTCGAGATTCTCTTAGTGATGCACTTTTGCGGTTTATCTCTCTCTCTCTCTCTCTCTCTCTATATATATATATATATATATATATATATATATATATAAAATTAGAATAAATAAAATTTATTACTATCATTGTTAATTACCTGAAGAGACATTTTATTTAAACGTCGAAACAAAATGTACAATTTCGTAGTAATTACTTACATGTTGTAATGTAACAATATATATATATATATATATATATATATATATATATATATATATATATATATATTTTGTTTAAAAGTTATTTTTAATGGATACTGATATTTGAGTAGATGCTTCTGTTTTTATGTATTTATTAAACAATATATATAATTATTTCCATCTACCGGGCAGAATATTCGAGAAATCTTGTTAGAAAAATGCCATAGCCGCCTATTTTTCTAACAACATTTCTCGAATATTCAGGTCTTTCTTTTAAAGGAGTTTGAATGTCTTTACGGTTTATCAACCCTCTGTGGGTTATTTAAAGCCGAAACCAGCCAGACTGCCTGCACATATGATTTGATTATAGTGGTGAAGGCTTGTGCAGAGTTATGCCTGATAAAAAAAATTGAATGTTTGTTAACCTGTACTATTTTTACAGGGTATTTATTGTCACTGGAGCCTTTTCTTTTGTTAATATATTTCTATTTCATGATATTAAGCTTAGCTTAGTAGTACTTAGTACTTAGTACTACTAAAACACGTGATAAAAACTGGCGCGGGAAGATCTACTAATTCCTTGACAATACAAAAATATTATTTAAGTGTAAAGAAAAAACAAATACTTGAAGGAATGGTTATAAAAAACAAAAATCTTATATAAAATATGTTTCAGCCTCAATCAATAACCTCCAAGAAAAACTGTTCCAAGTTGAGCACTTTACGGATTTTTGACGTTTCATATTTTCAAAAAAAAAACAATGACAGTAATTCTAATAACATAAACAGTTTCTGATTTTCGTCAACAAAATGTCCACCACAGCAAAAAGAACTGATTGATTTTGAAAATGGTTTAATAAAAATTATAAATAAAATAAATACAAGAAAAAACAATGATACATTTCAAAAACAATTATTTAACGACATCAAATTAATAAATAATTCCAATAAACTATTTATTCAAGCAGATAAATCAAAAACAATATACAGTGTAACCCGGATATAAGAGAGTTGTTGGGACCGGAGAAGAAGTCTCTTATATCCGGGTTTGGTCTATTTTATATACATTAACACAGGCTCTAATTTGGGACCAGAGAAAATCTCTCTTATATCCGGGTTTCTCTTATATCCGGGTTACACTGTAGAAAATGGATCCTATTAATTATAATGAACTAATCGGAAAAGAGGTAACAATTTTTTTAAAACCACCAACAATGAATCAGAATATAACATAAATAAAGAATCCAAAATTATAGCAACATTATTTAAATCAGATAACAGAATAAAACAGTTAACTAAAGTAGAAACATTTATTAAACTAAAAAATCATAAAGATAATTTTTAAATAAACCTACATGTAGATTATAAAATACTACAAAAAATAATATAGGAAAAATTAGCAAAGATATACTAGAAAAAATCTGTTCAAAATTAAGAAAAATATTAAATATAAATCAATGGAAGAATAGAAAAGAAACCATCAATTGCTTCAACAATATTACAAGCAAAAATAACTGCACTTTTATACAAGTAGGTATTAAAGATTTTAATTACTTAATTGTTAATTACCGATAATATATTAAATAGAGGGTTAGATTTAGCTAAACAACACACAAAAATTCAAGAAGAATTACATATAATTAAACATTGCAGAAAATCACTATTATATTACAACAATAAAATATGGTTAAAAAAGCACAATAACAATAACTTTGACGTAACGGTGGGTAGTTAGGATGAGACTTTTTAAGTATATTTCATTTTGATCAAAGGAGTCCCCGGCGGTACAAACCCCCAACTGAATTTTTTTCCCTTTGATTTAAATTAAATTTAAATTTAAACAAGGGAATGACTCCTATCTAAAATATAGAAGAACGCCAGAAGATGGAGGTCACATTGGCAAAGATCAGTGAGTAATACTGAAATGCATCATGTTTCTCAACAAATTATAACGAGGATTTATAATCAACCATTTTCTTACAAAAAGTACATGATCCGCAGCCTGACGCGGGTAATTCAGCTAATATATATATATATATATATATATATATATATATATATATATATATATATATATATATTTAATTAAAAAATATGATTCCAACACGCTACATAAGAGTCCTCGTGTTTCAAAACATGTTTCGAAACATGAGAACTCTTATGTAGCGTGTTAAATCATATTTTTTTAATAAATAATTATATTTATCCTCTACTTTTGTATCGAGCACTATTTTTTTTAAAAATAATAACAAAAATACTAAAGAACTTTGGATTATTTACCTAACGAGTTCTTTCCTATTTTCTATATATTTTTTCACGTATATATATATATATATATATATATATATATATATATATATATATATATATATATATATATATATATATATATATATATATATATATATATCTATATATATATATATATATATATATATATATATATATATATATATATATATATATATATATATATATATATATATTCAT
Organism: Acanthosepion pharaonis; assembly: GCA_903632075.3. Taxonomy (NCBI): domain Eukaryota; kingdom Metazoa; phylum Mollusca; class Cephalopoda; order Sepiida; family Sepiidae; genus Acanthosepion; species Acanthosepion pharaonis. The sequence continues at coordinate 1,132,905 of CAHIKZ030002101.1, read as the reverse complement.
ATATATATATATATATACTTTGTGGGGAACAACTAGCCTCTGATAAGGCATACTTTAGACAGAATGTGCCACAACCCAGCAATATATGTTAGTAAAAATATCTAATCATTAATATATTGAACTGCGCATAGGAATCCAACTGATGCGACGATTTGAACTGTACATTGCACACTTTTCGCGAGACCCAATTTTTACCTCGCTTGAACGAATGTGGGCTTCTGACTTCATTTCAATTATGTCAAATCTTAAACAAAACACATTGTCGACCTCGTTACCTTTGAAATGTCAGTCTTCGTTTTTGCGTTTCCTTGTTCTGGGAATTCCGCCTGAGAGCGTTTCACTTAATTAATTCAACCTCATTTTAAGAGGCTAATTATCAGTCAGTTAATTAAGCAATTTATCAACCTTCCTTGAATCAGACGCTAAAAACACAACTGCTGTTCTGCGCTTTTAAGATTAGACGGGTATTTTTCGAGAAATTATCAAAGTAAACACCTCTTGAAATTTCCAGTGTTTTTGGTAGTTTTCTCTTCTCATCAGGTAAAAATGTTTTTGGTTTTTTTTTTCAAAGTGGAAGAGGGTGTCCCTCTTTAGGTACGACACACAAACGTCTCACAAATGGTATCGTCTGCTTATTTATTATCTTTTCTTTGAATCTTCTCTTTGTTACAAATCTCAAATTGCAAAGAGATTTGTTATTTGGGGTTTTATCATTTTTTTTATTTTTTATTTTTTAAGCATTACGCCCCGAGAAAGGCGTGAAGCCACTAGGATGCAGGGGGTTGCAGAAGATTTGGAGCGAGAGCAGATAGGAGTGATAGAAGAAAGGATGAGGAGAAGGATAGTGGATAGATCAAGGCAACTGGAGATGTCGATTGACATTACATTTGAATAGTTGAAGATTATAGCTCTCAGGGAAACAGTAATTGGGAAGGGTGTTCCACAGGCGAGAGGTGCGAGGTATGAAGCTATTGGAGTAGAAGAGACGGCTACATTTAAAAGTTTCTACAGTGTAAGGGTGGGAGCGGGATGCCAGCTTCGTAGGGCGCTTGAATTCATGAAGTCTGGGAACCAGTGAAAGCAGCTCATCGGAGCAATTACCATGAAAGTATTTGCAGAAAAGACAGAGAGAGGCGACGGCGCGTCTGTGAGAGAGCAACTGTAGACGAGATGCCAGATCAGGGCCAACTATATTACATATCCGTCTCTGGATCTTGTCAAGAACTCCGATGGAAACAGAAGGTGCCCCAGACCATATATGGCAGCAATACTCCATGCAAGGGCGAATGGTTGATTTGTATATTTGAAGTATCGATTCCGGGGAGAAAAAATTTCTGGCGCGGCATAGAGAGCCAACTTTCCTCGCGGTGGACGAAGCAATTTGACTCAATGTATTTGTTCCATCTCAGGTCAGCAGTCAACGTGATCCCTTACAATTGTATTTTCATCCTTATTTTTTTTTAAATTGAAAATTAGTTTTTAAATTCCTGTCATCTTAACAGATGAAATGGATTCTGCGAATTTCTGTTCATTTTACTTCGCTACAAAAAAACAAACAAACAAAAAAACACAATTTTTTTTATTAAACAGTTCAGTTTTAGAATGAATTCTGTCACTTTAATTATAAATATTGCAAGATATCCCACGAAAGCCTCTTGGCTGTTTTTCGATCAAGATAATCACACCTTTTCAATTTTAACCTAAAAAATACTCACTATCTCAAAAGTGGGACTTAGATATTAATTGGTTATAGGTCAATTTGACTGATTTGTTTTTTACGGTTTATCAACCGTTTGCAGGTTATTTGAAGCCATAAAATAATATTTTAGATTGTAAGAATTTTTTTGGCGATAATGATGATTGACTGATACAAGTCCTACTAATTAACTCATACCAAGAGGAAGAAGCGATTTCGTTTTTTACGGCTTATCAACCTTTTACAGGTTATTTAAAGCCAGAAAATATTTTTTAGGGTTGCAAAAAATACTTGCCTATAATAATGATTTATTGTACGTCCTAATAATCAACCCATAACTAGGGCGAGAAGAGTTGAACTCATGCCTTTTCCCAATGGTATTTGCACGTGAATATAACGAACCCGACTGGACTTGAAACTTGGCCCTCCGATTTCCAATTCCGCTATCTATTACACCATCTGCACATTCAAGATTACAACACCTGGTATTTCCAAGTCTCTACCGAAGTAACTACTGACAAGGTTCATCGGTGATTCAACAAGAACCGGTGTTTCAATATGATATGGTCGTCAGAAATCGTCAGTTGGCATTAATCGGTTAGATTTACAAGAGGAAACATCAATTTTGAAGAAAAATTTTAAAGAAGGCAGTAGTTCGAGTGTTTGTTGTGAAATCTATTGAGAGTAGAAAGCACCGCCAGCATAACCCCGTCACAAAGTTGGCTTCATTATTCATCATGCAGAAATTTCTTCATTTCAAAATGGCTAAAAACTATTCTGGAACTGACAAAAGAAGAAGAAGAAGAAGAAGAAGAAGAAGAAGGAAGAGGAGAAGAAGTAGCAGAAGAAGAAGAAGGAAGAGGAGGAGGAGTAGAAGGAGAAGCAGCAGCAGCAGAAGAAGAAGAAGAAGAAGGAGGAGGAGGAGGAGAAGGAGAAGAAGAAGAAGTAGCAGAAGAAGAAGAAGAAGAAGGAGGAGGAGGAGTAGAAGGAGAAGTAGCAGCAGCAGCAGAAGAAGAAGAAGAAGAAGGAGGAGGAGGAGGGGGAGGAGTAGAAGAGAAGAAGTAGCAGAATGAGAAGAAGGAGGAGGAGGAGGAGAAGAAGAAGAAGAAGAAGTAGTAGTAGAAGAAGAAGAGAAATTTGTCTCAATTATAACTTAAAGGTTTAAACCTTTATTTTCCTTTTTTTATTATTTTATACTATTGTTCAACT
>CAHIKZ030002101.1:1102500-1125000 GCA_903632075.3 Acanthosepion pharaonis | reverse complement strand
AACAGCTAATATAGGCGTTTTCTCTATTCATTGGAGCCATTATTGGGGATAAACGACTAAAATATACAAAAGGCAAGATTAAATGCCTTTCCAATATTCGATTGCAAGTACTTTCGGTAAAAACATTTACCATCCTCAGGCATAGCTGTTATTTTTTTTCTCAATTTCAGGTAATTCCGGGTAAAATTCCAAGACGAAAATAAATGTGATACTTTTCGAAAGATGTTTTAATAAAAAGTGTGCTATTATTTTAAGTTAAGAATTTTTTTTGAACGTGCAATAATGTGACGCTAGATTTTTGAATATAAATAAACAAATAAGATGCTCTATCAGTAATGCTAATATAAAGCAAATTGAATCTAATACTACTTCAACTAACCCCAAACATATTAATCTTCTATATTGTAACCAAATGCATTCTAATTATAAACAAGACGAAAATATCATAAAAAAAATTAATAAATACCAACATATCCACCACAGACCGAAAGTTGTTGTAGAAATGAAATCAATTTATCCAGATAAATGGAAAAGGAAGAAGGGAAAAAAAGAAAGAAAAAAAGGGTGGGGAAATGATATTAAAAGAGGAAGAAAGAAAAAAGAAAATTTCAGGATAAAATTTTTTTAAATTTCAATATAAAATTTTTTCTTTCTTATATTGCTCTGTTACTTAAACTGAACTCTTTTTGGATTAATGTCCTCCTTGGAATTATCCCTATCAATTACCAATTGGCATGATATATATATATATATATATATATATATATATATATATATATATATATATATATGTGTGTGTGTGTGTGTGTGTGTGAGAGAGAGAGAGAGAGAGGTATTATATTTAAGGATAATGACCGAGTCGGCCGAATGTACTCGAAAAATAAAAAATTAAAAAAAATAACCAACAAAATCCCGGACATTGGACAGATTATCCAGTTTTGATCCGGGCGTGAATCAATTTATTCAAAATTTAGAAAAATACAATTAAAATATTAAACACACATACCTTATTGATTGAATTTAATTAAAACAAAAAAACATGTGTTTGGTAATGAAGTATTTGTTTGGAATACATGCCGTTCCCGATGGCGTTAGTGCGAAATTGAATGCAGGAGCTTGAACTCGGGTCGTTGATTTCAGTTTTTGTGCCGATAATCGTCACGCTACTCGTACATCGGAATAAGCTTTCAAACTTGAAAATTCCAATTCGTATTCTTGTTTTTACAAATACCTTTGCTTGAAAAGTAACAAAAACATATACCACGTGGATGGTTTGATTTGATTATGACCGAACCCCTGCTCGCGATTCTCTCTTCCGGTATCGACGACAGTCACACAATCTGCACATACTACTCAGGCTGTAATACTTGTAAAATCTCCCTTGACAGAAACCAGCATGTATGTTCGATGCAAACCTTAATCTAGGTTTTTGTATCCACTGAGGTTTCTCGGGCACATCACGTGGAAAGAAGGTTCGGAGAATTCGACACTAACAGGACAAATTGAATGCAAAAGCGACAAAGGAAAGCAGTGCATAATGGAAACAACAGGGATTAGGAGTGATAACAAAAAGATAAACCTTACTAAGAGCTACAAAGGACAGGAAGTTGTGGAGAGCCATGGCAACCCATGTTCTGCAGGGATACGGCACAGAAGAAGTGTGATTTCTGTGTAAATGCAATTTTATATGCACGTATGTATTGACAGTTTCATACTATTAGCTCGTCGGGGTGTAGGGATGGCTTTCTTTTGCGCATGCGTGCAAATGTGTATGTCCACAAATGTGTATGCGTATATCTTGCTCATTTCCGTTAATGAGGGTATTTTGAAGTGTTTGTGTCCTGTCTGTATGCGTGTGAGTGTCCTTTGTTTTTGATATCTGTCCACTTGGCAGAAGTTCCCGGTACACACCGGATATTGTGCCAGTGCCGAAGGCTCCCAGCCAAAAATATGAGACAAAGACTCGTTGTCATTTATAAAATCTGCCCTATTCTCTTTTCAAAACCGGTATCATTCGCTGACAGCTCTTAGCACAATGCAAAGCAAATTTAAAATTGACTGGACTTAAGAGGTGTGCATGCCTTTGGTGGACACATCGATAACAGGTTCCCCAATCCTATCAAAATGATTCAGCTCAAAATAAAATATTAGGTTAAGGGATAAATAATTTCCTTTATAAAATAAAATATTAGATTAAGGGATAAATAATTTCCTTTATAAAATAAAATATTGGATTAAGGGATAAATAATTTCTTTAATAAAATAAAATATTAGATTAAGGGATAAATAATTTCCTTTGTAACATAAAATATTGGGTTAAGGGATAAATAATTTCCTTTATAAAATAAAATATTAGGTTAAGGGATAAATAATTTCCTTTATAAAATAAAATATTAGGTTAAGGCATAAATAATTTCCTTTATAAAAAAAAGCATTAGGTTAATGGATAAATAATTTCCTTTATAAAATGAAATACAATTACATTTCATTCAATGATATAGTCACCGTTATTTGCAGTGTCTGTTTTTTTTATTACGGTTGTTTACCCACTACAAGGCCCAAGAGCCGCACAAGGTAGAGCCGGTTTCAATCTTTAATAATATAAGGAAAGCGTGTCACAGAGGGTTGATAGCAGACCTAGAAACAGAACTCCAGGAACTCCGAGAAAATGAAGATAAAAAAAAAATTACGCATCAATTGTAAGAATACAGAATTTACTGTTGTCAGCAAAAGGAACAGTACAATATGCGAACTAAGCAACGGAGACATCAAAATCAATCCATATTTGGAACATTCGTCGGAGACATTTTTGCCGTATGAATTTTCGCCGTATATGATTTTTGCCGTAAGACAATTTCGCCGAATTTTTTTTTCCATATCTTCGTCTTGAACATCCCTTTTGGATAATGTTCAATTTAATATGCAAAATACGTTGTTATCAAATATATTTTAAATATATAACTAAGTAGTATTTTAAATTGTTTAAATGTTTTTGTATTTGATGAATTGCATGTCAATGATATTTTGGATCAGAAGGTGGTGAGTTGTAATAATGTATGTTCAAATATAAGAAAGTATATTTCAATATTTAGGTATTTATAGTGAATTTAAAACAGTTTATGTTGGCAAATAATGTGTAAATTTTGAAAAGACTTACTGAGCGTTTAAAAGGATTATCTCTCTTTTATCAGATATTTTATATTGAATTTGTTTGCGTATTCAAGTTGGTTTGAAATAATATATTGTTTAAGTGAGAAATAATGGCAGACTAATATTATTTTCATTTAAATATGAAATTGCTGACGTAGCTTCTGCAAGTTAAATTTTGCAAAATCAATGTTTCCTATAACTTCGCGTATTAAAATGTTTAAATCGAAGTAACAATAGTGTGAGCCAGATATACTTGATAACAAGGTACTTCGCATATTTTTAAAAAAATGCGGCGAAATTGTCTTACGGCAAAAATCTAACGGCAAAGTTTTTTACGGCGAAAATCACTGTGGTGAGTTTTCCTACGGCAAAAATGTTTACGGCGAATGTTCCTAGGAGCAACATCAAGCAATTACGAAAATGTACATACATAGAAAGAAAACATGACACGTAAATTTGAAGGTGGATTGGAAAAACGAAATAAATGCTTGAGAAGCTAAGTAAAGTATTAAGAAACAGGTTACTAGATGAGAGTTGGTTCCACAAAGTAACGATTCTTGGAATGAAGCTGAATGGATGTTCCTTTTTATCGATGGAAATATAAAAGGGATCAGGATGTGGTACGGCGAGTCTTATTAAGTCGGAAACTAGTGGAAATGTAGCTCGTCAGCTTTTCGACAAAACAGCAAAGAAAATGGTTGTACGATGGACAATAATCAACCAGATTCATTATTCATTTATTCAGTTAACTCATGTTGCGCAGCTGCTGTTTTCACCATCCACCTCCAGACAACGTCCTGTCATTCACCCCCTCAAGCCCGCCAGGAATGTCACGCACTGCTTTCTCTTGTCTCTCTATCCCTCTATTCGACCCGTGAGTATCAGATTCTCCAAGCCTTCCTTCCTAATCATGTATCCCAGAAACTTCTTTATATCGACAGAGAGAGAGAGAGAGAGAGAGAGAGAGAGAGAGTGATTAAAAAAGATAGATAGATAGATAGATAGATAGATAGATAGATAGATAATATTAATTTGTCAGTGACACTTGGTTAAATTCCTGATCAATGCCAATGTAAAAAGTACAAATTTACCACCGAGATATGGTAACATAAACTTGATATGAAAATTTAAAAAACCGTTGGCGTGTTACCAAATTTTGTATACTACCCCAGGCACATTTCGTCAGTGCAGAAAAGGACAAGTGTTAAGAGGGGTGAATTGGTAAAGTAATTGAAAATCTATCAAAAAGTCTGAATATTTGTCGACATAACCTAGGTACAAAGGTAAAACACTTTTTTTTCTTTAATTTCCTCTTTTGCTGTCAAAATGTCTTGTATGACTTATAGATGTAATCATTAAAGTTTATACGTATTCGTTTAATATTTTATATCCCGGATACCACAGATTGTATAAACGGAGAATCAGTTAAATGCCATACGTGATACACGATTATGTCTCTTTCGATCCATGACTGACGAGAGAGAGAGAGAGAGAGAGAGAGAGAGAGAGAGATTTCTTCGCAGTAGGGTGTCATTTCTTTCTGCAATAGGTTGCCAACCAAAATTATAGAACCCTGTCTCTCTTGCTGTTTAACCCATAGATGTAGGGAGAAGAGATGGATTCATAACTTTCCCAAGGATATTTGCACGTACAGGAATGTAACGCACTCAACTGGAATTCGAACTCGGTTCTCCGCTTTCTCATTCCGAACCGATATTCCATGTCACCATAACGCAGTTACGACCTTGTGCAAATTAATTGAAACAAACGCTTTAATTTTCCTTTCTTTCACCATACGGTCAGTTTTAGACCCACTGGAGTGACAGGGTGTAATCGATTTCTATTTTTTCCTCAGATTGGGTCATTTGCAGTAGTGTGCAGTAATATGAATTTATTTTCGGGGTGAAATTCGTTTGGCCTTGAAAAATATTGCGTCATCCGTGATTGCATCAGATTTTCATTACGCCCAGAAACTATTATCTCGACTGTCGATTAGTTGTCCTACGGCCATTGTCTGCGATAGAACTTACTCCAAGGAAGCTTACGAAAATTGTAATGCTGCACGAACACACCGGAACACCTTACCAGCGAGCAAATCAAAGTATTATAGTCCGGTCCGGAAACTCTCTTGATTTAAATCCAATCGAGAATTTGTGGTCAATCTGCAAGAAACGAGTTCGTGGAATGGACATACGAAGTACTAACATGTGCACTGAGTCATATTTCATTGGAAAAATTCGAAAAAAAAGGAGATAATAACGGAATTATTCGTTTTGTTTCAATTAATTTGCATAAGGGTGCATTTTAAGACAGTTTTATGTTTATACATTCTTTTTATAGATACAAATATTTAAGTAAATGCTCTGTTTATAATAAACAGTATTAAACAACATTTACCGGCCTGAATGTCCGAGAAATTTTCATAGAAAATATTAGTCCTCCGTCATTTGTTTACATTTAGATACGCTTTGAGCAAATATGAATGTACGTGAGAGGTTCATCTTTTGGAAGGCATCTTTCGTTATTCCAATGCGCCTTCAGATTTCAATGTCACATTTTCCGTCCTCTTTTAAAATACTTTCCAGATATTTTAAAGTTTCTTAATATTTTGCTTAGCTTTTGGAAGGCATCTTTCGCTATCCTAATGCGCCTTTGGATTTCAGTGTCGCACTTTCCGTCTTCTGTTAAAATACTTCCCTGATATTTTAATTGTTGTCCTTCTCCAATTTGTAATTTGTATGTCAGGCTGTCCCTTTTGCTAATAACCTTGCATTCCTTCATCTTGCAAATGATGTTTAATCATTTGGTCTCGCTTTTCTGTAATACTCCCGGCAGGAGTTCTTGTAGTTCCCTGTGTCTATCACCACTATGTCATCTACATCTCAAAGGCCTTTAACAAGATGTAGCAAAGGGTTTGTTGCCCAAACTCTCCAGTTATAGAATCTCTGGAAGAGTCTTCTCAGTTGTGAAAAAACCTTTCTATCAGATAAGTCCTTGAAAGTCGTTGTCAATGACCAGTCTTCTGAAGTCCATGAGATCAATCCCGGCATCCCCACAAGGCTTTCCTCCCTCAGTTCTAATCCTTTTCTTCCAATGTAACTCTGACAGGCTATATTTCTTCGTTCCACCAGTTCAGACTTTTACAACTATGACCGGCCATTCCGCATACACAGGATCGAATCATCCTCATCCGCTTTGTATTTGTTATGATAATTTACCCACGCACGCATGGACTCTCCCAGCTATAAGTAGGAACAGGTACTGCCTTTTGGAGAGAGAAGTTTGCAGCAGTCAGCCCTGACAGTCGGACCGAACATTCTTGCTGTAACACTCTCGTTTTATATGGTTGTATAACTGTTTCTGTTAATATATTGTTTAACTCAATTCCCCTCTTTTTCTGTCTTTATTTCTGGCCCTAACAAGGCCACAACAATACACACACACACACACACACACACACATATATATATATATATATATATATATATATATATGTATGTGTGTGTGTCTATATGTGTGTGCGTGTACGTGTGTGTGTGCGTGTGTACGTGTGTGTGTTAGGGTAATTTACCCACGCACGCATGGACTCTTCCAGCTATAAATAGGAGCAGGTACTGCCCTTTGGCAGAAGGAAGTTTCCAGCAGTCAGCTCTCACAGTGGGACCGAACATTCTTGTTGTAACACTCTCGGTTGTATATGTTTGTATTACTGTTTCTGTTAATATATTTGTTTAACTCAATTCCTCTCTTTGTGTCTATTTCTGGCCCTAAAAAGGCCACAACAATATATATATGTGTGTAGGGGTGTGTGTGTGTGTGTGTGTGTGTGTGTGTGTGTGTGTGTGTGTGTGTGTCTGTGTGTATGTGTGTGTGTGTGTGTTGTGTGTGTGTGTGTGTGTGTGTACGTGTGTGTGTGTTTGTGTGTGTGTGTGTGTGTGTGTGTGTGTGTGTGTGTGTGTTATGGTAATTTACCCACGCACGCATGGACTCTCCCAGCTATAAATAGGAGCAGGTACTGCCTTTTGGGAATGGGAAGTTTCCAGCAGTCAGCTCTGACAGTCGGACCGAACATTCTTGCTGTAACACTCTCGTTTGTATATGTTTGTATTACTGTTTCTGTTAATATATTTGTTTAACTCAATTCCTCTCTTGTGTTTTTTTTTTATTTCTGGCCCTAACAAGCCCACAACAATATATATATATATATGTGTGTGTGTGTGTGTGTGTGTGTGTGTGTGTGTTGTGTGGGTGGGTGTGTGGGTGTGTGTTAGTAAGAATGAAGTTCTATTCGGTGAGCTTCTTCCCAAGAATTTGCTGTTTTGTGAAAAAATACTTCCTCGGCCACTACAATGTTAACCTCTTCAAGTCCAGGGTCATCTGTTATGTATCCTACATATCCTCATAGTCTGCACTGCTTACCTCGTCCCCTTGATTTCATAACACATCATTATTCAGTAGACCTCCACCTTGGGTAGCTCTTGAGCCTTGTATTGGATAAAAAAATATCAGCCAGTAGATCTCCCTCAAGCCTGTTAGACTTTTGGTTACGGATTTTAAACTGCCACGTTACCTTCTAAACTGGTTGCCCTCCTAAGACAAAAGAACTCAATCCAATCGGTTGTTTAACCTGTAGCTGGAGGGACGGGGAGAGAATAAATTCATTCATATCTTCCCCAAGGGCATTAGTGCGAAGTGAACCCAAAGACCTCGACCTGATTTTGAACTCGGCCTAGCGATTACTTTATCCGTACCAATAACCACCACGCCACACGCACGTGTGTGTCATGTGTGTATTTTTGGGATGAGCTGAATGCAGTGCCGCTGAACATGTAACAGAATTTATTTTGATATCTATGGCGCATAAAGTCAAACAGTAAAAAGAAATTGAGGTAGGAAATCGTTACGCTTACCCTTGAAAATCAGCAAACGAAATAGCTGTTCGTACTTGGGCTCAAACCCCGACCATTAGAGCCCATGGGAAATACACAACAATCTAACGTAGGAAGCAGGCTCCGACTTTATGCATAGGCTCATCATGCAAACACACTGCCGTTGAATAGACTTGTAAAAGTTAAACTTTCAAGATTCAAGCCGAAACAGATAGATAGATAGATAGATAGATAGATAGATAATAAAAATATTGAGATAGATATGAAAAATTGAGATAGATAATTGTTGTGGTAGGATCCACCTAATTTGCATAGTGGAGTACCGACCATATAAATATGGTTTGTACCGGGAAGAGAGGGAGGAATCAAGAGATTCAACCAGAGACTCTGCCCGACTGCGACTCAGTCAACACATTCTCCAGGAACGGTCTTACCAGGAATATACAAAAGACTATATGTAAATATTGTGTACACTTTCTTGTTTCAATACATTTTGTTCTAAGTACATTTTGTGTTGCATTATTATTCCATGCATTAGTCAAGTTTCCACAATAATAAAAATATTGAGATAGATATATAGATAGATAATGAAAATATTGAGATAGATAGATAGATAGATAATGAAAATATTGAGATAGATATGAAAAATCGAGATAGATAATAAAAATATTGAGATAGATAGATAGATAGATAGAAAGTGAAAATATTGAGATAGATAGATAGATAGATAGATAGATAGATAGGAATAGAGTGTGATAAATCGACACAAAGAGAAGAGAAAAGGTATATGCATATATTTAACATAGATATTTATACCTCAAAGAAACGTTAAGTAACAGCAATGGTTAAAACATTAAAAAAAAAACCTCCGTTCGGCCATCTTGTTTTTGACCCAGTATTTCGTAGGCGCCAAAGGGGCTCCCCAAGATTCTCGTCGTTTTTAATGCGCATGTGCACAAAAATGTTCATGCCTACATGCTCACACAATGACAGAACTGTATATTCACGCAGGAGAACAAAAAATATCCATAAAAACAAGGACTACACTGTTAGGAAGAAATGTTCACTTAAGTACTGGACAGCCACACACGCCATAAAGAAATCTGCTCAGAGAAAAAAAAAAACATTAATAAATACAACCTTGTCTTATAAATAAGTAAATATAAATTCACTTCCAAACAAGCCTTAACCGACAAAGATGTCTGAATATAGAAACATGAATCTATATGAAATTTTATGTCAAAGATCTATTTGTATGTAACTACTCTAATCTGATAGATAGACAAGAACAGTTTGAAGATAGATAGATAGATAGATAGATAGATAGATAGATAGATAGATAGATAGATAGATAGATAATGAAAATATTGAGATAGATGGATAGATAGATAGATAGATAAGAACAGTCTGAAGATAGATAGATAGATAGATAGATAGATAGATAGATAGATAATGAAAATATTGAGATAGATAGATAGATAATGAAAATATTGAGATAGATGGATAGATAGATAGATAAGAACAGTCTGAAGATAGATAGATAGATAGATAGATAGATAGATAGATAGATAGATAGATAGATAGATAGATAGATGAGTGAATGCATACTGTTGTATTTATATATATGTGAATGTATATTAGTGTATATAGGAGTGGGTGCTAAATTGTAGGAAAACTTCATCAATGATTTTTATTATTATTTTCTTCTTTTTAAACGCTCTTCTTCCTCTTCTTCCGTGCTTTTTCTTTGAGTCTCTTTCTTTTTGTTTCTTTTTTTATTCTTATTTTTCTTCTGTTTCTTTTTTTTTCTTCTTTTATACGCTCTTCTTCCTCTTCCTCTTCGTCATTTTCTGCTTCTTCCTCTACTTCTATCTTTTTATCCTTCTCATTTCACCCTTTTCTTCGTTTTCTTCACTCGAGCTGTTCCGTTTTTCTATTTCTTCTCTTCCTTTTTTTTATTAATTTCCACCTTCTGTTTTTCTGTTATTATTATTATTATTATTATTTTCTTTGATTTCTGTTATATACATATTTCCTTCCGGGTCCCTAAGGTCAGAAATGGCTTCATGACATTTTACAATTATTTTTGTAAAAAAAAATAACAAAAAAAAAAAAAATCCTAAGATCTCACACATTTTACATAGTTAAAGCTCTTCGTGATTTGCGAGCTGTAATTGTGAGTAGAATTCTTTGCATTTCTTTAAGGCATGGGCTTCCAGGAATCCCTCCAATAAGTCTATCAGAACCTTTTCCAATCAATCCGAAGGCTCCAACTACAATTGGAATTATTGATGGTCTCATGTGCCACGTTTTTTAGATTTCGAGGTCCTTGTATTTTGATAGTTTTTTTTTTGAAGATCTTCAAAGATACATTATAATCTTCAGTGACTGCCATGTCAATAAGAAGGTACAAATTGTTTTTGTATTCTCTAATCACGATGTCTGGGGGATTAGCTTTGATTCTTCTGTCTCTGTGTATTGTAGAGTGCCATAAAATTGTTACAGTTTCTATCTTTGTAACCAAGTCTGGTTCCTTTCCGTAAAGGTTGCAGATTTTCCAATGCAGATATTGGCCCACTCTGTCATGCTGGATTTTATATTCAGTGGGTGCCAATACCGCGCAACCTGACACAAGATGGTTAATTGTTTTGGGGTATTTATCACAGAATCTGCATTTTGGACGAACACTATTTATTATTATTATTATTATTATTTACGCTTTGCCTTTGCTTTGTGTAGTATATGTTAACCCACCAGTCGTAACAATAGACTTCAAGAGACAACAAGTTTTTGTATCAGTCGATGAGGTGTCATGCAACCAGGAAAATGTGATTGTGGTCATTACATGGAGAGAAAATTACACAAGATATGAGAACATTATTTAAATTATTCGGACTATTGTCCTCATCTTTGTCGCCATGTTTATTACAACGTTTTCTTCAGGTGGTTGGAATGTCGAACTGAACCCTTTGTTTCGCTCACTGGGGTAGACTGTTCTAGTTCCACGAGCCATGTTTGATGGATGTCAGTTATCAGTTATCTCCTGTTAATTCCTCTCTGAAAGTTCTCCACTGCCTTAACCGGGTATTGAACTCACACTCTTTGAGTCCTGTTACTGGATCTAACCAACGCCTTTATCCACTGTGCCATGTGTCCTCTGGGTATGAATTCCTGAGTATTATGGATATAATAAACCTAATGTCTTCCACAACCATTTTTACCAGTGCTCATATTGCAAATTTTGCTGTTATCATTTCATGTTTTTACCAGAGCTCATATTGCAACTTTTGTTATTATCGCTTTTCTCTGGCACTCCTTATTACTGCTTCCTATATTATATTCATTTCTATGCTTGGTCTGCTCAGGAAATTTTTGTGGCCTAGCATATGTGCTGATTCTTAAGTTTACAAATTTTCCAATTGTGTTCCTTGTCTATGATGTCAACCTGATCCCACAGAGGGCAGTGATCTCCCTTTTCTCTTCATATGTGGTCAGCCTCGCCTGATTTTTCCACTTCCCCACGTGTTACAGCTTTCTGGTGTTCTTGAAGCCTTATCTTGAGGGGGCGGCCTGTCTCTCCTTTATATTTCTTTCCGCAGCTGCACGGGATAGCGTACACACAGTCTTTAGTCATGTTCTCCTCTATGGGGGTTCTTACTCAGGAGAGGTATCTGCAAAGTGTTGTCCAGCTTCTGAAGGTTGTCCTGATGTTATATGGACCGCAGATCATTTGTATTTTCTCTGATGACCCCTTCACATAAGGCAGGCACACTGTTTTTTTTTTCCTGAGTGTTGTTGTTCTCCTCTTGTACCCGCCTATCCCAGTTTTGGGAGGTTGCTGCCATGTACCCAGGGTAGTTGTTACGTTGTAGGGTACTACGTGGAACTAGAACAGTCCACCTCAGTGAGCGAAATAAAGGGTTCTGTTCGATATTCCAACCACCCGAAGAAGGCTGGAGCGTACAACGGCCGAAAGGTTGTAATAAATATAGCGACAAAGATGAGAACAATAGTCCGAATAATGTAAATGATGTACATAATACTTCATCTCAGAAATATAGACAGATACTGAAGAAGTAGTTTTTTTTTTCAATTTATTTTAGGGCTACCAGGAATTTGATCCACACATTTGTTTGCTCCTTTTGATATAATTCCCAGAGCTCCAATAACAACAGGTAATGTTGTTGGCTTAAGATGCCACATTCTACTGATTTCTGTCGCGAAGTACTTGTACCTATTTAGTTTCTCAAATGTTCTCAAAGAAGCATTTTAGTCAGCTGGGTCTGTAACATATATTAGAAGACAGGTGTTTTCAACATGATTTTTCACAATTATTTCTGGTCGACTTGCCTAGATTTCCCTAAGAAAAATTCTAGAGTATGGTGGGTGCATATTTCTGTACAACTTGTGTGTGTGTGTGTGTGTGTGTGTGTGTGTGTGTGTGTGTGTGTGTGTTGGGGGGATATTCCCACCAATTCTCTTTGCGAGAGAAGTTGAATGCGCGGCATATTGACCAACGTATGTATTGTACAGTTCGATAACGTCATTGTAAGTATTCTATTGGCGCTAGTCGACCACGCCCAGATATTATGTAGTTAATTATTATTATTATTATTATTGAGTGCGAGCGAAGCACACCATTAAATTGACGCTGGGGAACAAATATAAGAAATTCAATACATACATCATGACACCAAGCCTGATATGGACATACTAAGCACATGCATTTTGTATAAACTCCTAGTGTTCTAATGATCACTGGTACTGTAATTAATTTCTTTATTAATCCTTCCCAATCTTTCAGTATTTCACGGTTTAATTCATTGTAGTTGTTGATCTTCTTTTCTTTATGTTCAATTCTTATGTCAAATGGACAGAAGACTTCTATCAAGTAGCCAGTCTTTTTTCATTTGTTTGTCCAAAATCTGTTTGGCTAAATCTGGCTGATTTTTGCTCTACGGTTGTCACCGTCTGTCTCGGAATATCCCACGGGATTTTCAGTTTGCTATTCTCCAGAATTTTCTTTTTCTATTATTTGTTAACATATTTCTTCAATTCTTTTAATATGGTTCTTGCGGTTGGCAATGGAGAATAGTTTGAGACATCATATATCTAAACACCATTAATATTCAAACTCTATGTCAGCTTTTATTAAGCACGTCAATGTTTTTTACAATACAATTGATTTTTTTTGTTGTTGCTTTTTTCTATTATTCATTCAATACAGGGCCTAAGAGTGGCAGATGGCTATGAAATAATATAAATGTGTACAAGGAGTGAGCAAGAGAAACATGCTATGAGGATATATAAAACAGATTACGGTTGACCTTAGACTTATTAACCAACTGATGTTGTTAACACTTTCAGGATATAAATATATTTATATGAGAAATATATGTGTATTTCAACTCATGAAGTTTTTATTAGAATTTTTGAAAACAGTTTCTTTTTCAACAATATAACTTTTAATCCGGCAACATAACTTTTAATTTATCAATAAATTCAAAAAGCCATCAGTCAGTTATGTGCCATGCGTGATACACGCTTAGGCGATCATGTATCTTTCGATACATGACTGACGAGGCAGATTTTTTCCCGCAGTAGGTTGCCATTTCTTTTTGTGGTAGACCATCAAAGGCTATAGAACCCTGTCTGTCATGCTATTTACCCATAGGGGTAGAAGAAGAGGATCCATACCTTTCCCAAGGGTATTAGCACGTAAGTGAATGTAATGGATTCAACTGGAGAGTCAGTCAGTCATGTACCATGCGTGATACAAGCTTAGGCGATCATGCATCTTTCGATACATGACTGACGAGGCAGATTTTTTTTTCCGCAGTAGGTTGCCATTTCCTTCTGCGGGAGACCATCCAAGTTATAGAACCCGGTCTGTCCTTTTATTTACCCATAACTGGGGACAGAAAAAGTGAATCCATACGTGTCCCAAGGGTATTAGCACGTAAGTGAATGTAATGGATTCGATTGGAATTCGAACTCGGCTCTCCGATTCTTCAATCCGAACCGCTATCCATTACTGCACCGTGCCGAAACATATATTTGATTAGCACAATATCGCCGAGTAAACATGATTTTACAATTCTCATGGTAATATGATTTCCTTGATATTTCCCGCCACGATATTGCTTCCACATCTGGTCTTGTGCTTCTGCTATGTATTTAAAGATTCTTGACAAAATCCAAAGAAGAATCTACTTTGTTATCGGTCCTGATCTGACATCTCGGCTACTGTCACTTTCCTGCCTCCGTAACGTAGTTTCCCTGTGCCTTTTCTATAAATATTTCCAGGGTAATTGTTCTGATGAGCTTTCCTCTTTGGTTGTTTTGTTCCCTTCCCCCCACAGACAACGAATTGTAAATATGGGGACTAGTTAGTATTTTCATAGAGACAAAGAGGTATTATGGTGGTTGTAGTAAGAAAGGTACGAATGAATGTGTTGTTTTGGTGTAAGGAATATTGTTTCGTACGATTGGGTCAGTGCTTGCGGCTAGCTAAGTTATAGTTAAGACAGAAGAAGACCGTCCTTTCCCCAATCCCCTTTTCGGCCTTGATCCACATTTCTGTAGTATACAGAATAAATATCGCTTTCCTTTTTGGTACTTTACGAAATTAAACGCAGTACTAGATTGGCATTTAGGTCTCATCGGCTTACAATTGAAATTGTTAGATGTAACAATAACTTTTATGCTAACAATTTCTTCTCTCGCATTTATCGCATCTAACACTCTTCTGATTTTCTTGCTTTCCAGTCAACTTTGATGTACATGAATTTAAATCTAATGTCAATCATTATGTTCTGTCTTCTTAATTTCTGTTCTTTTCATGTTCTCTCTCTTTAATAATGTTTTTCTCAGGTTATTTCGTAGTCAGTAACCCCTTGCGTCTTAGTGGCTTCATTGCCTTCACTGGGGCGAAATGATTCTTCATTGATTTTGTTAATTTTTTCTATTATTTCCTTTGTAATGTTACTTGCAGCAGTTTTATTGGTTTTCAGTGATCCTCTTTGCTTGAATATTGTTTTTCATTTTCATATACCCATCTCCTTAAATTATGAGCCACAGATTTTCTATTGGATCGAAATCTGGGGCGTCCGTGGCGGGGTGGGTAATTTATTAATCCGATCTCTTTGAAACCTGTTTAGGCAAAATGGACAATACCCACCTTCGCAAAATATAAAAGAGCGTTGTCTTCCATAAATAGACCCATTAGCTTAAAGCTAATTGATTGTAATCGTACTACTTAAAAAAAATCTTGTCCAAAAAATTAGAATTAACCTCTGAATTTACTTTGGAACCTATAATTTTAGTGTTTACAATACTGGCCAAGAACAATATTCTACCTTCTTTTAAGTCGCGTTCAACTTCTACCGCAGTCATCAAGCCCATCCAATGTAGCTCTACATTTATCACTAAGAATTAATGTTGTGAAATCAGTTTTCATATATTTATTTGGACAATATACACGCTTCTCTTTGTAATATTTATTTAATGGCGATAGACTGATTTCCCTTCTGTTCTTAGCTAACATTCATAATATTCTAAATGCTTCCCTTCTCCTTACAGTCGCTACACAGTGTTCTTTAAATATTTTTTGCTGTTCAATTCCCTTGCTTATTACCTTTAAATCTTTCCCAGATCTCTTGTAGCAGACATGAAATCTTTTCTGCAGACACAAATATGTCAATAACCCTGTCAGCAGCAGCAACACCTTGTCAGCTTTTGGGAATGCGTTAAAAAAGGAAAAAAACATTTGAAGTATGCGTATTGTAAATCTCAAGAGTCTCTCTCTCTCTCTTTCTCTCTCTCTCTCTCTCTCTCTCTCTTTCTTTCACTGACTTCGGAACGAGATCGAGATAGGACGCTAAAATTACGCAGGGCGCTAATTTTAGCGTCCTATCTCGATCTCAACATCTGTTACAGACGCACATGGCTTAGGCAATACACATCACTCGCTCTTTAACTCACCAACAGAGTAAGTTAAACCTTGTCAACATTCTTTGCAGGGACTTTTCCTAGAATTTGCATTTCTTTCAGGAACTATCCTTAAAATTTTCTATAGTCAAAAAACCTGTTGATGGGGATAAAAATTTGTATGTCGTTTTGTTTCTCTCTTTTGTTTGTCTATTTTCTCAACTAATTCAACATTTAGTTTTTGTTTGTCAAAACACGACAACTCAACTTCAAATGACGGCTTCTAACCTAATAGCAGCACTCTTTTTGCGAAAGACTTAATCATTTTCTCTCTCTTGCCAATTTTTTTAATTTCTATTTTGTTCTTTAATCTCTTTTCAAAAATGTTTGTTCCCTATCACTCTACACTGCGTGCCAAATTATTATCAAGATAACTTTTTTTTCTAATATTTCAAAAACTGTCCAATCAACTCACACAAAATTTTCACACAAAATTCTTACACTTTTCTAATAATTTGGCACGCTCAAATCACCGTGCTGATAACAAATATGGCGCCAGTTTGTTTACATTGCGCAGATCAGTGATTGAGCAGGTCAGTGTTGCCAACATTGTGTGAAAACTTTGTGTGAATTTATTAGACGGTTTTTGAATTATTAGAAAAAAAGTTATCTTGATAATAATTTGCCACGCAGTATATATCTAGTTTCTCTTTTGAGCTTATATCTTTCTTACGACCTCAATAGGGAGATAGCTAAAGTTTAAAATGCATTTTAAAAAATGAAATGTCTGTCTTGAAGCTTTTCTGTTTTGCTGTAATTCCATGTTAATAGATTAAATTTAATATTTACAAGAAGCAAAATACTTTGGTGAATTCCAAACAGAATTTAAATTAGCAGGAATAATTTTTTATGATGATCAGTAAAATCGCTAAAATCGTCCATATTGACAAATCTGTCAACGCAACATAATAATCATTATTAAAACATTTTTTTAAAATAAAATATACTTTTCTCAGACGTTATTTCATTTTAAAAGATTTAAAAGTTTATAAATTATTCTAATTAAAATTTAAAAAAATAACTATTCTTGTAAAAATTTATTATTCATTGAAAATATTTTTTCTTAAGTCAATAGCGTTCAAAATATATTTTATTTATAAAAGAAATTAACAGTTTTTCTAATTAAATAATGTCTTAGATTATTGCATTTTTTATTTTACGATTCAGAGATTTTCTATAACATAGAATTAAATATGTGAGGGATAACAGATTTAAAAAAATATTTTTAACAACTTTTTTAAAAAAAAAAAACGAAACGTTTCAAACGTAATTTAATTCATTTGTGAATAAATTCTGAAAATTTCATTAAAATCTGAAATATATCTGATTTTTACAAGAATTTTCAAATCAATATGTTGTTTTTTTTTAACCACGACAAAAGGCTGTCTTACTAATTTATTCCCCCGCCTCTTTAACGCCAGAATAACAAGATTTTTAACCAATATTTCGAAGGTTCTAAAACGGATTAAAAATACTTTTTACAGCAAAGAATCATTTGATCTTTTATGTTAATAATAAAGGTTCTGACGATAAAACCTTGAACTATGTTTTGGCACTTTCTATATATAAATTTGTATTCAAATATGGATAAAATATAGATTAAAATTCGATAGAATTACAGGATAAGGAACAAATAAGAAACATTTATAAATTTAACATGTTTCGCATTTATTTAAGCTTCAACAGAATTTAAATATGGAGGAGGAATTAAAATTCTTGTATTTTTTATTTTTTTGTTGTTTTTCATTCGTAAAGTCGACCTCACGCGTATTTGTCTCATCAGGTAGCGTTCGGGTTTAACGTAATTCTAGTTGATCTATGCGAGATTTCGTAGATAATGTGTGTGCGTGTGTGTGCTTGTGGGCATTTCTGTCTGGTAGTGTATGTATGTTGATTGAGGAATGTTTTGTGTGTGAAAGGATTTACGTTACACCGGTTGTGGTTGTTGGTAGACAGATCTTAGAATCTTTAAGTATGGATTTTATAAAGGTCTGTGATATAATAAAGTGTGTTTGGCGAGTGTTTATTGATGGGAAAAGATTTATCTGCATTACTTCGAAGTATTTTCTCTGTGATAAACTATGTTCTTTTCTTTTTAGTGTGGCATTCATGAAATCGAAGATTTTGCTAGTTTTATTTCTGTGTTACGGGTGAATTCAAACTGTTATCTTTGTAAATGGGAACTTTTAGATTTCTAGATGCTATGCCTATGTAGCTCTTCTGTCTTGCAGGAATTTTCTAAAATAAATTCCAGCATCTTATTTACAGTTGGGTCTATATTTCTTCCATGATATTTTTTATATAAGAAACATTTCTTTACATATAAATGATTATCATCGGCATTATCCAAGCACTGGTTTTGATTAGAATTATTTGCATGTTATTCGCCAACAATGAAGGGATCGATCCGTGGCATTTATGTAGTATCTGTGCATTCTGACAATGATCAAAATGTCGATCTGTAACATTTCTAGCAAGAAACAGTGTAGTAACTGTGCATTATGCCAATGATCAAAATGTCGATCTGTAACATTTCTGCCAAGGAACAGTGTAGTATCTGTGCATTCTGACAATGATCAATATGTCGTTCGGTAACATTTTTGCCAAGAAACAGTGTAGTATCTGTGCATTATGCCAATGATCAAAATGTCGATCTGTAACATTTCTGCCAAGGAACAGTGTAGTATCTGTGCATTCTGACAATGATCAATATGTCGTTCGGTAACATTTTTGCCAAGAAACAGTGTAGTATCTGTGCATTATGCCAATGATCAAAATGTCGATCTGTAACATTTCTAGCAAGAAACAGTGTAGTATCTGTGCATTCTGACAATTATCAAAATGTCGTTCGGTAACATTTTTGCCAAGAAACAGTGTAGTATCTGTGCATTATGCCAATGATCAAAATGTCGATCTGTAACATTTCTGCCAAGGAACAGTGTAGTATCTGTGCATTATGCCAATGATCAAAATGTCGATCAGTAACATTTCTGCCAAAGAACAGTGTAGTATCTGTGCACAATGCCAATGATCAAAATGTCGATCTGTAACATTTCTGCCAAGGAACAGTGTAGTATCTGTGCATTATGCCAATGATCAAAATGTCGATCGGTAACATTTCTGCCAAGAAACAGTGTAGTATCTGTGCATTATGCCAATGATCAAAATGTCGATCGGTAACATTTCTGCCAAGAAACAGTGTAGTATCTGTGCATTATGCCAATGATCAAAATATCGACCGGTAACATTTCTGCCAAGAAACAGTGTAATATCTGTGCATTCTGACAATGATCAAAATGTCGATCGGTAACATTTCTGCCAAGGAACAGTGTAGTATCTGTGCATTATGCCAATGATCAAAATGTCGATCTGTAACATTTCTAGCAAGAAACAGTGTAGTATCTGTGCATTCTGACAATGATCAAAATGTCGATCGGTAACATTTCTGCCAAGGAACAGTGTAGTATCTGTGCACTTTGCCTAATGTCCAAATTTCGTTGCCCGGCATTTCTACCTAGGAATAGTGTAGCATCTGTGCACTCTACCTAAGATCAAAGTGTCGATCCCAGCTATATATGCAGAGACAGAGAAAAAAAGAAATATCCAGCAAATGTCACGCTATTCGTTATTGTAGATGATTATTTAGAAAAGTAGTATAAATATTTATTTTCATTTGTTTTACATGTTTTTCTTTATCAATATTATTTTTATTATTATCAATATTACACTTTCATTTCCCTTTCTGTTCAGTACAACCCTTTGCCGGGTCATTAGCCGAGATCTAGTGTAAGAGAATTTATTTAATATATGCATTCCGTTTGCACGTATGTAGATTGTTTGTCTTTTCTTTACATTGATAATATTCTACTGAGTAGATGAACACTTCCACACAGTGCAATTTTTGAATCTCTTGTAAACAACGACTGCAAGGGATTTTCTTAATATGCCTTTCCTTAATTTTTTTAATATGCCTTTCCCTACCATTTTTTTTTTATCGTACCTACTTCTCACATTTTTTGATAAGTATATAAGTAGTTTTAAGGTGACACATTTTTTCAATCTCAATTTCAAGTACCTTACTTTTACTTATTTGGCTGCATTCTTTACCAAATATATTTTTATCTGATGGCACTGCCGTATCTATGAGAAGGCATTTTTTGGTTTGTAATCTTAAATCTATTTTAATTATGTCTGGTTTTATTATTATTATTATTATTATTATTATTATTATTATTATTATTATTATTTATTACTATTGCAGTAATTGTAACTGTAATATTTGTTCACTAATTCAATTAGAATTTTCATTTTTCCGAAAATATTTTCCCGGGTAAGTAAGAAAAAAAAAAAAAAAAAAATGAAAGAAAGAAGAAAGAAAGGAGAGGAAAAAATAAATAAAGGGCAAAAAGTAGAAGTGAAAGAAAAACAGCTATAGGGTGAAGCATTAGACGGAGGAATGACAAAACCAAAAAAAAAAAAAAATTAGGAAAAGAAAGAGAAGAAAAGAAAAAAAAGGAGACAGGGTGGATTTGGGAGCAAAATTATCTTGAATAAAGAGGAAGAAGAAAAATGGAAAAAGAATGGAAAAAGAAAGAAAGAAAGAAGATGAAGAAGGAAAAAACAAAAAAAGAATAAATACACCGAAGATGAGCAACAAATCAAAGAAAAAAAAGGGAAAAAAATGTAGCAAATGAAAAATAAAAGAAAAGAAAAAAAAGAAAGAAAAATGAGTAAACAAGTGAAGATGAAGATGAAGAAAAAAGATAACAAAAAGAATATATGTGGAAAGAAGAAGAAGAAGAAGAAGAAGAAGAAGAAGAAGAAGAAGAAGAAGAAGAAGAAGAAGAATATAAAAGTAGTTGAAGTAAAAAGGTATCAAGCTTCATCAGGATGGTAGCGATGGAGGTGGTTCAGTCGGATGATGGCATTAGGGTTAAGGCGGCGGCGGTGGCTGTGAAGACTGAAGCAGCAAAAAAAAAAAAGACAAAACGATGGTGATAAGGATGCTGGTGGTGGAAGTGATGATGGCGGCGGTGGCGTCGGCGGCGAGGATGTTACAATTCTGTGATTGTTGGTCTCCATCCCACCCAGCAGCCGAGATGGTAAAGACGATAATATTATTAACGATACTGACTGCCTTAATGCTTCAGGTGATGATGATGATGAGGATGATGATGATTATGATCATCATCATTATAACAGCGGCGGCGGAGGTGGTGACGGTGACGGTGGTGTTGGCTTTGTGGTATGATATATATCGTATATAATTGTAAAGGAGATGTTATTGATGATAACGATGAGGGGTAAATAATAAGGAATTAAAGGGGGGAGGATTTCTTCTCAAATCTTTATCGACTTGCTTACAATGATGATGATGATGATGAAGACATTTTTATTGCAACAATGATGATTATTTATTTTTATAACACTGACGATTATTCAGAAAATGATGTCGACAATAATGGTTTCGCTTAAGGCGATGATGCTGCTGATGATGATGAGCTATTAAGAAACTTGATGATTGTGATGATAATAATCAGTTTGCTTATAGCGATGATGATTAGTCGAGAAATTTAGTTAATGACAATAGTTAATGATAAAGAAATTATGATGATAATGATTCTGTTTATGACAATGGTGATGTTTTTTTAAAGGAGTTAATCACTTTGCTAACAAATGCTTATGATTATGATGATGCTTATGGCGACACTTTTTTTTATGTAACAAACATAATAATTATAAAATACTTATGTTAATGAATCATTTTGTTTGCCATAACGATAATGATTAAATAATAATTCGAAACATCTTAAAATGATATGAAGTTATGTTTAACAGTTTATTTTTTGCTTTGGCGATGATAATTTTAAAATTTGAACATGATGATAATAAAACTTTTAATATATGGGGACGATCATGATGATAAAACTTTTAATATCATGATAATAAATTTATTCCTCTAATCTATTTATTAGGATAACGAGCAGAGTTCTCATAAAAAAAAACATTAGGATTATTAACGTATGGATCAGCACTGTCAAGGATTAAAATGTCTGTGTGCGCTGCCTAGGATCAAAGTATCTCTTCCCGCCACTTCTGTCTAGGATCAGTGTATAGTACCTGTGTCCTTTGTGAAAAGTGTGGCATATAAAAGCTGCATATAGACACACATTGCGTTTTTTTTATATATATAGGCGGAAGATGATTATTAAAGAGATGACGGACATGATGTTAACAGTTGTCAATTTAACATTGAGGATGATCCTGAGTTGATGATGATGATGATGATGATGATGATGATGATGATGATGATGATGATGATGATGATGATGATGATGGCGGCTTTTTATAACGCTGATGCTGTTAATGATGTCTGATAGCATCGTTTTATCGATGACGGGAATCATAAAGAGATGCCGGTAATCAGCGTTATTGTTTAACAGTTTTAATTACACTTTAGTTATTATTATTG
>CAHIKZ030002101.1:1087500-1097500 GCA_903632075.3 Acanthosepion pharaonis | reverse complement strand
CAACTTGTATACCGTAATCAGCTGTTATTGTCTTTGCAAAGATCGGGGAAATAATGTATGCCACCGGTCTTAGATTCACTGTTGAGAAGTGCGAGATTAGCGCATAAACAATGCAATTCCTTCTCATTGAATTCTGATCTCTCCTGATCAGATTGGTATTTTTCAAATCAAAACTGTGGTCAAAAGTATTACGGTGAACTGCCAGTGTGTTTAGATTGTTGTTATACAGAACATTTCTGTAATGTTCACATAATCTTTTTTGAGGTTTCTGGAGGTTTCGCCAATGTACATTAATGGGCATTTTATACAGCCTATTTGCTATATTCCTGCCTCTGTCCTGTTGTTATTGCTATCTCTTTGGATATTAACTATATCTCTTATTGTTTTAGGGATGGTGTTAATAGATTGCATGTCAAGTTTGGACAGGTTTTTTTCAATGGCGTCTGTTATGGAGGTGGTAGGTAGGATTATGTCTTTGATTTTGTTATGGTAAATCTTTTATAATATCAGCGTTCCATTTATTTAAAAGATTTCAGTTATCTGTTTGGATTGGTATTGCTTTTATGTCCATCGTCCTTTTTATGTTGAATTGTATATGGTCTATGTTAATTATGTTTTATGAATATGTCCTGAAGATGGTCTATTAGACCGAAACGTCCGACGTTGACATTAAACATTAAAAACAGCATAATCGCATATTAGGATTTTTGTTTGTTTTTTCAGTATATTTTTCTTCACACACACACACACACACACACACACACACACACACACACACATATATATATATATATATATATATATATATATATATATATATAAGTGCTCTTTCAATAATATAAATAAAAGAAATCAGACTTCCCTATCTAAATATTTTTGGCATCTGAAGGAAACAAATAGGACACCTAAAGTTAAATGGAAAATTATAAACAGGGCTAGAACATGTAAAACTTGGGATGACCCATGCCCTTTATGCCTCCATGAGAAATTGCACATAATTAAGCTTCTAAATAATAATAATCTATTAAACAATAGACATGAGTTAACGGTTTTTTTGTCGACATCATCAGATTCATGGTTTGAATAATTAGCTAAAAACAAGCATACAATATATTAACTTTCATAATCCATAGCCCAAATAAATAGTTTAAATACCCTACAAAAAAGATAACCCTTTATGAAGTCGTCAAAAAACAAACGTTACAGCATTTTTTTTTATAAGCACAAATCCCTTTAACCAAAAATAAAATAAAAAAATAAATAAATCTCCATAGACACGCTAACCAGACTAGGGTTAATACATCTTCCGTTTCAAATTTAGACACACCCACCTTTCCCTAACTTGACATCTATGAAAGTAACTCTATACTGATACTTATTATTAACACTCAACAAATGCCTACCCAATTTAAACAATTCGCCCTAGCTGTTACCATGGAAATTTTGATTTCAATTATTAAAACACGTAAATTTCAGAAATAAGTTATTTCAAAAAAATTTCGCTTGAAGATGGAACAGAGCTTACTTTAACTCAATTTAATTCAAATAATTATATTGAAGTTTTCGGCTCTTGTTTTGAAACCTGAGACCTCTTATGTCGCGAGTTGGAATAATATTTTAAATAAATAATATATATATATATATATATATATATATATATATATATATATATATATATATATATACCTAGGATTGAACCTGGTCTGACGATTCTTCAATTTATATCTGAAACTCGGGAAGCTTTGGTTATGTTTCTTCTTTAATATTCTTATATTTTATAGGCTCTAATTCGTATTGAGCACTTTGTAGTATGTTTTGCTATAGTTGGATCTATCTATCTATCTGTCTATCTATCAATCTATCTATCTATCCCATTCGTACGTTCATTGAATATGGATGAATATTGAATATTAATTCCACATCTGATCTGGTGCTTCTACAATGTATCTAGAGATTCAATTTATGGCGATTGCTCTGGTGTTTTTCTTTGGTATCTAAGTATTTAAGCATATTAGCCTCCTACCTCATTTTTTTTGGTTAACTCCTCGAGGCCCTAATCAATGCTGAATTGTTTCATCATCCCTCATTGCAGGACCTTTTCTCAGACAAGAAATACCAATTTCGTTTCTCTAGGTCAACTTCTGATGTAAAAAGATAATTGAGAAAAGAATCTAGCATGCTCTAAATAAAAAAAAGGTGAAGCCCGGGTTGTAGCTTTGGGCATCTCGAAATCTTTTGACAGGGTCTGCCATTCAGGTCCTCTCTACAGGCTGAAAAGTTACGGTATCTCAAGGCACATTTTTGAGGTGATCCAGTCGTTCTTATCAAATAGTGAAATGAAAGATTTCCTGAACGGCCACTCGTCTACATCCTTTCATACAAATGTGGGTGTCTCCACCCCAGGGCTCCAGCATTGGTCCTACGCTGTTTTTAATCTTCATTAACGACCTTCCAGATAATATCAGCTCTCAGCTCAGCATTCACGCTGACGACACTAGCATTTACACCTGCCTCGATAGTAAGGTTGACCAGTCAAAATGTCAGCTAACGTACAAAACGACCTCAAAACCGCCGGACAAAAGATGACTTTTCAGTTTTAAAGCCTCCAGAACTAAACTTCTCTCTATTAATCACCTGAGAGCACCCTTCTGTGCCTTCCAACAGCATGGCAGATTCAAACCTCCAGGAAAGTGATTCATTGCACCTTCTAGGGGTAACGTTCTCAGCTAACATAAAATGGAAAGACTATATCGAATTCATTACTAGGTCAGCTGCTAACAAATCGGTTCACTGTGTCGGACAAGACAATTCTTCTCTCCTGAATCTATCTATCATTCATTTGTACATCTCGAAAGTCTTTGACAGGGTCAGGCATTCAGGTCTTCTTCACAAGCTGAAAAGTTACGGTATCTCTGGGCACATTTTTTGAGTTGATCCATTCGTTCCAATCAAATCGTGAAATGAAAGTTATCCTGAACGGCCACTCGTCTACATCCTTTCGAACTAACGCAAGTGTCCCCAGGGATCCAAAATTGGTCTTACGCTGTTTTTAATCTTTTATCTTCCCAATTACATCAGCTCTCAGCTTGGCATCTACGCTGGCAACACTATCATTTACTCCTTCCTCGATGCTAAAGCTGATCCGCCCAACAAGCTCAAAGTGGTAGCTGATGTACAAAATGACCGCAAGATCGTTGTTAACTGGGACAAAAGATGACTTTTCAGTTTTAAAGCCTCCAGAACTAAACTCTTCTCTATTAATCACCCGAGAGCATCCTTCTGTGCCTTCCAACAGCATGGCGGATTCAAACCTCCAGGAAAGTGATTCATTGCACATTCTCGGGGTAACCTTCTCAGCTAACATGAAATGGGAAGACTATATCAAATTCATTACTAGATTAGCGGTTCACTGTATCAGGCAAGACAATTCTTTTCTCCTGAATCTATTTACCATGCGTCCATGCTTAGAATATTGCTGCCATATATGGTCCGGTCCCCCTGCGAGTTACCTGAAACTCCTTGATAAGATCCAAAGAAGAATCAGGAATATTATTAGTCCTGGCCTGGTGGCCCGGCTTCAGTCACATTCCCACCCATTTAAGGTTACCTCTTTATGCCTTTTTTTATAAATACTTTCATGATAATTAATCAGATGAGCTCTTTCCTGTGGTACCTAGACTGTATGAATTTAAGCACAATACTAGACTGGTGGCAAGATCGCATCAATTTAAAGTTGAACTAGCTACATATAGCCGTAACTTATACGCTAACAGTTTCTTTTCTCGCACTTCTCCTTGTGGAGCTCCCTTCCGGCTTCATGCTTTCCAGTCAACTTTAATTTACAAGAATTTAAATGCAAAACCAATCACTATTGTTATGATCCAGGTTAGGACCAAGGAAGAACAACACGAACACTAGAGTGGAAATAACAAAGGTATATTACACGAAATAATAATACAAGATGTGGAAGGTAATATCGGCTCGACTCGATTCGGTATCTAGCCCCCCACGAGGGTTGCATGTGGCACAAGGCCGAATTTAACGTGGGTTTCCTGAGCCCGTAGGCTCGGCCAAAAAAATGCCCGTAGAACCCAAGTAAAACGGGATCGGGTTGAGTCAACCTCCCGAACGAGACTCTGCCCTTCGGCGGATCCTCGTCCGGGTTCCTCTCTGCTCAGAGGCAGAGAGTTCGACCGTCAAGCCGAGAAGCTCGGCTTGATTCGACCCTCTCTCTTGAGAGGCGTAGTATACAGTGTTAGGAAGAGTTCATTCTGTAGTTATAGGTAAGGACCCATGACAACTATCAACTGTCCCCCTGATTATCTTTTCTCTTTCTACTTATAACGAATGCTTCCGTTACTAATTCCTCCATACCCTGAAACCCCCTGCGTGTTAGTGGCTGTACTGCGTTCCTTGGGATGACACTGATTAAAAAAAAAGTACTAGATTGGCAGCTCGGTCTCATAATTTTACCATTGAAATGCCTAGATTTAACCGTAGGTTCTATGCAAATAGTGTCTTCTACTCCACTTTTAAATCGTGGAACTTTCTACTGTCTTCTTGCCTTTCTGTCAACTTCAATTTCAAAAAATGCAATGCCAATCGTTATTTTCAGTCTTCTTAATAATTGCTCCTTCATTGTTCTCAGTTTCCTTCATTCTCGGTAACCTATTGCGCCTTAGTGGCTTTATCACCTTACATAAGGCTTTATATATATGATATTTATGATATATGTGTGTGTGTGTGTGAAATGTATATATATATATATATATATATATATATATATATATATATATGCAATTTATTATATATATATTATTTATATATTATATATATGCGCAGTACTTATTGGAAAGCGGTCAATATCAGTGACAGAGCAATATTTTAGTTGGATTGATGTGAGTTTGTGACCCTGGGTTTCAAACTCACATCAATCAATTATAACTATATATATATATATATATATATATATATATATATATATATATATAATATATAAATAAGAAAATAAAATTCGTTAACAACGTTTGTCAGTTTCGTTTTATTACGTATTAAATTTTATCGTTTAGCCTTCTTCATAGTTTAACTTACGCAGTTAGCTTCACTAATATTTTGATCTGGTCACTGAAGAATTTCTACACTGTTTAGAACAAACCATTCATGAGTTACTTCAGATGTATGCTTCAAGGTGTTACCTTAAGAGATTCAACCCTCTTCAAGCTTTAACTCTTACACCAAAAAGGAATTATCTTCCAAAATACAATTCTCCATTTGTGGTTCCTTTAATCATGTCAAGTACCCCACCCACCAATACCATTGAAATATTCTCGAAACTCAAATATTTCACCTTCATACTTTACTATGGTAGAACGATGCAATTTCATTCAGAGGTACATGCGTATTTTCTTTGTACCTGAAAAACTGGGTTGTGGTCAAAAAATTCCCATTTCATCCAAACTTCAAATTTCCAAAATTTATTAGGCTTCTCTAAATGCCAACAAGTAAAATTTATCTAAGATTCCCAGTGCTTTTTATTTTTTTTTTTCTACAGGTGTTTTCAATGAACTATAAGATTTTAAACCATTCTTGTTGAGTTTATTACTAATGATTCTATGAGTAGCTGATGTCCCAGCTGCTCTTAAATCATCTTCAATCTTCTTTTAGTTTATCACTGCATTTGTTACTTTTCTTTCTATTTTTCTAGTTATTTATGAAAACATTTTCTATGGGGTGCCAGTTAGAAGAATGTTTTTGGTGGAGTCAAATTTCTTCCATTTTAGAATAATCAATCTAGTGGTATTGACGGGGATATTTAACATCTTAGCAATGAATCTGAAGCTCAAACCTTTATTTTGATGTCATTTTTTTGTTTGCTTGAGAGTCTTTACTTTAACAATGATAGCATCATTGCAACAAGGTGCAGTACTGTATGATGATTGTAATGGTACACTATAGATCAAAAGTTTGAGGCAATCCCTGGTATTTTTTAAATTGGCTCAAAAAGTAGTTTTAGGTTTAAAATATAACATAATTATTATACATGATTAAAAAAAGTGAGACATGATTTTTTATTAGAAATTTTATTATGACAAAAAGAAAAAAAAAATTATGATTAAATTTTGCTCTAATCAAAATATCCTCCTGCCTTGATTACTGCAGCACAAATTTTTGGCATTCGCTACAAAAGTTTCTCAAAGTATAAGTTTGATAATTAATTCCATTCTTTTTGGATGACTCTAAGAGCTCTTTTTCATTTTTTTCACTCTTCTGTTAAGTTAGGTACCTCCATGGGATCGCTAAAAAAAGAGCATAGCATGATGAAAAAACGACAAACTTGATGAAAACAATTTTATCGTCTAAATGTTTATGATATTATTAAGAGGAAAGATCAAAATATTTTAGGGGTATTTTTTTACATTTTTAATCGTTTCTAAATGTTTATGTTATTATTAAGAGAAAAAATCAACGTATCTTAGGGGTATTTTTTTTTACATTTTTAATCGTTTCTAGCACGTCCGAAATTTTTGTTAAATTTTTTTTTTTTTAGTCAGCAAAATTGACAGATAATCAATCATGTCAACCATTTTTTCCATTTTATTAACAAAAATGAAAATCTCAGTTTCAAATTCTTTTAAAAATCAATTATAATTCTTTTTCAAAACTTATTTTAAGAAAATTAGAAATTATAACATTTATTTCAAATATTTTAAAACAAGCATTACTTAGTTTCTGTGCCGAAAAGACATGATTTTTTTATTAGAATTTTTATTATAACAAAAAAAAAAAGATTTTTATTAAATTTTGCTCTCATCAAAATATCCTCCTTTAGCCTTGATTACTGCAGCATAAATATTTAGTATTCGTTACAAAATTTTCTCAAAGTATAAGTTTGATAATTGATTCCATTCTTTTTTCAATGACTTTAATGGGGTGCCAGTTAGAAGAATGATTTTGGTGGAGTCAAATTTCCTTCATATCAGAATAGTCAATCCAATGGTACCAACAGGGATATTTAACATCTTAGCTATGAATCTGAAGCTGAAGTATTCATATTATATCATTCTTTTGTATGATGGAGAGATTCCGATCTTTAACTATTATTTACTATCATCGATATAAAACCATTTTCTCCTATAAATGATTAGATTAAAGAAAACAATGCTTCAACACATCTTATCGACTGGCGCTTATCACAAATAAAGAACTTTCCCAAATAACAAAAATCTCATGTCTTGAACACTTGCGACAGCATCGAATAACTTAAGTGACTAGAATTTGTAACTAGAAGAGAAAATGATGATATAATAAAGAGGCTGCTTTTCCACACAATCTTAAACAAAAAGTTTGTAAGAAAACTCTCATCTATACTAGAAAGAGCTAAAACAGTTACTGGACAGTTAGAAGCGTTTGATTTCCTGAAAAACTGTAACGCTGCTCGGTCAATGAATGCCAAATGTTACCTGTATAGAAACGTTTAATTCCAGCTTTGCCATTACAACCTCATTTCAAGAAGGTTTAATAATGGATGCAATCCTACATACTCTAATGAAGTATTGATATAAGCTTCTATGCAAATGCAGAAAGGTCATGACCTTTCTGCATCTGCTTAAAAACTTGTAGCAATAAAATTAATAACATAAAATTAATAAAATTTGATTAATAAGATAAAACACTTAAATAATTATCCTTAAATAATTATTCAGTGGTGCCAGAAAGAATTATCCTGTGACTATTAAATAATTAATTTATGATAATTATTTAAAGTGTCCGGATCCTTTTTCGACAGTAAATTTTATTTATATTTTATATATTTTATTAAAAATAAGCTTTCTTTTTATTAGTCATTGTTTATTTTATAACAAATTACGTCACTCATGTAAATTTAAAATAAATATATGTGCTAGAATTGTAATAAGTGTCAGATTTCAAAATACCTCTTTGAAAATAGTATGTATATATATATATACATTTTAAGACATTTTTATGTTTATACATTATTTTTATAGATACAAATATTAAAGTAAATGCTCAGTTTATAATAAACAGTATTAAACATTTACCGGCCTGAATGTCCGAGAAATTTTCATAGAGAATATTCGCCCTGCGACAGGATTCGAACCTGTATCCTATACGGAACTGTCATATAGCCTGACGTGCCTTCAACTGATTGGGCCACAGAAGCGCGTTCGGCTATCAAGGTCGAGTTTCCTGTCTTTAAACTACAATCTTCTATGATTCTCTCATGGACATTCATATCTCTGCTATCAATGTAAACAAATGACGTCATATGTATCCAAATACAAATGTAAACAAATGACGTCACACATTATGAAATGGACTAGTCCGACAATTATTTTAAGACATATAGGTACGTGTGTGTGAGGGGGGTGTTAATTTAGCTTTTAAACTTGCCTTGATAAAATCGGATTGACGAAACGCATCGATAATGACTAATAAATATCTTTTCCAATTGTCTTCTTTTATCCATATATATATATATATACATATATATATATATATATATATTATCTCTCACGCTTTAGTGCAAGTTACATGGTCACATTTTTGTTGATATTTTGGAAGATCTACTTTGTAACATTGACAAAGTGAAACTTAATTACGAATATTTTCTAAAAGACATTCAGGCCGGTAAATATTAAATATTTGAGTGATAAAATTTCAGTCATAAATTGATAATATATATATATATATATATACTACGCTTAGTGCAAGTTACATATTGCTAGTCATTTAAAATGTTTTTAACTAAAGTTTACCCTTTGAATATTTCAGTAGGTGTACAAGAATGCCAATGAAATGACGTCTGACAGTTAACGAAAAAGAAACGGATTGTTTCAGGTCTTACAGAAAGCTATTCTTTGGGTGAATTAGCCAAGGAGCTGACGTCATATGTGGAAAACGCCATAATGAAACCAAGACAAAATAAAGAAATGAGAAAAAGTGTATTCCAGCGTGACATTCGAAAAATACGTAAACAGGTGAGACAAGACCTCGGTAGCACAAGTTCTGCCATATTTGAACGTGTTGGCGTTTCTACTTTGTCTAGAAGCATACAGTGTAGAATTCTTAAAGAGACTTCAAAAAAGTGTTAAGCCTATCGCCACACCCATTCTAAACAAGACCCACAAAGAGAAGCGTATTGCTTAAGCACAGAAATATATGAAGACCAATTTCCAAGATTTTCTCTTCGTGGATGAGGCCAGAGCATCACTTGATGGCCCTGATGGATTGGCCAAAGCTTGGGTACCGCTTGGAACTTATCAGCCGTATCACCTTAAACGTCAACAAGGAGGTGGTAGTGTTGTTTTGGGCTGGCATCATAGGAAATGAACTTGTCGGGCCTTTTCGAGTGCCAGGTGTCAAACTCACCAGGAATTCTTACCTCGCATTTTTGGAGGAGAATTTTTCAGTATGGCTGGGTGATTTTACATTCTCACGTAGACGGCGGTTCATTTTTATGCATGACAATGTTCCATCGCATTCAGCCATGGCTACAATTTCGTACCTCGTAACTTTGAGATTCGAAAGACAAACACATATGACTTGGCCTCCTTGTTCACCTGACCATAATCCTATCGAGCAGCTCTGATCAATCTTGAAGAGGAAAATTTATGAAGCACAACTCGGAGTTTCATGTATGAAATTTATTCAATATATCTAAATATTCTTCTATTAATATATATTATTATATTAGTTTTTTTATTTATTAATAGATATTATATATTTATTAATATATACTTAATATCTCTGTTATATTACATCAAGCACTATTTTATTAACAATAGCACTCAATAAGTGGATATATATATATATATATATATATATATATATATATATATGATCAATCTTGAAGAGGAAAGTTTATGAAGCACGGCACGGAGTTCCATGTTTGCAGGACAGACTGGGTTCTATAGCCTTGGATGGCAACTGGTCTAGGAGAAGGAAAACTCTGAATTCAAACCTGCTCTTAGAGGAGGGT
>CAHIKZ030002101.1:1020000-1085000 GCA_903632075.3 Acanthosepion pharaonis | reverse complement strand
CTCTATTCTCAACATTTTCATCTCTTCCCCCTCTTTCTCTTTCTCTCTCTATCCATCTGTCTGTCTATCTGTCTATCTATTTGTATGTTCACATCTATCTATCTATCTATCTATCTATCTATCTATCTATCTATCTATCTGTATGTTCACATCTATCTATCTATCTATCTATCTATCTATCTATCCCCAATATATTCATCTCTCCCTCTCTTTCTTTCTCTCTATCTATCTCTTTGTTATACTATCTATCTATCTATCTATCTATCTTTCATCTATCTATCTATCTATCCCCAATATATTCATCTCTCCCTCTCTTTCTTTCTCTCTATCTATCTCTTTGTTATACTATCTATCTATCTATCTATCTATCTATCTATCTATCTATCTATCTATCTATCTATCTATCTATCTAGTCAATGTATTCATAAATATCTAACTAGCTATCTATTTATCTTAATATGTTTTGTGAATATCAAATTTTCCGAGTCCTCTTTCCTCGTCATGTGATCCAGAAATTTCAAATGTCTCTTTCTAGTTTTCCTTTTTTGCTTCCATTTTCTTTAAAACTTACCCGTCGTTCGCATACACCGTCCATTTCCTTTCACCTGTATTCACTGGAATTGGCCACATACTCAGCTATTTTGAAAGTTTACATTTCACCGCGTCTTTCTATACGATTCGTATTTGCATTGTGAATGTTAAATATTTTTACATCAAAAAGTCAATATCGAAGAAAATGAGACGCATTTTCGTCAGCCGATGCTCTTTTATTTCCGGAAAGCAAAAAAATGAAAAACTGCTGTAGAAACAGCAAAAAAGTTAAGCGTCATTTATGGTAATGGTGCCGTAGCTGAGAGAACTGTTCGGAAGTAGATCACTGAGTTTAGAATCGGAAATTTTGATTTGCAAAACCGAGAAAATGTTCTGGCATGTATGCAGTCGCTGATAGTGAACACATCTATACACCGATAAAAATAATCCAGGTCACACAACACGGGACATCGCAGAGGTACTCTACATATATTACATGAGCGTTTTAAGGCATTTGAAAACACTTGGATACGTGAATAACCATAACGTTTTGGCGCATCACTGTTTAACAGAAAAAATGAATGAACTGCATTTCCTTTTGCAATTCTTTGTTCGAATACAACAAAAACGAATTTTTTTTAAATGATCATAGGCGATGAAAAGTAGATAGACTACAACAATATGAAGTGAAAAAAGTCCTAGGGAAAATGAAATGAGTCACTTTTAACAACTCCAAAAGCTGGTCTGCATCCGAAGAAGGTGATATTGTATATCTGGTGTATTGGGAAGGAGCCTGTGTATCATGAGCTCCTTCCACAAAATCAGATATTGAATTCAAGTAGAGGTCTCAGTTTGATCGATTAAAGAAGGCAATCGGTGGAAAGCGTCCGTAATTAGCCCATTGGAAGTGTGTTGTCTTCCATAAGAACAACGACTGGCCTCACGCATCTTTACAGAACCGTCTGTAATTGGTACCTTGTAAACTGATTAAAAAAACACACTTAGACCAGTTCATCATCCAGAAAGATACCAGTTTCTTGGAGGATGGAATCATGAAACTGCCTGGAAGATGACGAACGATAGGGGAACAAATTGGCATATATCTTGTTGAGTAAATCTATATGCAAATACCTAAATTCACTTGGAAACGCTACGAATGTTTGTTCCGTCCAGAGACAGTGTGGAAGGACAAAGTGTCGAAAGACAAAATGACGAACGAAGTGCCGAACTGACGGAAAGCCAGAGATGCGCCCACGACAGAATACCGTTTACTTCAGTCAGTTACGTCCCATGCGCTATACATGGTTAGGCGATCATGTATCATTCGATACATGACTGACGAGGCAGATTTTATTTCCCGCAGTAGGTTGCAATTTCTTTCCACGGTAGACCAGTTGCCATCCAAGGTTATAGAACCCGATCTATCCTGCTATTTACCTATAGCTGGGGGAGAAGAGGATTCATACCTTTCCCGAGGGTATTAGTACGTAAGTGAATGTAATGGATTCAACTGGAATTTCTCAATCCGAGCCGCTATCCTTTACTCCACCGTGCCTCCTCGCTTACCGTTTGCTTAGCATGCAATTATCCTGGCGGTAAATAATTCTTTTTAAATTTTAAACTAATATAAAAACCTCCGATGAAAAAACAAAGTTTCTGCATAATTGCAAACTTTTTTGAATCAGGATCTGCATTCAAACTACAGTAAAGAGTAAAATTTTTATTTATGAAAAAACTGAAATTGCTTTAAAAATAAAAATATTTTTTTTTATTTAAAACATGCCGATATGTTCGTTTTTACTTTGTTCAACATTTTGCACAAGTGGAACCCTGTCTTTTCGACATTATGTCCGTTCGTCATTTAGTACGACTCTTTTTCCGTTCGACACTTTTTCCGTTCGACATTTTGTCTTTTCGACATTATGTCCATTCGTCATTTAGTACGACTCTTTTTCCGTTCGACACTTTTTCCATTCGACATTTTGTCTTTTCGACATTATGTCCATTCGTCATTTAGTACGACTCTTTTTCCGTTCGACACTTTTCCGACGACATTTTTTCTTTCGACATTATGTCCATTCGTCATTTAGTGACTCTTTTTCCGTTCGACACTTTTTCCGTTCGACATTTTGTCTTTTCGACATTATGTCCATTCGTCATTTAGTACGACTCTTTTTCCGTTCGACACTTTTTCCGTTCGACATTTTGTCTTTTCGACATTATGTCCATTCGTCATTTAGTTCGACATTTTGTCTTTTTTCATTATGTCCATTCGTCATTTTACGACTTTTCCCGTTCGACATTTTGTTTTTGTCGACATTATGTCCATTCGTCATTTAGTACGACTCTTTCCCGTTCGACACTTTTTCCGTTCGACATTTTGTCTTTTCGACATTATGTCCATTCGTCATTTAGTACGACTCTTTTTCCGTTCGACACTTTTTCCGTTCGACATTTTGTCTTTTCGACATTATGTCCATTCGTCATTTAGTACGACTCTTTTTCCGTTCGACACTTTTTCCGTTCGACATTTTGTCTTTTTGATATTATGTCCATTCGTCATTTAGTTCGACTCGTTTTTCGTTCGACAATTAGCCCGTTTGACATTTTGTCTGTTCGACATTTTGTCCATTCGTCATTTTATCTTTCGACACTTTGTCCTTCGACACTATGATCTACTATTGTTTGTCAACCAATATTTGTTTAATGAAAATAAAATGAAATCTATTCTTGCATATTAGAACATTTGAAACTTAAAAAGACATTATTTATTATTTGTCTTTTAATTCGGTTTTTCATCATCTGCTATATATATATATATATATACAGTGTAACCCGGATATAAGAGAGTTGTCGGGACCGGAGAAGAAGTCTCTTATATCCGGGTTTTTCTTATATCCGGGTTTGGTCTATTTTATATACATTAACACAGGCTCTAATTTGGGACCAGAGAAAATCTCTCTTATATCCGGGTTTCTCTTATATCCGGGTCTCTTATATCCGGGTTACACTGTATATATATATATATATATATATATATATATATATATGCACATTTAGGCGATCATGTATCTTTCGGTACATGACTGACAAGGCAGATTTTTTCTCCGCAGTAGGTTGCCATTTCTTTCTGCGGTAAATCAGTTCCCATCGAAGGCTGTAGAACCCGGTCTGTCCTGCTATTTACCCATAGCTGGTGGAGGGGGGGGAGAAGAAGAGGATTCATACCTTCACGAAGTGTATTAGCACGAAATGAATGTAATATATTCGACTATATATATATATATATATATATATACCTTCATCATCATTCCCTTCACTTTTGTAATCGTAAGTGGGTAGAGGAGAATCCAAATGCAGAAGCCACACCAAATAATCTCTTGCACAACGGTCTATCAACGTCAACCATCAGCAATTCTGGTATAGTCATACCTGTCCATTGTTTGACATTGTCGAACTAGTTTTTGCGTTGGTGTCCTCTCCTTTTTGGTCTATTCTGACTCTTGTAAAGATCAAGCCCGGCAGAAAGAGGCAGATTCTTCCTGGAGAGATAAGATTTGGCGACCGTTTTTACAGCATATTTAACAATGAATTGAATAGAAGAGTTCTACTAGAGGTGTAAAGTGAACAAGAGAGCAAAGAGTTCAAAGCATGAAGCCTTATTAAGAGTGGAACCATTCGTCATGCAGGGGAAAGCCGAAAATTTATTCGGTGGTGATGAATCGATACCAGCTTGGTTTTATGAGGTACTGAAAGTTACAAGCCAGTGTCTCTAGAGATGTAGACACTTCCCTATTTCTCTCTCTGTCATACAGCAACAACTGAAACAGGGTTTTATAGGCGTAGAAATATTAATAAAATTATCTGACGTGTATAAACACTGGGAAAAATTAAAGTAGGTATTGGGTTGTCAGATAAATTCGATCGGCTTTTTTTTTCCAATTTTCTTTGAATTAAAATATATTTGCCGCACAGTTTCATGGTTTTTGGTAGCTCTTCCTGCAGAAATTTTATTAAAAAAAAACGAATTAATTTATCTGACAACCAAAGCATCAAGCACTTTGTTTATTATATTACGTTTGAAGATTTCTTGCAACATCTTAAACACACACACACACACACACACACACACACACACATATACATATATATATATATATATATATATATATATATATATATATATAAACAATATATATATATATATATATATATATATATTATATAATTATTTAAAAATATGATTCCAACTGCGACATAAGAGCCGAAAACTTCAATATAAGTTTTTCGGCTCTTGTTTTGAAACATGAGACCTCTTATGTCGCGAGTTGAATCATATTTTTTAAATAAATAATTATATTTATGCTCTACTTTTGTATCGAGCACTATTTTTTAAAATAATAACTAAAATACTAAGGAACTTTGGATTATTTACCTTTATCAGTTCCTTCCTATTTTCTATATTTTCATATATATATATATATATATATATATATATATATATATATATATATATTATTATGGCTTCAGTAACTTTCCCAATTCTAACTTTTCTAAAAATACTTTCATGGTAATTGTTCGGATGAGCGCTTCGCTATGGTGCCGAGAATTTATGAATTTAAGCATAGTATTAAATTGGTGGCATGGTCTCGTCAATTCACGATCAAATTGGCTAGATGTAATCATAAGTTCGATGCCAACAGTTTCTTTTCTCGCAACTCGTTTAAGGAGCTCTCTTCCAGCTCCATGCTTTCCAGCCAACTTTGAGCTTCAAAAATTTAAATTCAATGTCAATTGTTATCTACTGTCTTCCTGATTACTCTTCTTTTGTTCTCGTTCCTTAGTAATGTTTCTCTTTGCTTTTTATTCTTTAACACCCCGTAACCAATTACGTTTTAGTGGATTTTCTGCCTTGCGTCGGGTGATATGATAATAAATGGTAGTGAACTCTCTCGTCGTATTCGATGTATGAGGGTTAAGCATCTCACTTCCTTGGAACCGATAGCCAGACACCAGCACATATGATTTGATTATAATGGTAAAGGCTTTGTGCAGAACCAACCACATTTTGTCAAGGGCCGAATACACAAATAGCCCTCGGCAGGTTTAAAATCCAGAATTGTCCTTCTCTTAGACTAGTTGTCATCCAAGGCTATAGAACCCAGTCTGTGCTGCTATTTACCCATAGCTGGAGGGAGAAGATTATTAATACCTTTCCCAAGAGTATTATCACGTAAATGAATGTTAATGGATTCGACTGGAATTCGAACTCTGGTCTCTGATTCCTCAATCCGAGCATCTATCCACTACTCCACTGTGCCTCCAAATGAAGAGAAAGAACAGATTTAGAATCCACGGTTCTTTAGCATTTACTTTAAAAAAGCAAGCGCCTAATGCAACGTAGAGCATAATATATATATATATATATATATATATATATATATATATAATGGACTCTACCGTCGGTTTCGAGGTATGAGGATCTTGTCAGCTTATTGATTCAGTTATGAAAGTTTGTGATAATCTTAAGTGGCATTCAAGACCCGCTAGTGATTTATAAAAGGAGGTCACATATGGAGCAAGTGTGAGGATTGTGAGATGAGATCACTGTTAGATTAGCTGACCTTTTTAGATCTTTGCTCGCTTTTGAAGATAATTCAGACAAGCAGATTGAAAATTGCTGAGTCTGCTAAAACACGTTGATCTCCATTCTACCTGCTCCAAGACTAAGCGCTCAAGGGTGTTATGTGGTATATTGACTGCTGACAAGTTGCTTTTCAGCTTGTCTTTGTATCTTAGCCATGGGCGTCCTACATTCCTGTAGCCCTGATCTAACTGGCTGTACATTAGGATCTTGAGTATCCTGTCATCAGACATTCTCAAGGCATGACCAGTCCACCGTAACTGAGACTGTGTGATAAAAGTCTCGATTCCTCCAATATTACACTTGTTAAACAGATCTACGTTAGATGTCCTATCTTGAAGCTTAACTCGACAGATTGCACGCAGACAGCTTTTATGGAAAACATCTAGCTGGCGTATATGGTACCTGTATGGAGTCCACGACTCTGAGCCATACAAAAGAATGGCAAGTACAACAGCTCTGTAAACTTGAATTTTCGTATCCAGTCGAATACCCCGCTCATTCCACAAGCGATGGCGAAGTTTGCCGAAAGCACTGGTAGCCTTAACAATCCGATGCAAGATTTCATCACTGTAATTGACTTTGCTACCAAGATAGGTGAAAGACTTTACATAGTTCAGAGGTTTGTCTTCTACTTTCAATGGTCTCTCTGGAAATTTGTAGACTGGTAGTTTATACATATATATATATATATATATATATATATATATATATATATATATATATATTGTGTGTGTGTTTGTGTGTGTTCTCTTATATTTAGTGGACACAGGTGTTTCAGTAAATGTCCTTGTTTTTAAAGAGAGAGATTGACACATATCCCGTCCAAAGTAATAAGAAATGTGTGATTTTAAAAAATCATTTCATTGCATATTGATATCAGGAATATCGCCACTAACGGAATTTGCTGGTAGCGGAACGCCTAACGATTCTAAAAATGAAATCGGCAGGGAGAGTTCAAATTTTAGCCTATTTTGAGTATGCCCGATTCTCTTTCGCACTAACGACCTTGGGAAAGGTATGAATCTCTCTCTCCTCTCCCCCCACCCCGAGAAAATATTAATTAAATAGCAGTATAAGAGAAGGTCAATTTTGTACTCATGGAGAAGGCAACGGGAAACGACTTTTAAGTGACAAAATAATGGTTAAACAGGCAAAGATATTCATGCGGGTGCTGAAAAGTTCCTGGTCGAATCCATTGACCCAAATCTGAGCAAAGACAGTTATCAGTTATCTCCTGTTAATTCCCCTCTCCAAGTTCTCCACCGCCTTAACCAACTCACACTCTTTGGGTCCTGTCACTGGATCTAACTAACGCCTTTATCCACTGTGCCATGTTTCCTTGGGGACATCTGTGTATGAATTTCGGGGTATTATAAACCTAATGTCTTCAGCAAACTTTTTTTTTTACCAATGCTCATATTGCAATTTTTGCTGTTATCATCATTTTACCAGAGCTCATATATAGACAGATACTTCTTGTATTGCGTTCTCTTTTTTATGAAGGACACATGGCACATTGGATAAAGGCATTAGTTAGATCCAGTGACAGGACCCAAAGAGTATGAGTTCAATACCTAGTCAAGGCGGTGGAGAACTTGGAGAGGGAAATTAACAGGAGATAACTGACATCCATCAGACATGGCACCTGGAAGTAGAACAGTCTACCCCAGTGAGCTAAATAAAGGGTTCAGTTCGACATTCAACCACCTGAAGAAGGCCGGAGCGTACAACGACCGAAACTTTGTGATAAACATGGCGACAAAGATGAGAACAATAGTTCGAATAATGTAAATAATATTTGTTAATGTTTTCAGTGATCTTTATTTAGCTTTTCAAAAAATTGTTTTTTTAATTATGTAGTCAATCTCGAGTTCCCTAACAAAAGCGGTTGCTGTAACCTTTTGCCCACGTCAAATATTTAACGATTTTCAACACAAACGGACAAAATGAAGTTGAAACCTATCGGAAATTAATCAGGTGCTGTCAACAAATCATTTTGAGGGCTTCTTAATTCTCTTTTGATGACTTCTCATGAAATATTTTCCCTCCAGACAGAAATCAAATCTGACAATCCCTGAATTCATTAAAAGGATCTATTTATGTTTGCTGTGTGTATTGTATAAATCTAGTTCAGCCTCAATATATAATTTCATCCAAGGAATGTATTTATGATCAAGCTAACGTCTTCATTTGAAATATGCAGACATGATGTCAATATTGAAATTCAATCTGTAAAATAACAACAAAAGATGACAAGATTCCTTATCTGATTCCTTAAGGTAAACATTTCACCATTTAAAAAAAAAATTTAAAAAAAAACATTTACTATTTATATTAATTACATTCAGACTCAGCTGTGCTGTTATTATCACAACGTTTCAGCTGCCGTGCTTTTCAGTCTTCTTCAGGTGTCTGTTGTTCTAGATAAACTCCAAGGAATTTCGAATTAAATCTTTCATTTTTCTACAGGGGAAGATTGTTAACG
Organism: Acanthosepion pharaonis; assembly: GCA_903632075.3. Taxonomy (NCBI): domain Eukaryota; kingdom Metazoa; phylum Mollusca; class Cephalopoda; order Sepiida; family Sepiidae; genus Acanthosepion; species Acanthosepion pharaonis. The sequence goes on along the minus strand of CAHIKZ030002101.1, from coordinate 1,076,337 downwards.
TTTTGTTGTCCATATATAGGGATATCTTTTCAATCTCGTTTTACTACTGCCCGGTTATTGCACTCCGTTTCCACTAAGTCTGTATATTTTATATCACGTCGGGGTCACCAAAATGCTGTAGAGGTTCACTCACATCATAGCAGTAGAAATTAGACTCGGAGATAATGGCATACTTGACAGGAAATAAAACGAACACAAATAACAGGGAACGTATGGTAAATTGTATATTAATTTTATAAATTTATTTATATTTTTTTTTTTGTGTGTGTGTATTAGTGCATGTATTATTTAGGTTACAATTGTTTTATGATACATGTGATAAAAGGGAGAATTTACTCCGTAGTATTAGAAGCTATATCACAGAGAGAAGTTGGACACGTGTTGCCCGTACCAAGGTCCGTGGCGAAGAGATTGAATTTAACTTTTTTTTTTTCCAGGATGTCCGTATTTCCGGCAAGCACATTTTTTTTGAATGCTGGGTGCATTATTTTTATTATTTTTATTTTTATTTAATTTATTTTAAAAAGAGTTTAATTAGTATTATTTTATTTTATGTATAATTTTCATTTTCATTTTCATTATTATTATTATTTTATATTTTACTTTTATTTATTTATAATAATAATGATATCCCTACAAGTCTGAGTCTAGACTACTTGACCCAAGGATTGAACTCACAATTACTATGCCACTGAATTCTCTCAAGGCTTACGGCCACAACACATTGAAACACCGGTTCCCGTGCGATAACTGAAGTTAAGCAACGTCGAGGCAGGTTAGTACCTAGATGGGTGACAGCTTAAGAATACCAGGTGTTGTAAGATTAAATGTGCGGGTGGTGTAATGGATAATGGATGAGAATTGTTAATCAGAGAGCTGAGTTCGAATTCCCGTTGGGTTCGTTATATTCACTTACGCGCAAATACCCTTGGGAAAGGTATGAATCGACCCCTTCTCCCCCAGCTGTGGGTTAAATAGCAAGATTTATATTACTAAACCATTATTATGTCAAAAAAATTCTTACAATCTAAAAATCATTTCTGGTTTTAAATAACCTGCAAAAGGTTGATAGGCCGTAAAAACAAATTAACCCTTAAAAAACTAAATTATCGGACCAGAGCTTTAACTCACTAGACCCGTGGTTTTCAACCAGGGTTCCGTAGAACCCTAGCCTTCCGCCAGTGAAGTCCAGGGGTTCCGCAAGAAGTTACACAAGTCACACATGATTGACAGTAATTTTTAGTTCTCCTGTGCAGATATATGTGTTTAGGTACCTTCACTAAATCAATAACAAAACAGCATAGTATGAATAAAAAAAGGTCCCAAACTTAAAATAAATGTAATCCATTTAAACTGAAATTTTTTAATACATGTGTTAATAACCGCAGAAGCAAGATTAAAATTGCATATGGACGTCTACAATATTTTTACAGTTTGTATTTTTTTGTAAATAAATCTGAAGATGTGTATTTTTATTTTATTTTAATAATTGAAAACTTTTTTTTTTTTTTGGCATAAGACAATTAATTTATTGCAGGAGTTCCTCGAGTCACTGGAATGTTTCCTTGTGGTTCCGCTCCAGCAAAAAGGTTGAAAACCACAGCACTAGACTATTGTAACACGAAACAACAGCCAAGTAAATTAGTACAGACTCTCACTCGGTGGAAAGAGAGCGAACAAAAACTGAGCAGTACTAAAACAAACAAAAAAAGTAACTGTGAGTTCAATCCCTGGACCAGGTTGTAGAGACTCCCACTCAATGGAAACAGGATGAGCAAAAACTGATTAGTACTGTAAAACGAAAAAGAGAAGATATCCCTAAATATTGACAGTGGAATGAAAACAAGGTACGACTGTAGATTAAATAAAGGGCTTTGAAAGGTTTAGTTCGAAATTACCAGGAGGTGATCCGGATTGACAGAAACTTGAAGAAAACCAGAGAGCGCAATGGATCGCTCAGGAATACCAAATGCTGTAAGCTTGGATGTGCGGGTGGTGTAATGGATAAAGATTAGAATTGTTAATCGGAGATCCGAGTTCCAATTCCAGTTAGGTTCGTCATATTCAATTACACGCAAATATCCATGTGAAAGGTATGAATCCACCTCTTTTCTCCCCAGCTATGGGTTAATTAGTAAAACTTACATCACTAAACCATTATCTCAAAAAAATTCTTACTAATAATCTAAAATTATTTTCAGTCATTAACTTAAGGATTATGACTGATCTGATAATTTTAAATAACAACACTGTGAAATTTTCCCGGCTACTTCTTTTCTTTCTTTTTATTTGCCGTGTCCTTTCAGGGCGTGGGCGATCACGGCTCTCCACCTCTCTCTATCCCTTGCAGTTCTCAACAAGTTCCTTCCTTCTGCTACCTCCCCCAGACCATGTTCTGTCAACCACTTGCACTTGCCAGGTATGTCAGGCGCTGTTTTCCCTTGTCTCTCTTTCCCTCTATTCGACTCGTGAGTATCAGATTCCCTAAGCCTTCCTTCCTCATTATGTGTCCCAGGAATTTCAGCTGCCTCTTCCTGATGTTAAGTATAAACCTCCTCCTTGTTTTCATTCTCTCCAAGACCTCATCGTTGCTCACACGCTCGGTCCATGATATCCTCAGCATCCTTCTGTAGAACTACACCTCCGTCGCCTCGAGTCTCTTCTTTATCTTTGAGGAGACCATCCAACATTCGCTGCCGTAAAGGGGGACAGATGTCACGTAACAGCTCAGTACTCTTTTTATGTTACCAAAGAAGTCCCGGTTACTATGAGTCTAGAATAATCAAGATACAAACAACAATTCGAATAAATCAAAATAAATAAATCAAAAGAAACAAATATATAAATAAATTAAATCAAAAATAAATCAAAATAAAATCAAAACAAATAAATAAAATAAATAAATATATAAAAAATAAATAAATTAATAAATTAAATAAATAAATCAAAATAAATAAATTAATTGAATAAATAAATCAAAATAAATAACTCAAAACAAATAAATCAAAATAAGTAAATATATACATAAATTAGATAAATAAATCAAAATAAATAAATAAATCAAACAAAATAAATAAATCAAAATAAATAAATATATACATAAATTAAATAAATAAATCAAAATAAATAAGTAAATAAAATAAATAAATAAAATAAATAAATCAATCAAAATAAACAAATAAAAAAAATAAATAAATTAAATAAATAAATCAAAAGAAATAAATCAAAATAAATAAATAAAATAAAGAAATAAATCAAAAGAAATAAATCAAAAAAAAATAAATATATAAATAAATTAAATACATAAATAAATGAAATGAATAGATCAAAATAAATAAGTTAATTAAATAAATAAATAAAAATAAAAGAATAAAAATAAATAAATAAATAAAATAAATAAATAAATAAATCTAAATAAATAAATAAAAATAAATAAATATATAAATAAATTAAATAAATAAAAAAAATAAATAAATGAAAAGAAATAAATAAATCGAAATAAATCAAGACAAATAAATAAATAAAATACATAAAAATAAATAAATAATAATAAATAAATAAATAAATAAAAATAAAATTCGAATAAATCAAAACTTAAAAGCTGTTTCTATTTTGACACTTACCCACGATATTTTCTAGTGTCTTCTATGTTATTATTCTATTTTTAAGTAAAAAGCTGTCAAATATTTTTATAAATAATTTCAAATGTACTGCAATATGTTAGATATCTTATTTTAGTTTTGGTTTTAATTGCAAGAAAATAACATCAATCATAAAACTAATTACTTTTGCGGTCATAAAACAAATTTTAAACTGCTTTTTATTTAATATTTTATCATATAATTTTTTGTCATATTAATTTCTTCGACTACCGATTAGAATTGTTAATTGCAGAGCTAAGTTCTAATTCCAATTAGGTTCGTTATATTCAATTACACGCCTGGGCAAAATCTTCCACTTAAGAATTTTATCATTAAATCCTCCTTATCAGCCCTGCCCAAAATTCTTGCAATCTAAAAACTATTTTCTGACTTCTGCAAATGGTTAGTAAGCCGTAGGAGATAAATGATTCAATCAAGTAGAGCACAACAGATAAAATGTGATAATAACGATAAAAACAAGGATATTAATCTAAATTTAAAGAATAACTCCAGATCTCGGAAAATCAGAAAACATTTACTACTCCCAAATTTCACTTTTTTTTCATGTTATATCTCTTCAGGATGGAGGGGATCATGGCTCCCATCTCAGTATTTTTTCTTTATTGTCTATGAATTAACATAACTTTATAGATTTAACATACTGTGATGAAGTCTTTTTGGTAGTTTTACTAACCATATTTGCATATAAAAATGAGTTAATTTTTTAAAGTTTTTACACTATATAAAACAAAGAAAAAAAACCAAGAAATTAGCTGGTCAATATATATATATATATATATATATATATATATATATGTCTGATGAATTGGATCGTGATTACGTTTCAAATATAATAAATTATAACCATGAAATATTAGTCTTTGAGCCTTAAGTATATATATATATATATATATATATATATATATATATATAAGAGATAGAACAGCTGGACTAAGAATCCACAGTTTATAGCATTTACTTTTTTTTAAAAGGTGTACAATACAAAGTAGAGCAAAATATTATTATATTTTTATTATAATAGATTACAATAAAGACATTTTACATCGCTACACAAAAAGTTTCATGTTTCAGAACTCTAATAGTCCTTTCTTAGGTGATAGTAGATAACTTACAAGTTTTTATGTAGTGATGTAAAATGTCTATTGTAATCTATTATAATGAAAATATTATATATATTCATATATATATATATATATATATATATATTTAAAAGATTTTCCAAGCAAAGCTGTTGAGTAGTCCTTTCCCTAGACTGCTTACTACTCAAGGCCGGAAAGACAACGTTGCTATTTAAGCCACAGCAGAGAGAGAAAAAACGATAGATTCATGCCTTTCCCAAAGGTATTACTGTGAAAGTGAACGCGTCAGAAAAGGCCGAAATTTGAACCCAGCCCTCCGATTCTTCTTCTTCTTCTTTGTGTCTTGTCTCTTCAGGACGTGGGCGATTATGACTCTCCCCAATTTCCTGTCTTTTATAACTCTTAGTAAATTTTGCCATTTCGCTATTTCTGCTAAACCCTGTTCTGTCAACCATTTACACGAGTCCATTTGGTAGGTTGAGCGCTGCTTTCCTCCACCCCTCTTGACTTCTTGTGAGTGTCAAATTTCCCAAGCCCTCTTTAATCATTATATGCCCTAGAAATTTAAACTGTCTCTTTCTGATGTTAAATATAAGTGGCTTTTTTGTTTCTATTATTACTATACAAATAAAATATTCTGAATATATCACGAGCACTACTGATCTATTTTCCCACGCCACTGTCATTAAGATTGATGTCCTTGTCACATTGGTTCACTAATGCATATATATGCTCGTCGAAAAAAATACTGCGGCCAGCCTTACAGCACTGCAATACCATCTGTGTGTAACTGCTTCCATTCTATAAAAATGTAAGTTCCACACAGCTTCTTACCCAGATTTGTTAATTTGTGGAAGCAACTCCCGAGAGAATACTTTCCCGACAACTTGTTATATACCGTACCTATAAACACTAACAGGTATGTTCCAATCCTCATAAATACGTTGGACACTATTGTAAGCGAGGGTAATATGCTGTCTAAGTAGTTTATCACTGGCAGTGGTTTACCTATTTGACACCGCTGGCGAGTATTGTATTTTGTTGATGTTATACTGATTACCATTTCATTTCCAACATTTGTTTTGGTTATTCCTCATTCAGTAACCCTTCCTAGGTTACAAAACAACTACAATCTTGATCTCTTTAAATCCGGGACCAATCGATATCTATCCTACTCGTTCTCATAATACACTCTTACTTCCTCTTTCCCCCTCCTTTACAGTCTCACTCTGAAACAATGTCACACATTCACATAAATACAGTAGTGAATACTGTACGTGATCTAGAATTGGAGATTCGTTTCCAGCTGCGCTGGTCAAGCTCTCTATTTCCGGGCAGAAAATCCTCAGTCGAGGCTATGTCGAAGGGCAGAGTTTCATCTCGGGAAACAGCTATACTCGACCCCGTTTTATACGTGGTCTACGGAGAATTTTTGGCCGAGCCTACCGGCTTGAATACCCCACATTAAATTCGGCCTTGTGCTATATCTGACCGCGTGAGGCGGTTGGTAGATATCCTAGAGTAGTAGATTCGTCTCCAGCTGTGCTGGTCAAACTCTCTGCCTCCGGACAGAGAGGATCCCCAGACGAGGACAGAGTTTCGTCTCGGGAAACACCTACCCGACCCCAATTTATACGGAACCTACGGGGAATTTTTGGTCGAGCCTACGGGATCGGATACCCCACATTAAATTCGGCCTTGTGTCACTTCTGACCGCGTGGGGCGCTTGGTAGGTATCCTAGAGTTGGAGATTCGTCTCCAGCTGTGCTAGTCAAACTCTCTGCCTGAAGGCAGAGAGAATCCCCAGACAAGGCTATGTCAAAGGATAGAATCTCCTCTCAGGAAACAGCTACCCAACCCCATTTTATACGGGGTCTACAGGGAATTTTTTCGTCGAGCCTACGGGCTCGGATACCCTACATTAAATTCGGCCTTATGCCATATCTGACCGCGTGGGTCGTTTGGTAGATATACTAGAGTTAGAGATCCATTGTGGAATTCACTTGACACGCTTCTAGCAGTTGACTACTACTTCTATGTGCCTGTGGCGAATCTTATATGTGTTGTTCTTGTTCTAAGTGTTATCGTTCATTACCAACCTTCGTTTGATTATTCTATTCAGTAACCGTCCCTAGGTTACAACAACTGATCCAACAATATAATACATAAGGTAGCTAATTTAACTTGGTTTATGGTTACTACCTATGCTCAGAGATCCCAAGTCATTTTTCCTCACACCCAGTTTTGTATTTCTTTCATTCTAACCTGAGGAAGCCAAAGATAGCAGGCGCTCTGGTCGAAACGTGTCGTTCATAAATTTCCCACTTTGTCTCGTCGTCTTCACTTTTGCTTCGGATGCTTTTATACATTCTACAAACACGCATACTATATGAATAAAAATATTGTGAATATGTTGCTATACTATTTTTCCACGCAGCCACCGACAAGCTTGCTTCCCTCGTTCGATCGTTATCCGAGTGCATCAACACCTTTTGTGAAGAACGTAATGTCGAGCTAGAGCCACCCTTGCACATCTACAACAACAGAATAATCTCCGTAGGATCGTCATCCGGATAAATGTTACTTGAGGGTCCCAAACAGATGAACCAAACTATGGTGGAAGCGGTAAAATATCCTAATCTGATCAATGGACGCAGTCTTTTGTCAGGTTAGCTTTGTGTGACGGGTAACATTATTGTGCCGTGGATGACACCTTTGGGCAAACGTTCTATCCTCTTTGAACGAATAGATTTACCCGTTCTGTCCAATATGCCACAGTAACTGACAGTGTTAAGTGTTAAAATACACGGTATAAAGTCCACGAGCAGCACACGTTCTGCATCCTAGAATAAATCCATCAGTTTCTTCGCTGGGTGACAATGGATGCATCCAGGGCATAGAGTCAAAATCAAGCCTCATTGTGACCTAAAATCGGCTGTTAATTAGGGCAGGTAATGGCTTATTAATGCTAACGTCTCCAAAACAATGGATTATGGTAGCTTTCACCAACTTTAACCTAGGAGACCATCCAGAAATCCAGGAGATTCTGAAGTCGTCTGGGAGCCGTGTTTACCAGAAACAGATTTTTGACAAAACAAATTGAGCCTTATCTGACAGAGATGAGACATCGGAGTCATTTATAATAGTAGGCACTGACACTTTGGTTGGAGATCTTCCAAAACTCCCGGAATCTAAGTTGTTTGCTTTCGACCTTGGTCTGGACTGCTTATGTGTAGCGACGCTTTGCGTTTTCTAGAACTCTCCTGCATTGATTGTGGATAATTCTGAGCAACTACACCGTTCCCTGTGATAGCTTTTGTAGTTGTAGTTACGGTGAGCTCTGGTTGCAGTCCATTCGGGAGTTAACCAGGGCTAGCTGGAACATTTTCTGGGGTATAAAAATCTCCATTCCAGAACGGGGCCCATTCCAAGACGAGAGCATCAGTTTTGGAGGCACTATGTTTAAAGAGGTTTAAGAGAGAAGCTTCCACCATGTAAGATCTGAAACTGTCCCAGTAGGCTTTCGTGTACCGAAAAAATCGTTTTATGGAATGGCACATATAGGGGACACTTTTGGTTTGGCATCAACTTTGACAGTTATTAGTGAGGAACCTGAAGTGCCGAGTGGGGGGTAAAAATCCATCGAAGAATTTTCAGGGCAGAATGTAAGAAAGAGGTCCAGAGGATTTGCCTGTGTCCTGTTGCGTCGGGAATGAGAGTGGGTTCTTCAATGAACTGAGTTAGTTCGTCAGCGACAGAGAGGTATCTGCAGTACCTGCCTTCTTTATAAGTTTTGTTCGAGTGGTCTAAACACTCTTTATGGTGAATATTGAATTTGCTAAAAATATGAAAGCTAGCTGCGAGATATTCAAAGAGGATATTATTGATATTCTCAGATATTTGATCGACCATTACAGTTTCATCATCCCGATGACGATACAGAGTGAAAATGAAAGTGATACTATGGACAGGGTCCTCGTTTTTCTTTTTCTTCTCTGCCACGTGGAAACCCCATCCTTAATATAGGCGACGAGTCCGTGGCAGTGACGATTTTGATGGTCATGCTTAGCTATTAAGGGCGAGTAGCCTGGGTTTGAGAGTTCCTGCACTGGGATAGAGGTATCAGTACTAGTTTCAGGTTGGAATAGGAGAACAGGTTTGGCATCGAGATGATGATGATGATGATGACGACGATGATGATGGAGTTCCACCTCTGGAATGTTCAAGCGTAGATACTTCACAATGTTGTAGGAAATGGTGAACGTGGAATCTAACTTTGTTTTTGCAAGGTTGGGTTTGAGATTTTGTTCAATTTAGGTGTGTCCATATTTAGAAATCAGTGTGCTCAAGACTAGGTAGTGGAAAAGTCGCGCCCACGGATGATGCAATTTCAACAATGTCGGGCAATCTCACGAGAATTGGCGAGATGAAGAAACTCGATTAACGGGTTCCAAATGAACACAGTGAAAGACAGAGTTCGACTTTTGAAGGATCTGCAGAATTGGAATGATCTACTTCTATGATCGAATAGTGACTTGTGATCAAAAATAGATCTTTTCTGACAATCATAAAGGACCGGCTGAATGGATTGATTATAACGAATGACCCAAACATTTTTTCGAAATCGAAATTGCAGCAGAAGAAGATTACAGTGATTGTCTGGGTTCGTCGTTGGCGTTATCCATTTGTTTTCTGGAATTTAACAAGAGCATCACTATCGATGTTTACTATCAGTAACTGAATGAAATGCACATTCAGTTAAGCAAAATGCGACCAGCACTGATTAATCTACGAGGCCAATTCTGCTTCATGGCAATGCTCGGCCATATATTGCTAGAATGACACTGGCAAACCTTACCGAGACTTTGCCACACTCATCATATCCTCTTTATAACTTTACTGTTGTGACCAACTCATTCAGTTTTCCTCTTCACTGTTCCCTTATTTTTTCAAACTTATTCATCGTTCTCGTGATAGTTCTTGAATGGACATTGAAGATGGAAGCCAGAATATGAATATTGGTACCATTACCTTAATGATTTTTTTTTTTTATCTCACCTTTCCTCACCTGGGAAGACATAGTGGGGCTGACACAAAACGACTTAACCTATTCTCTTTTTAGCTGAATAACTCAAAGGGTTTTTTATATTGTTATATAAGGCACAAACACTAAAACTTACTGAGGTAATAATTTATTTCATTAGGGTCGTAAAACGGCCCCAATTCGTCAGACCTTCAAATATATGTATATATATTATAAAACAGATCTTCAACTATATATATATATATGTATATATATATATATATTATGAAATATATATATATATATTATTATGAAATATATATATATATTATCTTCAAATATATATATATTATCTTCAAATATATATATATATATATGAAACACACATTCAAATATATATATATATATATATATATATATACTAACAGTAGAGCCTCGGCGTTGCCCGGGATGTAACAATAAGAGATAGATCAAGTATCGACCATCATAAAGACTGAAAAATAAAATTGACAAAGATTATTGTTTAAGGTTGACGGACACGCATGTCTTAATTAGTTTTTTTTTGTTTGTTTTTTGTTACGATTTGGTCAAACCCAAACTCAAACAAAAACATTGTTTTCAATCGTTATGAGTCTACCGAATGAATAGAATTTTATTATAAATAATTGTCTTGTAAATGGAATTTTTAATGCATTCTGAATGTAAAAATAAAGAAAAAAGGTGTGCAAGACTATAAGAAACACTACCTATCAAAAAAAAAAGTGAAGTTTTGTTGAAGTCGGTTGAAAAATGTAGTAAATCCGATCCCATATATAAATGAACACACACACACACACACAAACAACCTGGGTTTTATAATAAGTATAACTCGATATGAGTTGTCCCCCTTTCATTCTCGCGATGCCTCTAAATCGTGTTTTCAAATTGATTTTGTTCAAAGACAATTGTGTTTTTCCAATATTTGGCGCTGTCAGAACCACCACAAGGTAATTTTACACAGTTCTGTGAAGTTTTGTTGAAATCGGTTGAAAAATGTAGGAAATCCGATCCAATATATAAACGTACAGACACACATACATACACAACCTAGGTTTTATAATAAGTATGATATATATATATATATATATATATATATATATATATATATTATGCAGCAGTTGCCCCCTTTTTCTTTTGAAAAATTAATGTAGTATTTAATAATATATATATATATTTATATATTGAGCGAGCAAGAGAGAGAGAGAGACGCCCCGTTTTTATTTTGCAAAAAATTATGTTATCTTAGTTAAGAAAATGTGGTATTAAAATTTTTCGAGTACGCAGGCCGATAGATGTAATACACGCTATTCAAAATAAAAACGAGGCGTTTATTTCAAATACGGGTATCCGTTTAAAAAAATCCCTTGAAATAATAAAAATATGAGATTAAAAATAAATTCATATGATACTTAAGGGAAATATTATCAAAGACAGCAGGATTATGTGAAGGCTTATTCGTAATTTGGAACAGTCGATCAATAAAATTAAACAACACAAAATACACAGTATATATATATATATATATATATATATGTGTGTGTGTGTGTGTGTGTGTGTGTGTGTGTGTGTGTGTGTGTGTGTGTTTATATATGAAAAAGAATATACGTAATGTATATCAAATTTAATAGAATTTCCTATATATATATATATATATATATAGAGAGAGAGAGAGAGAGAGAGAGAATGAGAGTGTTATCATTCGTTATCTATTGGCCTACTGATTACTTTTTCCTCTTCCCGCTCATTATTAATGTTTCTGTTCCTAATTCTTTCACACCCTGTAAACCTTTGTGTCTTAGTGGCTTTACTGCCTTACTGGGGGTTATAGCGATTAAAAAATAATAAAATAATTAAATAAATAGATATACTCTGATAACGCCACTTCATCCGCAAAACATGTCGAAATTGAATTTTCAAAGAATTGTCGCTTACACACGCTTACACACACACACACACACACACACACACACACACATATATATATATATATATATATATATATATATGTATGTATGTAGAAAAGAGAAGGTGGAAGAAAGAGAGGAAGGGAGATGTCTATCCAGCGTATAAGTATTTTTAAACGAATGATACGAACGAAGGTATATGTCGATGTTTCCGTTTCATTTTTATTTTTATCTTCCCCTGCTGCTAGCTTTTTGGTTTCCTATTCAACACCCGCCTCCACCCGAGAAAAAAAAAATTCCAGAACGCTCAGAAACACACAACAGACCGAGACAAGACATCACGGCGTTTACTTATCGACAATTCCCACGATCAAATGCAACATACTTGTCTGAATGATTACGACTGTAGGTTTTATATGCCTTTCTCTATTGCCTGTGCCTGTACACATTTAAATATATAAATGTCCGTATAGATAGATATGGCTTGATGGCTTAAGAGGGCGCCTGTTATCGAGCAATAACTGTTATTTATTCCCACAGACGGTGTCGTGTATTCGATCCCCGCATTAGAATAGCCTTCTGACAGACAAAGGTAAGTTTAATATCCTTAGAAATGTAGATATTTAAAGACAAAAGGGCATAGAACTCAAAATATCGAAACATCTCCGCTTTTTCCTTATTCCCCCCAAATTCTGATGAAGTTAAAATAAAATAGCGAAACATGTCAAATTTCTTTTTCCTACTTGTTTTTCCTTCCTGTTCCATTTTAATAATTTCTTTTCAAATTTAATCCATATTTTCAGTTCCCATCTATAATAACATTCGTCACCGTTTAAATAAATGTGTGTGTGTGATTCCAAAAATACAATTTTAATAATTAGATATGAAGCGAGATATTCGCAGTTTGACCCTCTTCTCAAAATCTGAATAAGTAATCAAGTAGCAATTTTTTTTTCTGGTAGGTGTCGGGAGTGGGAATGGTGTAGGGGTTTAAGGATTCTTAGCCGATCCTTGAAATTTTCAGCGACCTCCGCCCCCCCCCCTCGTATCTATATGATTATTGATCATGTTGCGCTTACACTGGCCCAAGACGACAGCAGTTGCTAATTATCACGCTGTGTAGTTATATGTACGAGGAGGTGCTGAAAACTTCGCGGCCTGACACACTTCCTAAAATATTTAGTCATTGCAACACCGATTTTAGGAGTGGTTCGAATAGAGAATTTTCACCACCTCCTCATATATATATATATATATATATATATATATATATATATATATATATAAAATATAACGTTAGCTCATTATGTGTGACATTGCATAATCGCCTTCATTCCAGTAACTCAGTAGATATGCCAAAAATCATATCGTTATTTCATTAAATTTGCAATATCTATTCATCTTTTATCTCTATTTCTCTCACTCTCTCTCTCTTTATATATATATATGTCTGTTCATATCTATATATCTATCTATCTATCTATCTATCTATCTATATATATATATATATATATATATATATATATCTGTTCATATCTATCTATCTATCAATCTATCTATCTATCTATCTATCTATCTATATATATATATATATATATATATATATATATATATATGTGTGTCTGTTCATATCTATATATATATATATATATGTCTGTTCATATCTATCTATCTATCTATATATATATATATATATGCCTGTTCATATCAATCTATCAGCTATCTATCTATCTATCTATCTATCTATATATATATATATATATATATATATATATATATGTCTGCTCATATCTATCTATCTATCTATCTATATATATATATATATATATATATATATATATGTCTATTCATATCTATCTATCTATCTATATATATATATATATATATATATATATCTGTTCATATCTATCTATCTATTTATCTATCTATCTATCTATCTATCTATATATATATATATATATATATATATATATCTTAGTCTGTTTATATCTATCTATCTATCTATCTATCTATCTATCTATCTATCTATCTATCTATCCCAGTCTGTTCATTATTTAGCTATCGATCTCAGTTTCTTCATATCTATCTATCTATTATCTATCTATCTATCTATCTATCTATCTATCTATCTACGTATTTCAGCTTGTTCATTATATATCTCAGTCTGTTTATATATATATATATATATATATATATATATATAGATAAATAGATAGATAGATAGATAGATAGATAGATAGATAGATAGATAGATCACTTAGCCTGGTCTCGACCAGATGTAACAGAAAATAAAACCTTTGCTTGAACAAGGTGCAAAATTATTTACCAGCTTTAGTTTGGCACAAGGCCACCGCGCGGAGTAGTCATGATTATTTATGATGCGTGTGGATCGACTTAGGATCCAAGCTAAATGATCCATGAGGCCCGTTTACTAACCTTACAATATGGTAGCGCCCACTATTTACTCAGATTACGTTAATGCTGCACAATGCCAGAGACGGCATTCGGTGAGAATCGAACTCACTACAATCGAAATGGTCTACAAAACTAAAATGCAGACATCGATTTATACGGAATTGCATCAATAGATCCGTAGCCTAATGATGTAAAAAGCATTTGTTATTTTTACTTTTAGCCCGCTAATATTTATTTCTCTACATATATCCCTTTGTCAATGCCCTTGATTCAGTTGCGAATATTAATCATATAGACCGAACATTGTACAGTGAAAATGTCAGATCAGATTTCAGCGTATAAAACTCCAGGGCTACGGACTTATTGATCTACCTACGTATAGCGTATTGAGTACGGACACACATACACACACACGTGCGCCGCGCGACTATTTCTTCAGTTAAAGAAATCAACACACACACATGCACAAATATACATACATATATATATATATATATAATTCCCCGTATCATTCGCGTTAGCCCTTACGCACACACACGCGGGCGCACACACATGCGGGCGCACACACATACACACACACACGCGCCACTTTCTAAATATCTCGCTTTCTTAGATGTCTTCTTCACCATTGTATTATGCAGGAAAAGTGTCGACGAATTTACCCCGGCAACAGCAACATTAAAATAAAATTAAAAAAATATATATATGTAGATGGCGCTGTTACAGACGTTGAAAGGGCGATGGCGGTGATGCAGATCAGATGGTAGTAGTAATAATAATAATAGTGGCAGTAGTAGTAGTAGTAGTTAGAAACATTGGTTGTCTCAGTGTCATTAAGTTGTGTTTTCTTATTTGATAATATTCATACCTATTGCTCTTTGACAGAATTTCCCAAGTCCAGTGTCGTATCAGGTTAATTAAATAAAGGCAGAACATAAAAATCTAAGGTTCAATCGAAACAAACCTCATCACGGCTGATTATTACGTACAAATAGATTCATTGGATTAGTTAAGTAAAAATCTTTCCTAGTTTAAAAATAAAATAAATTTATATCGTTGATCCCAGGCCTTCGTTAAATGAATAATTATGGCGTTTGACTTTTATGTATTTATTTATTCATTTATTTATTTTCAACTTTCAAAGGCAGTGTTCGAGTTTGGACAATGTTATTTATTTTTATTAATGACCAAATAACAGTTACAGGCATATTTTTTGCCACATGAAAATATCCATCACTCAAGAAAACATTAACGTTTAACATCCCCATTACGTATTCTTCTCCATCGTGCACCCCCCCCAGAGCATATAGATAGATAAATTGCGGATATAGGAATTAACACTGTCTATAAGTATAAGCGTTTTATCTCTTATATTTACAACCTTTCACCATAAATATAGAAAATTTAATACAATATATATATATATATATATATATATATATATGGCGGTGTATATATATGCATGTGTATATATATATTATGATAAAATGATATAAATATACAAATAAAGTATAGAATAAGAAATATGTAAAATCCAGTTGTATTTTATATTCTATTCTTATATATATATATATATATATATATATATATATATATATATATATATATATAAAAAGAGTGTTTCATTTAGACGGATTATATATAAGGGGTGTTTCATTAAGACGGATCAAAGTCAACAGTAAATAAATCAGTGTTATTTCCCTATTGGATCATATTATTTAAGTCATGCCAATTATGTGTGAAAAATAATATCGCCCAAATGTCTGCCAAATCTGAAAGAAAAGGAAAAAAAATCATTAGACACTTAAACTTAATTCACATTTAAAATCAGTCCAAGTTATATATATATATATATATATATATATATATATATATATATATATATATATATATATATGGGGGGGCATGTGTATATATATATCACTATGATAAAATGACATGAAATATTCAAACAAAGTATGTAATATGGAAAATTCAGTTCGATTTTCAATATTCTATTCTGTTTTAGACACACACACACACACACACACACACACACACACACATATATATATATATATATATATATATATATATATATATATATATATATATATATATATATATCCTGCCTATCGTTTTATCTTTACCTCCTTCTCCTCGCCTTCTCACATTCATATCACACACCTTTTTCACTAACACTCTATCTTAAGTGGTTCTCGGTCATTGATTTGTATTCCCCTTAATATGTATTTTTACAATAATGTTCAGCCTATAAAAAGCCCCAGAGCCACTCAAGGTAGAGGGTTACAGAGTAAGTGGCACAGTTTATGGGGTTACGTGGGAAAGATAACGGTCAAGCCAAAATTTGAAATGGTTAAGATTGTAACTTACTTCTGCCAAATATGAAGGTAATGAGGTTGGTTCGCTACAATGTGCGTGGTACAGCGGGTCCTAGCCGTAACGTTTAGAACTAGGGAATGGAGTTCATCTGAACACAAATAACAATAGAGTAGCAAGAGGCTTGTAATGTTTATTCTATGGAAAATGAGCTGTATAATATATGAATTTACCAGATTGAAACGGCTCTTTACTAACCCCCCCCCACACACACACCCGATGCTGGCCGTTCTTTTTTTTCTTCTCCTTCCGATGAAGATGTTTAGTTTTCGCCAATGTCGCTTGTGTGTTTATTGATCCGTGGA
The DNA here is from genome assembly GCA_903632075.3 of Acanthosepion pharaonis. Lineage (NCBI taxonomy): Eukaryota > Metazoa > Mollusca > Cephalopoda > Sepiida > Sepiidae > Acanthosepion > Acanthosepion pharaonis. The sequence goes on along the minus strand of CAHIKZ030002101.1, from coordinate 1,059,531 downwards.
TCTGAGGATGGGTCGATGAGGATTATTGTTCTTCTTGATTGATCTTTGTTGATCAACGTTTTTTACAGTCATACCGATGAGTTTTCCCTGTGCCCAGTGTTCATTTTAAGGGGGGGAGACCTAGCGTTGAGTCTACTTTGGTGAAACAGGAATGCACCTGTGACGTTTGTGCAGATCGAAAGTGAACATAGATAACGTAATTTGCGTAGATAAGCAAAGCAAACACTGTCACTTAATTTAATTTTTATATTCTTTAATAACATAAAACAATATAATATATATATATATATATATATATATATATATATATATATATATATATATATATATATATATATATATATATATATATATATATATATATATATATATATATATATATATATATATATATATATATATATATATATAAAAGGCTAGAGAGACGAAATATTCATCCATATTTCATACTATATTTCTACTATGTCCTGGTGGATAATGGATAGCATTTGATTGAGGAATCGGAGAGCCGAGTTCAATTTTCAGTCGAATCCATTACATTCACTTACGTGCTAATATCCTTGGGAAAGGTGTGAATCCTCTTCTTCTCACCCCAGCTATTTACCCATAGCTGGAGGGAGAAGAAGAAGATTCATAGCAGGACAGACTGGGTTCTATAGCCTAGGAGAAGGACAACTCTGAACTCAAAACCTGCGGAGAGTCGTTTGGGGTTCTTGTGGCCCGTAGTGCACCAGGTCTCTGTAATCGGCCCTTCAAAAAGTGTGGATGGTCTTGCACGAAACCTTCACCACTATAATCAAATCTGATGTGCTATACATGCGGGTTGGGGACCGCTTGTGAATTCCAAATTCCCATGAAACTCTAATATTGGAGCCGGCTCAACCCACCTCGGGTGAATGCCGTTACAAGAACAAGAGAGAGAAGATGTCAGTGATAGGTCAGGACTACTATGTTTCTATTATGTCATTCAAATGGCAGGACTACTATGTTTCTATTATGTCATTCTATATTTTTATTAGGTCAAAATGACCGTAGCTGTGTGAGCCGTCTAAGGGGATATCGGCGACCGAATTCGTTACATTTATTTTCGCACAAATAGTCTTGGTAAAGATATGAATCCATCTCGTCTTCCCCCGGCTATGGGTTAAATGGCAGGAAAAAGTAGGTTATCTGGGTATGGTTGGCAGTCAGTTTGGAAGAAGGGCAACTCCGAAATCATAATCGTACGTAACCCTGGAGATGCGCATACAACTGAAAATCCATTGAAATGTATATCGAGTTCACAATTAACTTCGATTTGTGGACTTTAAGATCTCGAAAAAAGAGAGAAAGCCGGAGTAAATTGGAATTATATATTAACGAAAGAAGACATGACACAGTGGATAAAGGCGTTGGTTAGATCCAGTGACAAGACCCAAAGAGTTGTGAGTTCAATGCCTGGTTAGGAGAGTGGAGAATTTGGAAAGGCGAATTAACAGGAGATAACTGATAACTGACATCCATTAGACACGGCACGTGGAACTAGAACAGTCTACCCCAGTGAGCAAAATAAAGGGTTCAGTTCAACAAGTTAATTGAATGGCCAGCAATTTTTACGATACATGTTTGTTATAATATGGATAGCGGCTCGGGTTGAGGAATCGGAGGGTCGAGTTCGAATTCCAGTCGAATCCAGGACATTCACTTATGTGCTAATACCCTTGGGAAAGGTATGAATCATTTTTGTCTCCTCCTAGCTATGGGTAAATAGCAGGACAGACTGGGTTCTATAGCTTTGGATGGCAACTGGTCTACCGCAGAAAGAGATGGCAACCAACTGCGGCAAATAAATCTGCCTCGTCAGTCATGTATCGAAAGATACATGATCGCCTAAGCGTGTACAACGCATGGTATATAACTGACTTGTGCTATAAAGGAGCTGCTTTATACAGGGATAAATTAGCAATAGTTCATGTTGTCTCGTAGCTTTCCAATGCTGTTTTACTGTTCTTTAGAAATCATTTTTCTTTTGGATAATAATTCCGTTCAAATTAGACCGGTTTTGTAAACATGATGTTAGGGGTTTTGTAAACATGATGTTAAGGGTTGAACATGAAACTTTGGATTCAATTCTCATATGAAAAAAAAATTTCTTCAGGCTTCATAAAAATCCCTACTAAAAATAACAATACAAATTCAACTACTTAAATTACAAGGACACATGGCTCAGTGGATAAAGGCGTTAGTTAGATCCAGTGACAGGACCCAAAGTGTGTGAGTTCAATACCTGGTTAAGGCAGTGGAGAACTTGGATAGGGGAATTAACAGATCACTGATATCCATTAGACATGGCACGTGGAACTAGAACAGTCTACCCCAGCGAGCGAAATAAAGGATTCAGTTCGACATTCCAACCACCTGAAGAAGGCCGGAGCGTACTACGGCCGAAACGTTGTGATAAATATGGCAACAAAGATGAAAACAATAGTCCGAATAATGTAAATAGTGTACATAATACCTCATCTCAGAAATACAGACAGATATTTACGAAAGAGTAGGCAACTTTTCTTGTCTAGTGGAACTGAGATATTTCATATTCTTTAAGTCAGCACCTTCGTTTTCCTTTAGGCAAAGCAATTTCTCTTTCTGTTTATTCAGCTCATTGAGAAAACAGAAGGGCGGTAATGTAGGACAGTCGGCCGTCTACGATGTTAGTAGCACGCGTTCGCTCATCGAGGTCCTTAGATTTCATATTTGTCAAGCGGGAGAATCGTGAGACGACACAAGTCTGCCAGTGTCCCTGCACCAATTGGCTGATGCTTATCTCATGGATAAAATATCAAGTATAAGCGTTCGGCAGTCTTGGCCAAGTAAAAATCTTCTGCTCTAGAGAATTTTCCAATTTTATTAATGTGTATAGTGGGTTAAACAATACTGAGCTGTTAAGTGACATCTGCCCTTCTTTACGGCAGCGTATGTTGGACGATTTCCTCAAAGATAAAGAAGAGATTCGGGACGACGGAGATGTGGTTCTACAGAAGGATGCTAAGGATATCATGGACCGAGCGTGTGAACAACGATGAGGTCTTAGAGAGGCTGCAAAACAAGGATGAAGCTTATACTTAATATCATGAAAAGTCAGCTGAAGTGTCTGGGACACATAATGAGGAAGGAAAGTCTGGAAAATCTGATACTCACAGGTCGAATAGAGGGAAAGAAAGATAAAGAAAAACAACGCATGACATATCTGGCGGGCTTAAGCAAGTAGATGACAGAATGTGGTCTGGGGGAGGAAGCAGATGGAAGGAACTTGTTGAGAGCTGCAAGGGATAGAAAGAGGTGGAGAGCCATGATCGCCTACGTCCTGAAAGAAGGAAAGTCTTCACCAACTGCAACGTCGCAACGTGATACACGTTTCACAACTTATTTGACCGTATGTCACCTGGCCCTGCATGTTTTGCTTTTAATGGGAATTCAAACAAATGTCATAAATTCTGAGATCTCTCAGATTGATATTTATTGACAACTAGCAGTAGAGCCCGGCGTTGCCCGGGGATGTAACAGTAAGAGATAGATCAAGTATCGACCATCATAAAGAATGAAAAATAAAATTGACAAAGATTATTGTTTAAGGTTGACGGACACGCATGTCTTAATTAGTTTTTTTTTTTTTTACGAATTGGTCAAACTCAAACAAAAACATTGTTTTCAATCGTTATGAGTCTATCGATTGAATAGAATTTTATTATAAACAATTGTCTTGTAATGGAATTTTTAATGCATTCTGAATGTAAAAATAAAGAAAAAAAGTGTAAGACAATAAAAACACTACCTGCCAAAAAAAGTGAAGTTTTGTTGAAATCGGTTGAAAATGTAGGAAATCCGATCACATATATAAACGAACGTACACACACAAACACAAACAACCTGGGTTTTATAATAAGTATAATTCTATATGAGTTGTCCGCCTTTCATTCTGGCCACAGCGATGCCTCTTAATCGTGTTTTCAAATTGATTTCGTACAAAAACAATTGTGTTTTTCCAATTTTTAACGCTGTTAGAACCACTGCTTGGTAATTTTACGTAGTCCTGTGAAGTTTTGTTGAAATCGGTTGAAAAGTGTAGGAAATCCGATCCAATATATAAACGAACACACACACACACACACACACACACAACTTGGGTTTTATAATAAATATGATCTAACCCGTTTGTCTGTAGACACCCCAAGCTCTCAAGAGTTCTTTTGTTTTTTTTTATTTAACTTTATCATTTCAAATTAGCTAATCTTGAAATTTTTGACGTGGACTTTCTATAAGAAGGCTGTGCAAGTTGTGCAATGGCTAACGAGAAACCAGGCAATAAATTGAATCTATTGGATGCTTTCATCAGTGATGTTTCTACCCGAGGTTCATCAGGGGTTTCGGGTCTTTCAACATCATACCCCCTTTCCATGGTGACCCAGCCGATACTGATCGGGTATCGACTTGTGTACCCTTCCATCAGCAACAATTTTTTCTGTCTCCCAAACTACACGTCATGTGACTCTTCTTGGCAATTTATTGTCCAATCCCCGATCACTTCCGGTTCACCAGCAATGTACGCTCTTCCATTAAAAAAGGAGTTCGAATTCCAGTCGAGTTCGTTACATTCACTTTCATAAAGCTATTCTTGGAAAAGGTAAAAACCAGTTGTTCTCATTTTTTTTTATTGCCTCCCCATTGCATACCAAAACACAACCCTAACGCCCCTTCCCCCGAAGATGTATCGTTAAATTTGATTGGATTTTCTTGGTGCCTGTATTGCATGTTAAGTGAGTATCTTAGAATTTCCCATTGAGTTGTCTGCTCAGCCTGCATTAAAACTATAGATTGTAAATGTCCTCGATGGGATGATTTGTTAGTTTGGTACAAGTTCAGGACAACCAATGAAGATCGGTAATTGTTATATAAATGGGATATACCACAAAGTGAATGCAAAACACACTTCAGGAACAATGTGTGTGGGGGGGGGCATGTTATAGTTCAGGTCTGTCACTGCCACTCTTTGGCTGCCTACTATTTTTCTCACCGCTCCGCTGGATTTTTCCACCGTGTCCCGGAGGACGATACCGCCCACCCTGGTGATCATTGGTATAAACCTATCTCTTCTCTCACAGTTATGGGTTAAATAGTAGGACAGAATGGGGACTTTAGCCTTGGTTGGCTATCAATATAGGAGAAGGACAACACTTTATTAAAAACCGACTGGTCATGGTGTTAGCAACACCATTCCGTTAAAAAAAAAAACTAATTCAGTATCATCACCCAGCATCACCAGATTGTGGCTTTGTACTCCACATAGAAGTCTACATAAGATGAGTGAATCACTTGTATTAGGATTACACAAAAGAACCCTTCCACTATGATGAGAGTAACAATGCTTCGACTCTGGCTTCAACTATTTTAAGGTTAATATCCTTTCTACAACTGTTATAAGATCTTCAGTGTGGTCTGTGAATAGAGAAAATGGCACGTAGTTATTTACTGCCGCAGCAAAACTGAATCAATGGGCTTATAAATATTGCTTCATCTTAATGGTAAATCCTAGATTAGGTTTAATTTGTAATCCAGCTCGCCCCTTAAAGATAATTTTCAGCGGGCCACGAGTCTATAAGTGGAGGCAAATGTGTCTATTTTCTAACCTTAGCTTTAAAAAAATCGAACTAGGATAAAGTATAGACATCACAGTAAAATCGAACTGACAAAATCAGTAGTAATGAGACCCGAGACCAGCATTCTAACCACTAGACTACGAGTATATCCATTTTAATAAATATATTTCTATATTAATCCAATTATTTATCTGTGTGACTTAAGTAAAGTGTTTCAAATGGAATCATTAAGTCATCATTTATAAAGATTTCCGAAGTTTAGATCAAGTTACAATGAATGCGAGTACACACACTATAATGGAAATTGGTATGCTGTTTTCACTGCCACAGTAAAAATTGCTTTGTGCTATTTTCTACTATTATATTCTTCCGGCTACAAGTGTACTATTTGACATTCTTAGCTAGTGGTTTCTGGCTATTCGTGACCAAAACTTGAAGCCTGACTCCCAGTTTTCTACTCCTAGAAAGCACATTGTATTCAGAGGTTTAACAGCGTGTATAGATAGTCGAATGCATTCCAAGAACCTGATCATGAGACCCGGGTTCGAATCTCACCATTTGCCAGAAAGGTAATTTTTTTTCTTTATGTTATCGGTCTGGGGGATGTGATTCCAGCGTGCAGAACCTTTGGAAAGTGCCTGTAAACCATACCACGGGTTGAATCAAACCTTGGGAGTGAAAATAGATTGACGGAACCCGTGGGAGCCGTCGATGATTGTGCTAGCACTTCGTCGTGACCGGAGGTTTGAGCGTACTGGCCTTGTTCAGACCGTTGATCACGCTAACACGCACTCTCCTAGAAACTGTAACTAAGGTCTGCTCAACATAGTTGCAATATAAACCACACCACCGTGGGTGTTGAACAAACACATATGTGCCTGACCAGGCGCCTGCAACGGGAGTTAGCTAGTCGCCTTAGTAGACGGGAATCCTCAGATACGAGTGGCTGCACTATTTGGATATTCCTTAATATTGAAACGTGTCTGATCAACCTGTATGATGGTATTTGTCCTCGATGGGATGATTTGTCAGTTTGGTACAAGTTTGAGACATCTACTGAAGGTCGAAATCAATGTCGTAGTACTTTTCAGCTAGCCTAACCATTGCGTCATGGAAAGGTTTCCCAGTGAAATTTAACTAATCTTTACTAAGAGATTCGTTGGCAACATAATTTTTAAAGAATTACGAAGAATATACAGTGAGTTAGGTGCCTTGACACAGACTTTTGCCTGTAGAAAATATACGCTAGAAAGCTGTAGCAGGTAAAAACGGATGCTGCTAACAAAAGCAACTTCCTTTCTTTTCCTGCGCACAGAGCAGTTCTTGCTGTTAGGAAATGTAATATTTTTCTTGTCTCAAATTCGACACATGGATTCTCTGGTCAATGTAAGACGTTCGTTTACACAATCCAATTTCAGTCCATTTTGCTTTCTTTCTATACCGTTAGGTAGAAATATCGCTTGAATTAGAAATTTCTAATTCAGTTGCCTTTATTTTCTGGGCTATTATCGTCACCTTTGTTGTTTGCAGCAAAACGTATCGATCGCAGCATTCTACCTCAGGTTTACATTAGGTTGTCACACAAGAAATGACGCACTTTATAGGAAATGAATAAAACATTTCTGAAACGTTAAGTAACTAATCTATTTAGTTGAAATAGGTACCGTGTTGATGAATGACTGTACTCCAAATTCTTGATGACCATCTCTTAAAAAATTCTCATCCTTTGATGGGATAAACAGTTGTAGTGCTACGATTACCTCTTCCTTATTGGAGAATGTTTTATTGCGTATAAAAAGGTTCAAAATGTTTAAACAATTGATAATCAGTAGCAAAGATACCAGGTGAATATGGAGAATGAGGAAAAATTTCATAATTCAGACTATGGAACATTTGGACAGTTGATTGAGAAGGATAAGACCGTGCGTTGTTGTGAAGCAAAATTGGGCCGTCATTATTCACAAGTCTAGGATGTTTCTTTTTCTTCCTTTGGTTTATTTTCAAGACTCTAAGCTCCCAAACAAAACTTCTGAAACCATCTCTGTACAACTCTGACTTCAACAACACCATTACCAAAGGCCGGCAGAAGGAGCCAGTTTGGACTCATACAGTAAGATTACTCGACATTGTTTCTTTGTAATCATTTTTATTAAGCTCATCAGTAACAATATATAGAAAGAAAAATTATCCGGGAAGAAAAAAGTCAAAAATAAGTGAAGATTTGTTTATATACTAAGGAGGTTACTTCGTTAGATCAACCGGATCAACCATCAACCAAAAAAACGCGTCATTTCATGCTTGATAAACTAATATTATAACTGTTTTGTAGATTTTGATGAGGAAAGAAACAAAGAAACAAACAATATATACATGATAAATACCGAAAAAAGCCAACGCCAATACATTATGTTAAAAACAGCAAATTTAATGCGGCGCAGCAACCTTGAGACCGGAATATTGCCAGACCACATGAAATAATGGGAACCTTGAGACCGGAATATTGCCAGACCATATGAAATAATGGGAACCTTGAGACCGGAATATTGCCAGACCATATGAAATAATGGGAACCTTGAGACCGGAATATTACCAGACCATATGAAATAATGGGAACCTTGAGACCGGAATATTGCCAAACCATATGAAATAATGGGAACATTGAGACCGGAATATTGCCAGACCATATGAAATAATGGGAACCTTGAGATCGGAATATTGCCAGACCACATGAAATAATGGGAACATTGGGACCGGAATATTGCCAGATCATATGAAATAATGGGAAAATTGGGACCGGAATATTGCCAGACCACATGAAATAATGGGGGGACCGGAACATTGCCAGACCATATGAAATAATAGGGAACCTTGAGATCTATCATAGACCACATGAAATAATAGGGGGACCTTGACCATATGAAATAATGGGAAACTTGAGACCGAATATTGCCAGACCATATGAAATAATGGGAACCTTGAGACCGGAATGGGAACACATGAAATAATGGGAACCTTTGAGACCAATATTACCAGAATATATGAAATAATGGAGACCGGAATATTGCCACACCATATGAAATAATGGAAACCTTGGGACCGGAATATTGCAGACCATATGAAATAATGGGAACCTTGAGATCGGAATATTGCCAGACCATGAAATAATGGGAACATTGGGACTATTGCCAGACCATATGAAATAATGGGAACATTGGGACGAATATTGCCAGACCACATGAAATAATAGGAACCTTGGGGACCGAATATTGCAACCATATGAAATAATGGAATCTTGAGACCGGAATATTGCCAGACCATACCAGATCGGAATGACCATGAAATAATGGGGAACATTGGGACAGAATATTGCCAGACCATATGAAATAATGGGGGAACATTGGGACCGGAATATTGCCAGACCATATGAAATAATGGGAACCTTGAGATCGAATATTGCCAGACACATGAAATAATAACATTGGGACCGGAATATTGCCAGACCACATCAAATAATGGGAACTTGGGATCGGAATATTGCCAGACAACATGAAATAATGGGAACCTTGGGATCGGAATATTGCCAGACCACATGAAATAATGGGAACCTTGAGATCGGAATATTGCCAGACCACATGAAATAATGGGAACATTGGGACCGGAATATTGCCAGACCATATGAAATAATGGGAACCTTGGGACCGGAATATTGCCAGACCATATGAAATAATGGGAACCTTGAGATCGGAATATTGCCAGACACATGAAATAATGGGAACCTTGGGACCGGAATATTGCCAGACACATGAAATAATGGGAACTTGGGATCGGAATATTGCCAGACCACATGAAATAATGGGAACATTGGGAGCGGAATATTGCCAGACCATATGAAATAATGGGAATCTTGGGACCGGAATATTGCCAGACCATATGAAATAATGGGAACCTTGAGATCGGAATATTGCCAGACACATGAAATAATGGGAACCTTGGGACCGGAATATTGCCAGACCACATGAAATAATGGGAACTTGGGATCGGAATATTGCCAGACCACATGAAATAATGGGAACCTTGGGGCCGGAATATTGCCAGACCACATGAAATAATGGGAACATTGGGACCGGAATATTGCCAGACCATATGAAATAATGGGAACTTGGGACCGGAATATTGCCAGACCACATAAAATAATGGGAACCTTGGGATCGGAATATTGCCAGACCATATGAAATAATGGGAACCTTGGGGCCGGAATATTGCCAGACCACATGAAATAATGGGAACCATGGGACCGGAATATTGCCAGACCACATGAAATAATGGGAACTTGGGACCAGAATATTGCCAGACCACATGAAATAATGAGAACCTTGGGGTCGGAATATTGCCAGATCACATGAAATATTGGGAACTTGGGATCGGAATATTGCCAGACCATATAAAATTTGATAAACTTCAGAACGGATTATTGTCAGACCAGATGATATTTGGTTACCTTGGGACCGGAATATTGTCGGACCACATACAATATTGCAAAGTTAAGAACGGAATACTGCCAAACCAGATGAAATATTCGTAAACTTGGGTCTGGAATATTCCCAGACCACATGAAATACTGGGAAAATTGTGACCGGAATATTACTCGACCTTATGAAATAGTGGAAAAATAAAGAACAAAATATTGCTGAACCACATAAATATTGGGGACTTGGTATTGGAATATTCCCAGACCACATGAAATATAATAAACTTGGGACCGGATTATTGCCAGACCGCATGAAATATTTGTAACCTTTGAACCGGACTATTGCCAGACCACATGAAGTATTGGGAACCTTGAGATCTGAATATTGCCAGACCACATGAAATATTGGGATACTTGGGACCGGAATATTGTTTGACGGCATGAAATATTGGGAGCTTTGGGTCGGAATATTGCTAGGTCACATGAAATCTAATACACGTGGGGCCGAATTATTGCCAGAGCACATGAAATAGTGTGAAACTTGGGATCAGAATATTGCCAGACCACATGAAATATTGAGAAAATTGGGATCGGAATATTGCCAGTCCACATGAATTATTGGGAACCTTGGGATCAGAATATTGCCAAATCACATGAAATATTTGGAAGTTGGGGTCACAATATTGCCAGATCACATGAAATATTGAAAACTTGGGAACGGAATATTGCTAGACCACATGAAATCTTGGAAACTTGGGAACGGTATATGCCAAACTACATGAAATATAGGGAAACTTGGGACATGTATATTACCACACCACATGAAATCTAATAACCTTCGGACCGGAATATTGCCAGATCACATGAAATCTAATAACCTTCGGACCGGAATATTGCCAGACCACATGAAATATTGAGGACTTGGGATCGAAATATTGGCAGATCCCATGAAATCTTAGGAATTGGAATTGGGTAGAAAACAGAATAATATATTATAGAATATAAATTATAATAATTAAAAACTAATTTGCTTCTTCCAGCAATTCTCAACAGGAACAGTATTTTCTCGATGAGGTCGCTATGGACACTCGGTTTGGGACAGTTAGTATTGGGTGGAGATATGAGAGAAGCGCCATCATTTTAATAGGCTGATAATTTTTTAATGATGATTTAACCTTTTATATTCAGATCGGGACATCACAATATTTTAAATACTAATGTTTATCATTCTCCTACATATTTACTTATTTAGACGTATATTAAAGGTTTTGTTACAATTGTCCTTATGTGTATGGAGCAAATCTTCAAGCTGAAGCTCCAGGGAAAGGTCCTGGTATTTTCATAATTTCTATCTTTCAACTTCACTCTATAACTCACTGTTACAGAAACATCCACGTTCTATCAGGTTGTTTTCCGTAAATAACAATTATAAGATCCACTCTTTTTACTTGGAAGGGCGGGTGAGGACGTAGGTCTGGATGTCAAAATTACAGAGTATTTTATGATTTTCAGAGTGTCCAGTCTTTGCTTAGAAAGAATACATTATTAGACATGACAGAGCGGGAGAATATATTCATTTGCATGTCTGTTCGAACTATCATATTGAAGAAGTCCCTGATATATTGTACAAACACCATCTGAATGGTGGCTCAAATGGTGATCACAGACAGGGAAATTGATGCAAGTAAACCAGATAGAGTCATAAAAGATTTCAAAAAACGGAACCTGCCAACTAATTGATATGACTTGCTCGTAGGATTCCAATGTTTCTAAAACAACGAATTTCAAAACTGTCAAATTATAAGGACCTGCAAATTGAAGTAACATGTGGAAATTTAAAACTACAATTATTCCTATTGTGACAGAGGCATTGGGCATGATAAAAGGTAGCGAAAATCCTGTGAGTAAAATTCATGGACACATCAGCACCTCAGAGATACGAAAGATTACTCTGTGGAGAACTGCACATGTCATCTGCAAAACCCTCACCGAAATTTTACATGTATAGAAATAACTCGCCTACAGCACTTTTTACTCATAGACCCCGGAGGTGACTTGGAAATTAGGCACTTAAAATTACTCTCTGGCAAAGATGATACCACACACACACACAATAATAATAATAATAATAATAATAATAATAATAATACAGTTCATAATAATTTTGACAGGCTGGCTTAGTGTTGCAGTTATATATAAAAGAAAACGGTAATGGTTAACGCGTCAGCGTTTTGCTTATTAAGCCCCCATTTCTTCAACAATCTTACTTCTAAAACCTAGATGCATACAGATCAAGTCCTACCACTCCGCGACGGTCGTTTCGCCTCTTTTCTCTTTGTTTCACTTCGTCGCCTACTTTTTCCTTGGATGCTCAATGAAACTGGCCTTGTACCAAAATCTAGCTTGGTCTTACAAATATTTTTCAAGTTGTTTAAAACTGAAACTCTTGATTTATTTAAACAAAATTAATTTAAAAATACTTCCATCCAATCTTTTCACATTCATTGCACCCAGCAAGCCTATTAAGTGTGCTGCGAAATATTTTTACGGTATATATATATATATATATATATATATATATATATATATATATATGTGTGTGTGTGTGTGTGTGTGTGTGTGTGTGTGTGTGTGTGTGTGTGTGTGTAGTAATTTGTTTGTTTTGAATAAATGAATGAGTATTAAACATTTTTTTCAAATAATTCTTTTCACTATTCTTCGATTATGTTATTTTAAATACTTTATTTTAACATTAATTTTTTAAAAAGTATTTTTAGTTTTTTAAGCGTTCGAAATAAAATATCCAGTGGTAATCGTTGACGAATATCCCAAAATGTCTGAAAAAGGCTTCGTCAGTTTTATAATGCTATTTCCTACTTCTTATTTATGTGAATTAGGCGCCTCAACCGAATAAGTATTTGAATAAATGACGAAACATTAAACTTTTTATTCCACATTAATTAAAAAGGCTTTATTTGTTTTATTGCAATTTTCTACTTCTTATTTATGTGAATTAGGCATCTTCACCCTAAATAACATCAAAAATAAGAAGCAATAAAGCGTACGCTCAACTGAAGAAGAAATGGCGGTCTGCTTATCACACATTCAAACTAACATTGAAGAAATCATAAAAAAAATACCAGACACAGGTTTCATACTAAATAAGCTGCACAAATAGTTGAATAGAAACATTGAAATAAAATTCATATTTATGTGTGTATTTAAAAAAAAAACTATGATTTTAATTCATAACATTTACCGTTTTAAAATTTTGCTAAGTGTGCCGTGATATTTTCATTTGCTCCTAGGTGTGCCGTTGCTTAAAAAGGTTGAGAAACACTAATTGCACCTGATCAGAAAATCTTTATTCTCCTTCTAAAGACTTTTCGACCACTTAAAGAACCAATGAAATACACTGAATATTTCTTTGAATTTTATACTAATTCGGAAAATTCCTGCCTGGAAGGAAGTGGTCTCGATAACCGAAAACAAAATGGTAATCCGTAAGAAAGCAAATGAGTTAATCGGTCGAGGACAATAAAGTTTTCATTTTCGACTGATTCATCTTTAGTCGTCATTTTAGTCAGATGGAGGCGCCAGTAATCGTGCTGCAAAAAGCCTCGAAAAGATAAAACTTACTAAGAGCTACAATGGATAGGAAATTGTGAAGAGCCATGATCGCCCACATTCTGAAGAGAGACGGCATATTGAAGAAGAAGAAGAAGAAATTAAAACGGAAGAACAACAACGACGACGACGAAGAAGAAGAAGTCATTTTAGCTATATGAAGACGGATGTTATCTTGTATGAGACTAACTATGAAAATTTAATTGTTGGTCAGCTGAGACAGACCGGAGAGTGTAGCCGCGCAAATACTGGGATGATCACAAATAGGAAAGGGAAGAAAATTAGTCAAAATTAAACCAAGACACATTTAATTTTCTTTTGCAGTTATTATCCTTTCTTGTCATTTTATTTATATCAGTCACTTAAAGAAAATAAATTAGTTGGACGAACACCAAGATTTATCGTCAGGTTGTCTAACATGCCAATTTATTCAAACAGAATGAATGAAAAAATATATTTGTGAAACAATATTTATTCATTCAAAACATTCACCCTGATTCTTTTTAATTAATTCCACCTCTACAACAAATTCCTTTCGTAAAGAATTTTCTTTTAGACAATCAATAAATGCACGGAAGTCATCTTCATTTGGGTTTTTCTCGGTGAAGTTTATACATGTAAGAAAGTCGGGTATATAATAAAAAAATGACCGTCCATGAAAAACGGTTGGATTTATCGACAGAGTGCATTAAATAACTATTTTCAAATGATTCAATTTTAGCAACGTCGTTTTAGTCATATGACATCCAGTTATCGTGCAGTAAAATGACTCGAAAAGACAAACCATGCTCAGTGCTACAATGAACAGGAAATTGTGATCGCCCACGTCCTGAAGGGACACAGAACATAAAAGAAGTCATTTTAGACATATGAAGGCACCAGTCATCGTACAATAAAGTGACTGGTTTTCTATTCACTAATTCGGCTACCGTTTAAATTCTTCAAATTCATCTATATTAACTGTGTGGACTAATTGGTCATGGTCAAGTGTAATTGGCCAGGATGGTTAGCAAATGGAATTCACAAAGTTTCCAATAAACAATATGAAAAGGTAGAAAAAGAACAGAGCAAATAATAATAAGCAAACACTATATATGCAAGTCAAAAGTAGGCAAAGCAATATTAATAATGGAGAAAGCTCACACCGTAAGTATTGTGTTCAGAGGCATACAGTCAAGTGGTTGTAACATTCTAACCTCAAGACAGGACAGAAGAAAAAAATATGGCGGATAAGGTTATTTTTTATTGATTAAGAAGAAATCCCAGGAAGCATCTGTAGGATTTGTCTATAAATTAAGGATGGGAGTATTTTTAGCAGTCATTCCTTTAGATTGAAACCAACAAATTATTTTTGAGACTTTGAGGAACGTTTTACTGTGGCAAACCCTCCTCTACAATTAAGATTCATATATCAAAATGATGTCAACTTCTATTAGCGTTTCGTTCTGTGCAGATCTAAACAAATGGGGTATCCACTTGGATGAAATGCCGCGAATTTCTAAGTCCCAAGTTAATTGCCACGTTGTGAGCTTTAAGACTTAAGATTGTCAGAGCAATTTGACGGATAATGAGAAATATTTAATAATTTCAAATTTTGCCGAAGGTAAAACAACTCTTCGGCAGGTAGCATACAAATTACTAAATAAACGATCAGACCTCATCTCAAAATGCAAACACGGAAATAAATCTTTACTACGTCACTTAAAAATCGAAAACTAAAAACGATTGCGGCCAAAAAAATTATAAAAAAAAAATAAATAAATAAAATAAATGTAATGACAAAAGTACGCAGGTGTAGGCTTTAAGTAAGTTTTATTCAACTGAGAATACAAGGTTCGCGTATAGTGTCCTTTTATAGTCACAGTAAACAGAAATAGCCCTCTTAAAGAGGAGGGTAACAAAACAAGGGGAGACCACTCTTGATTATTCATAACAATAAAATAAACAAAATGTAAATCAATAAATAAGTAAAATTAAGTAAAATTACGTAAAAATCCTTTTAGTTTTTTCTAGAAAGCATTTTATTGTTTATTAAATTTTATGTTTCTTACTAAGTGAGTCAAGACTCTTTCGAAGTGATCGAGTTCCTTATGTTGCGGGGTGGGGGAATTTTGTTTTGTTTTATTTTCGTATTTTTCCTTGGGTGTTAGGTTTAAAAAGAAATGCGCTTTTCATCATCATCTTTTATGAAGCGTTCTATTTTTTCTACTAATTTTAGTTTGTAAGTGGATGGACATGTTATTTAGGGAATAGTCGAGGCTAGATTTTTTGATATCCATGCTCACTCACCAGAGAGAAATGTCTCTGTCTCCTATCAGCATGGTTGATGCTTAACTCCACGAGAGCGACTCATTGCGACTTCTTGGTCTCACGTTTTCCACTGATCTGAGTTAGAACAACTACATTGAATCAATAGCTGCATCTACTGCAAGGAAAGTTGAATCTCTGTGTCAAGCCAAAAGGTTTCTCTCGTCTGAGTCCATCCTTCACATCTACAAATCTACCAACTGTCCATGCACTTAATACTGTTTCCATATATGGTCCGGTGCCCCCGCTGTTCATCTCGAGCGTCTCAGCAAAACCCAAAGACAAATATTCAATATGAGAGGTCCTGCCATCTCGACTCCAGTCACTTTCTCACCGACGTAACGTGGCTTCCCTCTGTCTTTTCTACAAATATTTTCATGGCATCTGCAATGACGAGCTATTTTCCCTAGAGCCCTGACTGCATGAATGTAAGCGTTCTACTAGGTTAGCATCTCGGTCCCACACTTTTACTGTTGAAACATTTAAATATAATCGCCTCTTCTATTCCGGCTTTTTCTCTTGCACTTCCCGACAGTGGTACACCCTTCCTCTTACTTGCTTCCCAGATAACTATAATCTTCAAAAATGTAAACGTAATGTCAATCGACATATTCTGTTGCCTTGATCCTCGTTCTTCTTTTTATCGTCCTCCGTTCTTCCTTTTATCCTTTCCTCACCCCACCCCCCTATACATAGTCTTTCCCTTACTTACACCCTTATGTACTAGTGGCACTCCCGCCTTGTTTGGGGTAAAATGCTTAAAAAATGGTTATAAATGTTGCGTAAGTTCTTATCAGGAGCTAAAAAAAAGGATAAAAATATAGTTTTAAAGTATTCTATATTTATCGGTTAAGTGTTCAATATCAGGGATAGAACGTATGTAAATATAAAAGTAGACATTAAGGTCAACACCCAGCAGCGGCAGTTTGTTTCAGGCTTAAACGCACTCCCCAGACCATGTTTGTTGTGTCTTGGCTCGAATATTTATATATGCTTGTCAATGGTTCGTAATGGGTAGCAATGTCTATTGTATTATCCTAACGCTTATTGGGTGGGTGGTAACGGTTATGTTTCAAATTATTCTATAGGCTACTGAGTGGAAATAATTGTGGATCTGGAAGTAGTTATTTGTAGCTATTTTATAATATTGTTTGTTATTTTTCTTAATCAATATTTATTATTGATTACTTGATTATTTTTTGTTGTTTATTATTATTACATTTATTTCTGTTTATGCGTGTATTCGTAGTATGTTAATATGTTCGTTATTTAAGTAATCTGCTTACTTATTTATTGATTTAAGTGTTTTTGTTTATTTTATTTATTTATTTTATTTATTTTTATTCATTTATTTTTATTTTACATTTTTTCGTTTTTAGTTTTCGATTTTTAACTGACGTAGTAAAAATTTGTTTTCGTGTCTGCATTTTGAGATGAGTTCTCATCGTTTATTTAGTAATGTGGGTGGGTCTGAGGAAGGTAATTATAGCTATTTTATCCTCCAGAAAGTTTGCAGTTTTTTTAATTTATTGTTGCAGAGTGATGCTGTTTTTCCATGATATTTTAGGTGTGATTTTTTTTCAAAAAACATTGTGCTCTTCACGTATTTACTATTTGTAAAGGATGTTTTCTGTGTGTAGTTTCTTTGTTTTCTGGGTCCTTCAGTTATTCCAATGTATATTTTTCTTGGTTACCTGGTGAATTTACAATGGCTTGGTATATTACATTTTTTTACAAGCAATTGCCGTTTAAGGGACATTCGTTCTTTGCTCTGCAGTTACACGTAGGTTTGATTGTTGTCGGTGATTTGTTGCTTGTTTTTCTGTTGTGTGTTTTTTTTTTATAATTTATATCAAGATCTCTGTGCAACTGTATCTGATCTTTACTGTGTTTTTGTTAAATATCTTGTATAGAGTGATTGAGTAGGGGAGTGTTTGTGTATGTGTTTAATGAATATTTTTTCTACGTTTGTTTTTACGTTTTTGTTGTATAGTGGGTTGAACCATATGATCTTTCTTTTCCTGTTTTTTTTTTCTTTTTTTGTGATGTGTGGCGTGTATGTTAGTGTTTCTGAAAATCCACTATCTTTTCAGACTCTTTCATAATCTTTCTTGGTTAGGTTGAAGTTGTTTTTGTTTTTTTTATCATCTCACGCCATGCAAGGCAGTAAATCCACTAAGACAGAAGGGGTCACTAAGTGTGAAAGAATAAGATAAAAGAGAAACCTTATTAAGGAGCGAGAACAAAAGAAGGAGGAGAACAGTAGGTAGCGATTGAGATTGCATTTACATTATTGAATACCAAAGTTGACTGGAAATCATGAAACTGGAAGAGTGTTCCACAAGCAATAAGTGCGAGAAAAGAAACTGTTAGCATAGATCTTACGGTTATATTTAGAAAATCTATTAGCACTGCGCTCAAATTCATAAAGACAACTTACTATAGCGAAGAGTTCATCCAAACAATTACTGTGAAAGTATTTGTAGAAAAGGCACAGGGAAGCCACATTATGGCGATGGGAAAGTGACTGAAACCAAGACGACAGGTCAGGACCAATAATATTGCTGATTTTTCTTAGGATTTTATCAAGAATCTCTAAATATATAGCATGAACACCAGGCCATATGTGGCAGCAATAGTCTAAGCATGGACGAACGATAGACTTATAAATATGATTCTGGAGAGAAAAAAATTTCCTTTACGACACAGTGTCCCAGCCTCCTAACAGCAGACTTAGAAATGGATTTAATATAATCTTTCCACTTCATTTAACCCCCAGAAGACACAACAAGTCACTCTCATGGAGATTAGTAGCAGCCATGATGATGAGAGGTAGGAAAGTGTCTTTCAGGTGATTCATAGAGAGGAGTTTCGTTCTGGAGGTGTTAAAATTAACAAGTCATTTATTGCCCCAGTTAACAACAGATTGTACATCATTTTTTTAGACCCCATGACAATTTGACCACATCGATTTGAGCAGACTTACTATTGAAACAATAGTAAATGGTTGTGTCATCATTATAGATATCAAGTTGATAACGGATGTCATCAGGAAGGTCATTGATGAAAATTAAGAACAAAGTAGGTTTTTATATCTATGTCGAATCCCTTATTTTTTAAAACCTCTATGATCATATTTCTGGTTTTGTCTGTTACGGTTTTTTTGATATTATGAGACCTTTATCTCTGTAAAGGCCTATATCATTTTTATCGATTATTTTACTTAGTTTATGTAGTAAATGTATGCCTATAAGCTCGCAGGTTTCTGCACCACCAAAACTTCCCATTGTAATGTCAAAGGTCTCTTCATTCTTTATCCACGCGTCTTTGTTGTCGAATAATAAAAAAAAATTCGGTAGTTTTTAATTTTTCTTACTTCCTTTATGTTCATTTTTTTATCTATTCTTGAGTTAAGTAAATGGCCTTATCTAGCATGGGTTCTGTTATAAAGGGCGTTCCAATAACTTGGACTGATTTTAAATGTAAATTAATTTTAAGCCTTTAATGGGTTTTTTTTCTTTTTCTTTCAGATTTGGAGGACATTTAGGCGATATTATTTTTCACCCATAATTCCCATGACTTACATAACATGATCCAATGGAGATATAAATAAATTTTCACTAATAACACTGATTTATTTACTGCTGACTTTGATCCGTCTTAATGAAACACCCTTCTGTAGAATCCGTCTTAATGAAACACCTTTTAGAAGGGTAGAAAACTTTTATTCCTAGTTGTAGAAATTCATTTTTTTTCAGGTTGCTAAACCAGTCAACAGATTTTTTTTTGTGTTTTTGCTCTTATTTACTGCTAACCTCTTAGTTCCGATTTAGTTCATTCTAGTATTATTTTACTTCTTTTACCTAGTTCACTTTTGGTTGGGTTTATGAATCTACATGTGGGGTTTGTTTTTTGAAGTTTTCTTTGTTGTCTTTTAGTGTAATGAATGCTTGGGATTTAGCCATTTAGCGAGGCAACTTATACGGTCGTCTAGGCTTAACGTTTGGACGATATTTTTAACTTCCGTGTAAATATCAAGTTATTTTAAATTGTAGTGCTTTTCTCTTACGCTTTCGTTATGTTGCACTGACAAGCGGTGAAATTTAAAGTCGGTCTCACGTCTTTCGAATTTTTCCTTATCATAGCTATAGCCATACAGGAAGCGATGGATAAATTGCCGTCTAAATTACGCAGAAATGAAACTAAAACTGAAATCTCATTTTAACCGATATATTGACCAAAATTACACAAAAAATATATTGAAATACTAAAGAGAAAATTTGTTGAATAAAACCGCCATTGGCTTCAACCACGGCCTCCAAATGACTTCAGAATCTCCTGCATCTCTTCTGGACGGTCTCCTTGTTTAAGTTGGTGAATGCTGCCACAATCCTTACCTTCAGTTCATCTTTGGTCTTACAAGGAGTTTTGTTGTTCTCTCGCTCAACTACGCCTCACACAGAAGTAATCAAGGGGATTGCAGTCCGGGAAGTTAGCTGGCCAGATGTAAGGGGTGATGCGGTTGCAGGAATTGTCTGACAGCCATGAATACATACTCTTTTGCCAGCCACCTTCTTGACCCCAGGGCAGCACTACCTCCTCAAGGGACTTGATGTAGACCACCGTGTTCAGTCTGAGGCCCTCACCAACAAATTCGGGAGTACTTTTCTTATCAGAACAATCAGAGTGAGTTTTCCGAGCTGCCGTACCTTCGGAATCAGCATGAGACTCATCCCACTCTTTCCGATTCATCGGCACTTCCCTCAAATTGACGCTCTGAAATGTTCGTACTGAAGCTGTGTAACAGGCCGATTAATTGTATATATATATATATATATATATATATATATATATATATATATATATATATATGTGTGTGTGTGTGTGTGTGTGTGTGTGTGTGTGTGTGTGTGTGTGTGTGTGTAAAAAATATATAGAAAAATAGTATATATATATATATAGTCATCCACATGCAGACAGCTCATCAGTGTGGCTAGACATCCGACTGTTTCAAATCAGGATCGAAACCCGACTGATTAAGCAATAGTCGGATATTTTTCCCCAAGCCTTCGGCGCACGGTTTTTATGTACTTATTCTGTGAATAAACACACCAACACACACACACACACACACACACACACACACACACATATATATATATATATATATATATATATATATATATATATATGAAAAAATATAGTCTTAAGATGTGCTATATTTATGGGATAAAGTGCTCAATATCAGAGATAGAGCGTGTGTAATTATAAAGAAAAAGTCAACACTTAGAGGCGAGAAGTCTGTTTCATGCTAGATGCAATCGTCATGGCCTGACGATTGCGTCTAGCATGAAACAGACTGTCGCCTCTAAGTGTTGACTTTATGTTCACTTATATATATATATATATATATATATATATATATATTATAATAATAATTTGTGTTTGAGCTGCAACCTTTCTGAATATATTTCGTTGAATATGACAAAGAAAATTTGAGGAATTTTTTAATTTAATCTTTCCAACATTTTCCAGTTTGGCGAGAGTACGGAAGTGCAAAAATTGTCCTTATTGTCCATTGCCTCAAGCGCTTTCAGACACTTTTTTAAACATTTTCAGGGGGGGGGTGTTTTTAGGTTTTATTAATTTATTTCGTGTTTAACTGTTTAAGATGTAGTTTTTGATGCTGTTTGAGTAGTATTAGCATTTATTCCTTACTTCACGAGTTGAGCATGGGTGGACTTAGGTTTGGTGTCTTTCTATTTTTAAAACTTTAACCCCCCCCTTTTCCACAGCTGAATACGGTGAAATTTATGCTGTGTGCAAATTGTTTTATGTAAAGGTCCGCTCTCACAGCGAGATGTTTTCGGTAAAGGTACCTGTATAGGACGCTTTTGTTAGCAACCAGAATCTTCCTTAAGACTTGTTGTAAATTGTGGGTGAATCTCGTGCACACGAGACGCTGGAAACGAAAATCGCACCGCAGCTCATGACGTCTCACATGACCACGCGAGAGTTTGTCGTTGATTGGAAATCATTCATGCAAACAAAAACAGACTTTCATTATTGTTATGTCCGTGTATTGTTTAATATATTGTAATGTAATTGT
Organism: Acanthosepion pharaonis; assembly: GCA_903632075.3. Lineage (NCBI taxonomy): Eukaryota > Metazoa > Mollusca > Cephalopoda > Sepiida > Sepiidae > Acanthosepion > Acanthosepion pharaonis. The sequence continues at coordinate 1,037,387 of CAHIKZ030002101.1, read as the reverse complement.
CATCTTTGATAATGGTTTATGTAAGCCGAAATCTTAGATAGAATTAAAAAATATGTATCAATATTGTGATTTTCTTTCTTCTTTTAATGATAATGTTATTAAGCTTATCAGACGATATGAAAAGAATTTACATAAAATAAACAAAACTTGTCTATATTATTTAATGAAACATGGATCAATATATATATATATATATATATATATATATATATATATATATATATGTGTGTGTGTGTGTGTGTGTGTGTGTGTGTGTATGCATGTGTGTTCGCGGTTGTGTGTCCATGCATTTATGTGCTGACTGTTTGAGAGGGTGCTGAAAAGTTTTCGTACTGATACACTCACCAAAATCTGACCAAATGATCGCACCTGAATATTTATTTTGTAATCTCTTTTTGGGCCGAAAACTTTACAGCAGCCCCTTGTAGAGCAGTTCGGAAAGATGTCTGTTATTCAAGGTGCTGTGTTGATGATGTCTCTGTGATAGAATTATCGTCGAGGAGAAGCCTTTTTAAATTCCCTGGGAATCGATTAGCCCTTCATTCCTGACTCGCTCAGACTCGAACACGAAATTCCCTGTCTCTGGTAATACGTTGCTGCACACGTACATTTGAACGGCAACAGGACCGGTTTCACGATGATACCAACACACAGACATACAACTGTCGAACACACAGACACATCGACATTGTTTGATTAGTCCGCTGTAGATACTGTGTAAGTCAACGATTGGTTTTCACGTTTAAAATGTTGAAATGATTTAATAAAAAATAATTCCGAAAATACTCTTCACTATGAATTGTAAGATATGAAATTTACCTTCTTGACTTAATTTACTTATATAAAAATTTACGAGTTTTAGTTTTTAATTAAAATTTAGATTTAAGTTGAAATTGCTTAATGTAGCCGTAAGTTCTATCCTAACAATGTCTTCTTTCGCACTTCTCGCTTGTGGAACTCTCTTCCAGTTTCTTGCCTTCAAGTCAGCTTTGATCTCAAAAACTTTAAATACAATGTCAATTGCCATCTGCCTCCTTAATTCCAGTTCTTTTATTGCCCTCTCTCCTTAATAGTGGTTTTTCGGATTCTTTCGCTCAGTAACCCTTTGCGGCTTAGAGGTTTTATTGCCTTGCTTAGTGTGAAATGATTAAAAATATATTTTTTAAATATATCATTTTTTTGTTCTCTTTTGTCTTTTAAGCTTAAATAGCCCATTTCCTTGAATTATTTATGTCACAAAACTACACCGCCCAGGGTATGACGATAAACTACATCCGCGTTCTCGCCATGACAGTAAAGTACATCCAGCACCAAGGCCTATGATCAGGAGGTTTTGAGGAGCGTGCAACCATTTCTTAATTACTGGTGTTCTCATATCCACCCTGACCCAGGGTGGACATGATGTTACAGTCCCAAGCTATGGGCAAATTGTTAACCTCCAACCAGTGTGGTAGCATCTCTTAGTTGGGGCAAATTAACTCCCAAACTGGAATAAAACACTATGAAAGGGTAAAAATAGCAATATATTTTTGGATAAAAATTATTACCAGCAATACATTTTTAGAAAAAAAAATATATTATCATCAATAAAAATATTGTCGGCATTATATAACCCATTGAGGTTGATGTGCCGTAAACCAAACCAAACCAAACCAAATCAAAACCACGCGCCTAATTTTTAAAGCCAATGCTCCTTGGTTTTAAAACCCCAAATAACTATTTTTATTGACATAAATCGCCAAAATAATTTCTAATATTTCGCCATACAGTCAGGACAATGGCCTAGTGGATTAAAGCGTTTTTGTTTTTGAGGGTTTTTTTTGTTTTTGTTTTTTGTTTTTTTTTGGGGGGGGGAGTTTAATATATATTTCGGTGGTATAGTAATTGTGAGTTCAATCCCTGGTCCGAGTAGTCCAGATTTAGACGTAATAGAAACAGAGCAAGCAATAACTGAACAGTGCAAACAAGACAAGATATGGACAGAGGGACGAGAACAATCTACCCCGTAGTAAGTTCGAAATTCCCGGAAGGTTGCCAGGGACGACAGACACCTTAAGAAGGCTGGAGAGCACAGCGGCAGAAATATTGTGATAATAATAAAGATGAGGACGTTAGTCCTGTTATGGTGACCTAGCTACATTAGAATGAACTCTTCCTCCTTCATAAATACTAACCTGCGAGACTTCCTAGGCGGGCAGTCGACCCACAGTCTCTGACTGTGTGCGACTTCTGTCGAACTCTCTGCTTTGGCAGAGAGGAACCCGGACGAAGCTTTGCCGAAGGGCAATGTTTCGTCCGGGGAGGTAGACAGATCCTGAACCCGTTTATGCGGGTTTTAAGGGAATATTTTGGGCCGAGCCTACGGGCTCGGAGAAACCCACGTTAAACTCGGCCTTGTGCCATATACATTCCTCGTTGTGGGGGGACTGTTAAATATCGACAGTCGGGTCACAGTGTAACCTGATAGTTCGGACGGACACTTCTATCTGCTGACTAATAACCCTCTTATTTTGTATATATGTTCTGTTATTTCAATAGCACTTGTTCAACTTACCGTCTTCTTTCTGTGTCTTCCTTTCTGGCCCCTAACAGGCTACAACAAGCCCGAATGTAAATAATTTCATATCCCAGAAATAGAATGGTTTACTTAGTACAACCAAAGGCGGGAAGTTGTGGAGAACCATAATCGCCCACACCGAAGAAGAATTGATTCCAGGTAGAGCTTAACTAAATGCTCCGCCGTTTCAGGCTCGTTTGTCAAACTAAGCAAAGTAACTGCCTTTCTAGTATTTCGAATGCCGATTTTCAAGACAGTTTCATGTAACTTGGAAAATTGGCGCATTACAATCTTCACACCCTTTTTCTCTCTATAATAGTCAGTGTATCATAAAGCTAGAATGAATAAATATCTAAGCGCAAGCAGAAAATACGAGGAGGTGATACTTTGATTCCAAACAGAACGCACATATACCATATTATGTGCTGATCCATACATTATTAAACTCCCTATTATTGATGGGTAATATGCTAGTCAATGAATAAAATGCGAGTATAAATCGTTGACTGGCTGCAGGTGATTTTATTTTTGTGGTTCAACTAGTAAAGGTACCCGTCCTGCCAAAGTTCGAGGTGTCAGAATTGGGAAAAAAATAATCTATCCATATTTGATGTAGTCTACCAGGTAAACATCTACTTGCTACGGTAACCACAACAGCACCGCCTAGTATAGTGAGGCTGTGTCCCTAACATGGTGAGGCTGTGGGCCCATACTCCAACAGAGGAGTCTACAGAGTTAATGAACATACACCAACATATCTAATGTAGTCAGTCTTGTGCCTATGATATCAATCATAGTCACATCTATAGTTTAAAGGCTTACGTCCAAACACCGGTTCCCGTACCGTCACCGAAGTTAAGCAATGTCGGGTCTGGCCAGTAACTAGATGGGTGACCGCTTGGAATACCAGGCGTTCTAAACGTGGATGTTCGGTAGGTGTAATAGATAATGGCTCGGAATTGTTAATCGGAGAGCCGAGTCCTAATTCCCGTTGAGGCCGTTATATTCACTTGCGCTCAAATGCCCTTGGGAAAATGTATGACTGCATCACTTCTCCCCCAGATATGGGTTAAGTAGTAAGACTTGTATCAGTCAGTCAGTCAATTATGTGCCATGCCCGCAGTAGGTTGCCATTTCTTTCTGCGGTAGACCAGTTGCCATCCAAGGCTACAAAACCCGGTCTCTCCTGCTATTTACTATTTATTTAGCTGAGGGGTCGAAAAGAAGAGGATTCATACCTTTCCCAAGGGTATTAGCACGTCAGTGAATGTGATGGATTCGACTGGAAAGTCAGTCAGCTATGTGCCATGTGTGATACACTTTTAGGCGATCATGTATCTTTCGATACATGACTGACGAGGCAGTATGTTGCCATTTCTTTCTGCGGTAGACCAGTTGCCATCCAAGGCAACTATTTGCAATTGCTATAGCTGGAGGGATAAGAAGAGGAGGATGCATACCTTTCCCAAGGGTATTAGTACGTAAGTGAATGTAATGGATTCGACTGGAATTCGAACTCGGCTATCCGATTCCTCAATCCGGAGCCGCTATCTATTATTCCACAGTGCTTAAAAAATTGTATCCCTTATCATATACATTATTATCTTTAAAAATACATTACAATCTAAAAAAATATGTTCTGGCTTTAAATAACCTGCAAAGGGTTGATAAACCGTAGAAAACGAATCAATCACCCTATATTTTAAAGAAATTGAAGTAAACTTCTGTATGTACTTGCTAAAGTGTGGTTCAGTGGTAGAGTTTAAGAAAATTAGCTGAAAGTCTCTCACCTCTCTCTCTCTCTCTTTCTCTCTCTCTCTCTCTCTGTTGTGATGTTTTCCCTCTAAGGTTATTTTGGACTCTTCCACTTTCTATAAAGTTAGTAGGAAAAGTAGTCCTCGGGGAAACAGTGATATAGTTTGTTCTATTGAGGCTGTTCGCAGTTCCTGTCGAACTCTCTGTCTTAGATAGAGAGGAACCCGGACGAGGCTGTGCCGAAGGGCAGAATTTTGTCCGGGGAGGCAGACAGATCCGAACCCGTTTATGTGGGTTCTACGGGGATTTTTTGGCCGAAGGACAAGTCTGAATTCAAATCAGGCTGCAGAGAGTTGGACACCGTTCGGCTAACTTGCCCAGGGTGGGGGACACACCACTGCTGTAAAGGGTGTAGTGCATGTAATTCTCCTATGACTCTAATGGGCTACGGGATATTCTTCTCTTGTCGTATAGTTTCAATCACTAACCAAACTCTGCATTTATTTTGTTTTTAAATATATTTATTTACATAGATATTAAGTCAATTTTTGTCTGCTTCATTTCTGTCCGTGTCAAAGACAGATGACATGACAGATATATTTCTGTAATAAATGTAGTCGATGTTTCGTTGTCTTCGGTGTCGTCGAAAAAGTCATAGGTTCTCTTTCTGCTCCGATAAAAATAAAAGACACCGCAGGGAAAGTTAGTTCTCTGTGTCGTACCAGAAAGTTTTTTTCTTGTCTGAATCCATCCTATAAATCAACCATCCGTCCTTGCATGGAATATGGCTGTCATTTATGGTCTGGTGCTCCCGCTGTACGTCTCGAGGTCCTCGACAAAATTCAGAGACGAATATGCAAGATGATAGGTCCTGACCTGGCATCAAGTCTACAATCACTATCCCACAGACGTGCCGTGGCCTCCCTCTGAATCTTCTACGAATATTTTCACGGTAACTGTACCAACGATCTACTTTCGCTGGTTCCTGGACCACATAAATTTAAACGTGCTACCAGGCTGGCATCTCGGTCCCGCCCTTTCACTGTCGAAACGGTTAAATGTAACCGTCTCTTCTCAAACAGCTTCTTCTCCCGCATTTCCCGTCTGTGGAATTCCCTTCCCCGGTGATTATAATCTTCAAATATTCAAGTGTAATATCAATCGACATCTGACACCATGAGCTTGTTACCCGCCCTTCTCTGTATCCTTTCCTCAAACATGCCTCTTTACTCTTGTTCTCAATCCTCTGTAACCCCTTGCGTGCTAGTGACACTCCCGCCTTGCTTGGGATGAATTGCCTTAAAAAAACGAATGAAATAAGACACCAACTTCTCTACCTTCGACTGATATACGCCGCTAAAGAGAAGTTACCACTGGTAGATATGTTTGTTTATATTACTGATTTTCCTAATTGTTGTGGTAGGATCCACCTAATTTACATAGTGGAGTACCGACCATATAAATATGGTTGGTACCGGGAAGAGAGGAAGGAATCAAGAGATTCAACCAGAGACTCTGCCTGACTGCGACTCAGTCAACACATTCTCCAGGAACGGTCTTACCAGGAATATACAAAAGACTATATGTAAATATTGTGTACACTTTCTTGTTTCAATACATTTTGTTCTAAGTACATTTTCTGTTGCATTATTATTCCATGCATGAGTCAAGTTTCAACACCAATTGTCGACGAAAGATTCTTACATTACCCTGCGGAAATATGTCCGTCCGTTTTCTCAAAATAGTTCCGTTTTTAGTGAAATTAATGTCAACCGACCCATCGACGCTATATTCACTTTTTCCAAAAGGTAAACCGAATCCTTTAGTCCTTTAAGTGTGCCTTATCAGTTGTGTACATATTGAGTTTGAAAACATTAAACTATATCAGTTTTTTTTTTTTATTACATATCCTATTATGCATGACAAAGTGGAAAAAATTTTTCGCGAACCGCGTTTCGTCTTTTCACATGAAAAATTTAATCCTTTTTACAGGAAAAGTTTTTTCAACTTTTTCAAACATTTTTCCCGGTATTATTCTTCATATATAAAAAAAATTATATATAGTTATCTCATGACGAATTATATAAATTATATATAACTTAGTATATATAAAGTATTATGTTAATTTTATATAGCGTATTATATGTAAAGTATAATAAAAATTTTATATAGCGTATTATATATAAAGTATAATATAAATTTTATATAACGTATTATATATAAAGCATTATATAAATTTTATATATGTATTATATATAAAGTATTATAAAAATTTTATATAGCGTATTATATATAAAGTATAATATAAATTTTATATAACGTATTATATATAAAGTATAATAAAATTTTACATAACGTATTATATAAATTTCATATAGCGTATTATATATAAAGCATTATATAAATTTTATATAGCGTATTATATATAAAGTATTATAAAATCTTATATAGCGTATTATATATAAAGTATAATATATATTTTATATAACGTATTATATCAAAAGTATTATATAAATTTTATATAACGTATTATATAAATTTCATATAGCGTATTATATATAAAGTATTATATAAATTTTATATAGCGTATTATATATAAAGTATTATATAAATTTTATATAGCGTATCATATAAATTTTATACAGCGTATTATATATAAAGTATTATATATAACGTATTATTTAATATATTTTCTGTTTATACGTTATTTTATAGATATAATTTAAGTAAATGCTCCTTTTTTCATTAAACAGTATTAATTACATTTACCGGCCTGAATGTTCGTATAAATAAATATATTAAATAATTGTCGGACTTAATTGTTGTCATTGTTTACGTTAAGATACGTTTCGTGAGAACATATGATTGATCGAGAAAAATCCTCGAAGATTATCTGCTTAAGAAAAAGCAATTTGGATTTTGCTAACGAGATGCTTCTCTGTAGCTAAATGGTATAGCACGTCAGATGAAATGATGGTGTCCATATAGGAATACAGGTTCGATGCCTCTCGGAAAACGCATATTTTCTACGAAATTATCTCGAACATTCAGACCGGTAAATATAATTAATACTGTTTAATTAAAAACAGAGCATTTACTTAAATAGATTGTATCTATAAAAATAACATATAAACAAAAAATATATTAAATAATTGTCGAACTTAATGCATTTCATTATATAACGTAGTATATAATGTCTAAATGATTTATATAGAACGTATTATGTGTTATCTTAATCATTTATATAGAGCGCACGATATAAATTCTTAAATTCTTATTTTTAGTCGATACAAACCGAATAGAGTTGAACTAATGTGGAATTTAGGCTGGATTTAATTGCTACAAATTCTAAAAAGTCAATGCGTATTATACACAAAAGCTTTTTTTCTGGAATTTCGTAGTCAAAATTTACAAGTGTGTATCAAAAAGAAATAATTACGGGAGTTAAGTGCATCATCACGCATGAAGTATCAGTTTATCTAACAAGAAGCGTCAACGATTTTAGAAATCATTTTAGGTCGAGTGTCAGAATTTGTTCTTTCCAAATTGATATGAATGGGACCTCCGAGGTTGGGGGGGTAAGCGCTTGATCAGACACGATATTACTGCGCTGTTAGGCAAAAGTCTGAGTTTGTAGATATTTACATAAGATATTTAATATGTTTCACTTAGTTTAATATAATTCTGAGATTGCGAACTTGACACGACAGTAATGGCCGGCTGAGCAAAATGGTGAAACATTACCCGACATTGAAGCAAATTGATTATTATATTTTCAACATGGTGAGTGGAATTTGAAATATTCTGACGCTATGAACACTACGTTTTATCCAAACTTCAGGACTTTTGGTCTATCTATCTATCTATCTATCTATCTATCTATCTATGTCATTATTTATATCTATTTATCTCCTATCTAATTCAATCTGTTCATATCTATCTATCTACCTACCTATCTATCTATTCATATATATATATATATATATATATATATATATATATATATATATATATATATATATATATATCCCTAATGAGCCAGGCACTACCTACCTAAGTTTCACCACATGGGATCATCACTTAGCGTACTGAGTTCTCATTGTGCTATCCAGGTTTTTTTTCGCCCACTTAGTTTAAATAGATTTATTATATATATATATATATATATATATATATATATATATATATATATATATATATATAGCTAATATTAGTGGTAAATATACACATGCATATGCAAAATATATAAATCTATATACCATGGAATATTAGTGTTTAAGCCTTTATATATATATATATATATATATATATATATATATATATATATATATATATATATATATATATATAATAGACTGACAGAGAGAAATAGACATAGATTTCAGTCAGTTCACATCTATCTACATAACTATCTCAGTTCTTTTTATATCTATCTATATATCTATGTATTGCTCCTTCTTCGTCTCTCACTCTCTCTCCCTATCTATCTATCTATCTATATATATATATATATATATATATATATATATATATATATATATATATATATATCCGAGTGCTCATATCTGTCTATCTCATTCTTTTTCATATTTGTCTGTACACCAACGTACGCACACAGACAGACATAAGACGAATAAATATCCCACACTTATTTCAGATACTTCCACGGCATAAATATGCCTGAAATTAACATAGATAATGATTTCGATGGGAAATTTGAGACTATAAAAGCAAAAAACAAAATGGACGTTAGAAGTTTTTTTTAATATAAAATAGGAAACTGATAATGGGAAAAGGTATTCGAACATCGTGAGAAACTCTCTATAAAACCGTTACATGATATGTGTTCAGCTGTCGGACTTCATGAAATAAAAAGCTCTCGAATGTTCCAGCAGGAATTTCTCTTGTGTATGACTTAATCAAAATGGGTCATTCGTCTGTGTTGACATCTTTCAAAATGGTGGTCATTCCGGCTCAAATCAATGAACTCAAAATATAGCAAAAGAGGATTTAATAAAGGATGATATAATGTATTGCCATATCTCCACATTTCCTAGTCAATGTCATTGGGTCAGATGGACAGCAGAAACGGGACTTTGGGGTCATTTGAAAACCCACTCAAAATGGTGTTCCTCACAAAATATTTGAGCACCGAGAAAAAATAAAGGAAAAAAATTCAATAACGACCTAAAATGATCTCTGAGATTTAAATGGTTGAAACATGGAAAAGGTAAACTTCAAACTGGTAGCTTAAAGTGTCGTATATCAAGACAAACTTCTTTAATGATGGCATTGGAAATTTAGACAGAAATTCACATCTGGGCATTTAGAGAGATGAAGTCCATTCTCCAAGAAAGTTTTGGTCACAATCCCGCACTTTCGGTTTGAAATAAAATTACAAGCCTCTCCAACAAAAGGAAAACTATAACCGTATTAAACCTTCAAATATTATGGTGGGCGAGTGTTTCACTTCAAATGCCACAGAAACACGTCAAGGGCCAAGAATACAATGATTACTTTGGTGGATCGAATTTATTCTTCGGGACTTGAGATGGTTTGATCCTTGAAGTCATTCGAGAATAGTCTGTAGGTACAATGTAGAGAGGCGCTAATAGCCTCACCGATCCCCTGATTTGCATTCGCCAGATACAGCTATTTCCTAAGGATCGCATTTACTCTTCCGTATAGGCGTCATAATACCCGGCTACTCGTTTTCCAGTTCGCTTATCTGATAGGGCGACCAAACAATCCTTGTTGCTGATGCCTCCTCAGGAACATTTGTATTCTTCAACATCCACAACTGTAACTACGCTTAGTGGACCTTAGTTACAGTTTCTGAGAGAGAGAGAGAGAGAGAGAGAGAGGGAGAGAGAGAGGGAGAGAGAGAGAAGGAGAGAGAGAGGGAGAGAGAAAGAGAAAGAGAGAGGGAGAGATAGGGGGAGAGAGAGAGAGGGAGATAGAGAGAGAGAGAGATCATATAATCAAGTGGGATCAACAGCTTGAAAAAGATCAGTACGATGAAACCTTCGCTCAAACCTTGTAACTTCATCTAAAATAGTTCTGCCCACCCAGTTTAACTCACAAGGCTTGGATAAGCCCGTGGTATGGTTCTTGGTCACTTACCAAAAACTGTCACACTTTGGGATCACCTCCCCCGTTTGATAACATTACAAAGTCATCTCCCTGACAAATTCACCATAGTGAGATTCAAACCGGGTTGTCATGGTAGGAAAGTAATCCGAAACTTTGTAAGTTACAATATATCCAGGCGTGAACTGCCTGAGCAATTCCATGATTTGAAACCTATAGAAAATTTATGGAGAAGTTTGAAAAAAGTATTCGTTGAATGGATTTTAGAAACTTCGAGGATTTCCTAAGAATAATGAACCAATATTCTCCTTGGGTGCTGTAAAGGGTTGGTTAGATTTTTCAAAATTATCCGCTGGCGGTCATTTCACATAAATATAATTATTAAATATATTAATATGTTTATAATCATAAAAGCATCTTCTGTATCTCTCTAATGGTAAGGGCAGTATTAGCCGTTTCCTTATAAGGAAACATCCAAGATTCATTGGCCGAACAGCCAGTGATATTTCGATTAAAATTTATAAAATCTTTTTATTAAAACGATTTTTCAGGTAAACAGGTTTCCCAAGTCCAGTAACAGTTTTTAATCTTTCAAGTACTGAAGGGGGTTTCCTTCCTAACATTTTGTTTGTAATAGTGTGGAAAGTCATATTATATCATTATTTTCACTTCGAGTTGCATGTGCTTTCCATTTTAGTTGTTGCTACTGTTGAAAGTCCTCAAGGGATGTGGTTTCTGCTATTTGATAAATTTTTTTGTGATTATGTAGCACCAGTCTACGAGGTTCGAAGAAGGGTGGTCCTCGCTCCTTCTTTTAAAACCATGCAAAATTTTGAAATCGGGAGGCATTTAAACTAGATCTTGCTGAGAGCTCTTGATTACACTTACATCACAATAGTTAATTGATCGCTGCATTTAATTATTGCATTAATAATTAAACTTACCTTTTAAAAATTCAACGATAATTTTTTCTGCCGCCACTTAATTTAAAGACAATTTGATGTACGTAGGTCCTTACTTTATGTAGAAACAATTATTTTTATTTTATGGGTGATTTTCGCTGGATTTCGCAAGTAATTTTGATTATTCCCAAATTTATTTCCAAGTTATAAAAATTGTTATCATACAAAATATTCGTCGCAAAAATTCACGTAAAAAAAAAACCGCCGAAAACAATCGTAGTAATGAAAACTTGGGAATCAAAAATTTCATTATCACTGGTCGAGATCCGACCCGAAATGCTTTTACTTTGCTTATTGTGTCGGCCCGATTCCAAAATGGTATGATATGTTTGGACTGTTATTTTCTAGATTTTTGGCGAAATACACTCTTTGTTATTATTTTTGTCTCTCCATAATTTTCATATATATATATATATATATATATATATATATATATATATATGTGAAGAAATATAGTCTTAATGTGTGCTATATTTATGGGATAGTATTCTCAATATCAGAGATAGAGCGTGTGTAAATATAAAAGTGAACATTGAAATCACCACTTAGAGGCGACAATCTGTTTCATGCTAGCCGCAATCGTCAGGCTATATATATATATATATTTTTTCCAGACGTTTAGCCATCTTGATAACATATGTCAGAAGAATCTTCTTAAAACCCCTTTAAGTTATTCAACTAGAAAAAGAACAGGTTAAAATCGGTCTGTGTCCGCTCAACTATGTCTTCTCAACTGAGCAATGGTGAGAGGGAAAATATCATTCAGGCTTTCAGTAATGGCATACTCTGGCTCACATCTTTCAAAGTCCATTCAAGAGCCATCAAGAGAATGGCGAATAAGTTTAAAAAAGAGGGAACAGTAGAGAGGAAAACTGGATCAGGCGGTCATAACAGGAAGAGGGATCATCATTTCAACTTTGAGCTAAAGAGATCAATTAGAAAAGATCCAACTCAATCCATAAGGCATTTGAGATGTGAGAGACGGAGTTTCAGCTATGACAGTCCAAAAGTAGTAAAAAAAAACTTGTAAATGAAATCATACGTGATATGTGTGAGGAAACTTGTTACTCAAGGACAGAAAGTTAGAAGGTTAGAGAGAACAAAGATCATCTAGAATAATACACACACACACACACACACACACACACACACATATATATATATATATATATATATATTTGAACTTTATTTCTCTATTTCATGAGCTTCCGATCCATAGCTGGATTTCATCACGTGGAGTAATTATATATTCTTATTGCTATTGTAGAGTCAAATAGTAGCATTAAAAAATCCCGGTGAATTCTAGTAAGATATCTTTAATCATTTCTAAGATACAACTGTTCAGAGTTTAATCTAAATTTTGCTTTAACTTGATTTGAACAACTTTGCTATTACACTCAGTAAGTAATGGATTTTTTTACTTATCCAACAGATTTGTACGACTTTAAACGTTATTTTATTGGATACTCGTATTTGAGTAGACGTTCTGTTATTTATTAAACAGTATTTTTTTATCTGTCTATATTTCGTAGATGAGTTATTTTGTACACTATTTACATTGTTCAGACTATCATCCTCATCTTTGTTGCCATATTTATCACAACGTTTCGGCCGTTGTATGCTCCGGCCTTCTTCAGGTGGTTGGAATGTCGAACTAAAACCTCTATTTCGCTCGCTGGGGTAGACTGCTCTATTTCCACGTGCCATGTCTCATAGATATCAGTTATCAGTTATCTCCTGTTAATTCCCCTCTGAAAGTTCTCCACCGCCTTAACCAGGTATGTAAATTCACACACTTTGGGTCCTGTCACTGGATCTAACTAACGCCTTTATCCACAGTGCAATGTGTCCTCAAGAACAATGTACAACGGCCGAAACATTGTGATGAATATGGCGACAAAGATGAAGATGATAGTCCGACCAATTTCAATAGAGTATATTTATTTATTTTCGTCTACCGGCCTGAATATTCACAGTTGCTAGAGAGATCATATTTTTCTTTAATAAGATAGAATTGAAAAGTATTTTTTTTTAATTTATCAATTTAAAGTGAGGATAACTTCATAATATAAATACAGTATCAAATCGATGTCTGAGTTTTTAAAGAGTTATCTGCCCCTCGTTTTCATGTCCAAATGTCAAGTTTCAAACTGTGCTTATGTCATTGATCCAAGCGGTTTTACGTGTTTTATTTTGGGAAAATATTTTAAACAAATATTTAATTAAAGAACACATGAATATATACACTTCTATGCGACTTCTTTAAAGAAAATATTTTAAAGAAATTAAAAGATGTATGTAACCGTTTGTTCTTCATGTAAGATAAATAATTATTATCCCCTAATATCTGTGCAAGTGTCCTACTAAAAAAAAGTTACCAAAACAAAAACAAGTTTAAAAAGTTTTTAAAAATGTAAAATGAAAAAGTAAACATAACATTAACCGGAAGCAGATCAATAACGTAGGCACAGTTTCAAATGTGACATTTGTAAATAAAAATAAAGTACTGGTAACTCTCAAAAAAAAAAAATAGATGTGACAGAGGAAAGACCACACTTATAAATTGATAAAAAGAAATCAATATTTGTCGTGACGGAAGAAGGTCTTTTGAATGCTAATCTACCAATTCCACACCCGCCCTCCGAAAATTGTTTCCTTATTTTTACATGAAGAGGAGTAGTGTCTAATTGTTAAATACCTATCTCACGAGGTGCTTACCAAACAGATTTTATGGGATGGTGATGGTAAGTTTCAAGTATCCGCTTGTTCGGTTAGTATATGTCCGCGGTCTTCAGGAATTTTAGGGGATGATATTTGTGGGCACAGTGAACAATTTCTTTGGTAAATTTGTATGAAACTCTAATCTAAACATTTTTTTGCACTTCAGCTACGTTCTTATATTTCCAGTTGCAATTTGGAATATTGTTTCATTTTCTCAAAATTTGCTTTCGTTTCAGGTATTATTTTAAATTAGCTGCACCAAAAAAAAACATTTCAAATAATATTAGATGTATAAGTTTATATATAATTTTGCGACCCGTGATTGAATATCACCATTTCTCAATGTGGTGTATTTTTGACCTGGGTAGAGAATCTCGGCGTGTGGTACCTTTGGAAGTACCTGAAGACCACATTACGGATTGACCCAAGACTTGCGAGTGAAATTGGGTAGAAGACATCGGTAGTTGGACTAGCACGAAGTCATAAGTCATCGTGACCGAGGGTCTGTGCGAACTTGCTTTGTTCGCATCGGATTGTACACTCTACCTGAAAATGAAACTAAGGTTCACTCAGCATACTTGGAGTGTAAAAAAAAACAAAAAAACGAAACAAGTCGGCACTGTGGGTGTTAAAAAACAATGTGCCTGAGCGAGCGTCTGCAACAGGGATTAGCTAGCACGACGGTCGTGAACTCTTTCGAGATTGACGGATTTTCTTTTTCTTTTTTTTCTTTTTTTTGAAACAGAAGTGTTATAATAACCGGTGTAATATTTCATAAGTGTAACATTTACATATATATAAACAGGTAAGAATGTCAGTATACATTTGTAAGTTTTAAAATCTACCCTAGCTAATAGGTGATTGCATTGCTCCCGAACTTAATTACAAATTACTTTTTGTATAGCTGTTAAGTGATTTTAATATAACGTGTTTATATATAATTATTATTAGGATAATAATATAATAATAATATTCATTATATTATTATTATTATTATTATTTTCTTTGATTTCTGGCGTCTACACATTTCTTTCCGGGTCCCGCCCAGGGACCTAAGGTTAGAAATGGCGTCATGACACTTTCCACTGACAGAAAAAAAAAATTATTATTATTATTATTATTATTATTTGCTTATATATTATTAATTTGTTTATATTTTATTAAAATTAATTATTTTTTTAAAAATTTCTCTGGTTTGTACATTTTATGAAGTATCCACACAACTGATTTATCTGTAAAAGAAAAATGCAAAATTATTTTAGAATAAACATGTTAAAGAATAATGAAAACAGAATACAAGAGAAAAATTAAATAATCTATGTTTGTCTGTCTGTCTGTCTATCTATCTATCTATCTGTCTGTCTGTCTATCTATCTATCTATCTATCTATCTATCTATCTGTCTATCTATCTATCTTATTCTGTTTCTATCTATCTATCTATCTATCTTATTCTGTTTCTATCTATCTATCTATCTATCTATCTATCTATCTATTTATCTATCTATCTGTCTTTCTATCTATCTATCTATCTATCAGTTCATATCTATCTATCTATCTATCTGTCTTTCTGTCTATCTATCTATCTATCTATCTATCTATCTATCTATCTATCTATCTCAGTTTGTTCTTATCTATTTGTGTCCATGTGTTCTTATTTATCTATCTTTTTATCTATCTAGCTATCGATCTCAGTCAATTCTTATCTATCAATCTTTGTATCTGTCTCAGATTTTTCTTCTTATCTATCTATTTATATCAGTTTGTTCATACCTATCTTATTTATCTATATATCGATCTCAGTCTGTTCTTATCTATGTCAATTTGTTCATAACTATCCATCTATTTCACTCTGTTCTGGTCTATTTATTTACCTCTTTGTCTACCCCAGCCTATTCTGATCTATCTATCTATCTATCTATCTATCTATCTATCTATCTATCTATCTATCTATCTAGTTAGCTAGCTAGCTATGGCATTCTGTTCATATGTGTCTATGCCCTTCTGTCTATCCATATCCATTTATCTAGCTATGATTTTCTTCCTGCTCATTGTTTAATATTCGTTTATTTTATTTTTTTGTATTCCTTTTCTTTTTTTTTTTCATTATTCCTTCCTTCCTTCCTTCCTTCCTTCCTTCCTTCCCTTCCTTCCTTCCTGTGTCGTTTATTCTTTGTCATTTTTCTCCGTTCTGCTATTGTGTTAATCAATAAACTCATTTCTCACCTTCCTTTTTCACACATACTCTCTCTCTCCCTATATATATATATATATATATATATATATATATATATATGTGTGTGTGTGTGTGTGTGTGTGTGTGTGTGTGTGTGTGTGTGTACACATATATATATATATATATGTGCAGGTATATATATATATATATATATATATATATATATATAGGGAAAGATGTATGCATATACTGGTAGATACAGAGCTACAAAACATTCAGTAAGTGACATAATATTATCTTTTTTTTAGTAAGCAGAGCCGCATCTGAGGCTGACACACAAACACACGCACACACATATAGACATTATATATATATACACACAAATATATATATATATACACACACACACACACACACACACATATATATATATATATATATATATATATGGTGACATAGGTTACCTATTTATTGTGATTTTATCTATCTGCGTAAAGGTTTTAATAAATACATTGAAAGAAAAAAAAAAAGTACCGACTGACTATTGTTACAGTAGAAGCAAATACACCAAATTTTTTTTAATAATCGCATGCTTAGCTTATATCTGCGCGCGCGTGTGTGTGTGTGTGTGTGTGTGTGTGTGTGTGTGTGTGTGTGTGTATTGAAGATATAAGTTTTGTGTATAGCATCATGAAATATATAAGGAAATATGTGATACGATCAGATAGATAGATAGATAGATAGATAGATAGATAGATAGATAGATAGATAGATAGATAAAATTGTCTGTACTCGTCTATATATGTGCAGCACTCACTGGAGACGCTACAAAAAAATGCCTGACCAACTCTTCAAATATATGCCGATAGATGTGAAGAAACTACATATTTGAACAGACTGTGATAGATAGATAGATAGATAGATAGATAGATAGATAGATAGATAGATAGATAGAAGTGTGTAAGATTCAGACAGACAGATAGATATCCTCAACTATTCATCCCGTCCATCCTTGTGTCCGTTCCTGAAGGCTAAAGCACGAATAGCAGGCCATGATTTTACGATCAAAATGGCGACTCCCCTGTCTGTTGTCCATCGTGCAGCACTCATCTCTTCTTCTCGCCCTCC
>CAHIKZ030002101.1:1012500-1017500 GCA_903632075.3 Acanthosepion pharaonis | reverse complement strand
TATATATATATATATATATATATCGATATATCGATACATGCAATCACATTCGCAGAAAAAAATTGTCACGAATAGCCCACTTATTCAGGATTTATTTCTTGTTCCGTCTAGGTGAGGCTACTCACTAAGCATCCAGGGAAAGCAAAAGAAAGTGCAGCTTATAAAATCCAATTTTTTTTTACTAATGTTCATCCAATACTAGGCCCAAGAGCCACTCAAGGTAGAAGGTTACTGTTTGAACTTATATTAGCGTATGAGAGGACAAGCGTTAGGGGTATAGAGCTGAAACTGACATTAAAAGGAACCAGAAACCTCATCCTAAACCGGAAACAAGGGATAAATCTCTACTCCTCTATTCACCGCAAGAAAGGTGATAATGCCACTAAGATGCAAGGGGGCCACTGGGTTTGAAAGAGAATGAGGAAGACGTTAGAAGGTCCCAGAAGCCCAACCCTAAACCGGAAACAAGGGATTAACCTCTACTCCTGTTCAAAAGAGCAAAGAGGTGTGTGACATATACATACCGTTGAAAGTTGGGGTAAAAGATTAAATTCAGTCACCAAAAATGTAGATCTTAAATATTTACTAAACAGATGACCCCTGTCAAGGTTGCCAATTAGAGTAACAGTTTTTTTTTCTTTTATTGTTACAGAACAGTGGTTTGACCTAGATGTCCACTCCATTTTGACGAAGGGGAAATTCGCAGGGAGAAGTGAGTTCCTGCCTATTCCTAAATTCTGCATTTTCAGCTGATTTACCGATTTTATTTACCAATAATCTTTATGTTGCTCCAAACTTTCATTAGCTAAGCCATTTCGCACTAATAACCCCGAGAAAGGCATGAATTTAGTTCTTCTTTCCTCTGCTATGAATGAAATAGAAGAGTAGACTATGCTCTCTTGCCTTGATTTACAATCTATCAGAATGGATATTCTGAATTTAAAAACGTAAAGAAGGTAACGAGTAAGTACCCCACTATCGTTCCCAATAAATCGAGGTAATTCAGAGCTAATAATTGGTAGGTATTAATTAGTGCGCCCATGTCGCAACTGAATGTGACACAAGGTCAGTTTAATATGAGTTTACCGACAATACCTTTGAAAAATTGCTCAAGACTCCCTTTCACTTCCAAATTTTGTGGACGCCTTGAGGCACTTTAGAATCGACCCCAGGCCTCTCCCGAAAGAACGTCTACCTGGGTGGAGCCACGGGAGGGGGGGCTTGAGTTTAATATTATTTTCAACTTCCCCGGTAGAACGAATAGTGTCAAGTATGTATTTTAGTAGTGATTTTCTAAGCGATTTGGCACGAGGCCGAAAGTAGGGGGCACCTAGTGAGGATCGAACTCACTACTCAGTAGTAAGTGATATGGCGAGACAAGCTTGCTAACCTTTAGACCACACCGATGTACTCAGATATAATAATAGGTATCCCAAACTAAAATTTTATTTTCAGTATATAAAAACCTTTAATACGAATATAGAGAAGTTGACAAATCATAAAAAATGCTACCAAATTTTATTATTAATAAGTAAAGAGAATCTGTGGAGAGCCATGATCGCTTACGTTTTGAAAGCCACGCTTGGACAATGGGCTGCATTTTTGGAGATTGTGTCTCTTGAGGAGTATACGGTCATTGCTATGTATAGATCGCAGGTCGCAGCTGCTGGAGGACAATTTGTTAGTGCTAGTGCGCCCACCATGACAGCGCTTTCCTCCAGGAACGATCTCACCGTATGAACGTGAAAGTTTATCTGACTTTCTCGTCTATCTGTCTGTTTCTCTGTCATCAATACACGAATTAAAAACATTCATATGTAAGTAAGATTACATATACATCGGTATAGAGAGGTACTTAAGTGAGAAGAAAAAAAAAAAGAAAAAAAATCTCCCACACACAGTATAGAAGCGAGGTTTGCCAAAAGAAAGGTTTGATATTTGGGGTTGTGGAAGCGTTGGGTAGCAAAAATTATATTTCACTTCGGCAGAGACGAACACACAGACACAGCATAACGAACACACAGACATGGAGCAACGAAGACAAAAAAAAAAAAAGAGCATTCTCATTACGTACGTATTGATGTCATAATGGACACACACATACACACACACACACGCACACAAAATAGATGACTGAATTTGCAAACAGACACACGAAGACATACACTTGCATCTATGTATAAATATGTATGTACACGTGCGCTACACACCCTCACCTACATCAGTCTTTGTTTCTCTCTCTCTCTCTCTCTCTCTCTCTCTCTATATATATATATATATATATATATATATATATATATATATAATGAAAGAGAACATTGAAGTCAACACTTAGAGGCGACAGGCAGTTTCATAGTAACACGCAATCGTATTAATTTTAGTCATGAAACATCATTAAAACAGCTATTACTTACTGTTCCGTATTGATTCATATTCTTGAATTATTCAAATTCATGTATATTTACACACGCTCTATCTCTTTTATTGATTACTTTATCCCATAAATATAGCACACCTTAAGAGTATATTTCTTCATATATATATGGGATTAATAGAAATATAAAATGTGTCACTTAACTGATTGATGTTACCTTCAGCATCCCGACTCTAGAGTTTCGTAGACGGCCCACCTGCAATTGCTCCGTTCACTCGTCAGGAGGTATCAGCTGAGTGTTTAGGGTGTTTATTATCACTGGTTTTTCTTTTATGTATACATATATATTTCTAAATAGTTAATGGGTGGAGTTTTAAACCGAGATTTTTATATCTGTATTTGAAATAATCGCCCTATTTTCATTTTGGTTTTAAACAGCCTTTAAGTCTGTCGCTCTTCGGCAGGGATCGGACCGGCGTGCTTTGCCGCTCGGTTACCAAATACGTCACAGTTTGCATCTAGCATGAAACAGACTGTCGCCTCTAAGTGTTGACTTCAATGTTCACTTTTATATTTACACACGTTCTATCTCTGATATTGAGCACTTTACCCCATAAATATAGCACAATAGCGGTATTCCGTAATATATAATATATATCCTATATATATATATATATATATATATATATATATATATATATATATATATATATATATATATATATATATATATATATATATATATATATATATATATATACAGTGCTGTTCGATAAAAGTGACACCTAATTTTTTTTACTTAAAAAATTTTTCGTCTATTGTTTTGGGGGTCAAACTAATTTTTAATCTTACTAATATAAAGACCCCTTCCCGACCACCTAGTGAAAAAGTTTACTCACTTAAGGTGGTCTATCGATAATTATAATTTTGGATATAAATGAGATTTAGGGAAAAACTCTGTACAAAAAAATGACTCTATTATTTCCTGCAACGAGTAATCAATAGAAACATAACCGAACAGCTTTAAATAAAGAATAATAGAGGTATAATTTATTTATAATAGGTAATATAGTTCGAAATATTTAATAATCTATGGGTCCTCCTTCATTTTGAATAACCTTTTCAACCCTTTTTGGCATTGACTTGATTAGGTTCTGTCAAATCTCATCTCCAAGCATTGAATTCCATTCGGATATGAAATTCACAATCAAATCCTCTTTGTTGCTCAACTGCTTTCTCGAGGGCCTGTACTTTATAATGCTCCATAAATTTTCTATGGGGTTGAGGTCAGGAGATTGGGGCGGCCATGTCATGACACTCACCTGCTTCTCATCAAAGTATTCCTTCATCAATTTTGATTTGTGACAGGGAACATTATCCTGCATAAAAATGCGCTTGGTAGGGTCGATTTGCACCCTTTCAGCAGAAGGGAGCAGACAAGACTAAAATTCTCTTGTACTTCTCGCTCATGAGGGTCTTTTCAATAGGTTTTAAGAAACCAGTTCCATTATAAGAAAAAGCATCCCCAGAACATTATACTGAATGGATGCTTGACAGTACTTACTGCTAAATTCAAAGAGCTTTCAAAGCTTCTTCTTCGGATTTTAGATCGCTTATCCTTTGAATTTAGCTCAACTTTCGTTTCATCGGAGAAGAGAACATTTAGTAAAAAATCAGGCGAGTCACTTTTATCGAATAGCACTGTATATATATATATGTATATATATATATATATATATATATATATATATATATATATATATATATATATATATATATATATAAAAAAGAGTGAGGGACGGACTCAACAGTTATGTCCCTTCAGTATGTAGATGATCATAACACTCGAGTTCTTTTTATTCAATATTTGTAAACTGTGCATATTTTTTTTCTCTATCTGCCCTATCTTTTCCGGGATCTTTTCTCGAAAAGATAGGGCAGTCTTTTCCCGTTCCATTCTACAAGGTTTGAAATATAGAGGTATATTTTTCTTAAATTGGTTGCCACTGGGGAACTCGTTCTTCGACCGGAAGGGAACCTGATTGGGGTCCCTGGGCAGTGCTTTGTGACCCTCGCTGTCTTATCAATAGTTGCTTTTTATCTACCTATATTTATATACGTTACAAATTAAACTAAGCTCAACTGACTATTATTAAAGCGTGACAAATTTTTGACGTAATTCTTGGATCTCTTTGTTTCGTGAATTTGTTTTGCTCATGTCAAGTCTCAAAAAAAAAAAAACTATATAAAATTCATTATTTTTTAACCATAATGTTGCATGTGTTAAACTTATTCAACTTTTTAACAAAAAAACATCCCGTCCTGGGTAAGACGATAAACTACATCCAAAAGCAAAGCCTCTACTCAGAAAGCTTTGAGGAGTTTGAAACCACTTCTTAATTGATGGTGTTACCAAGTCCACCCTGACCCGGGGTGGTAGCACCTGTTAGGGTCTCAGCTATGGGTAAATAGTTAACTCCAAAACTGGGGTTAAAACACTATGAAAGTGTAAAAACAGGTTTTAATACCAGCAATACATTTTTGTAAAAATATTACTAGCAATAAATTTTTAAAGAAAAAATATTACCAGCAATACGATTTTGGAGAAAAAAATATTACCAACAAT
>CAHIKZ030002101.1:920000-1002500 GCA_903632075.3 Acanthosepion pharaonis | reverse complement strand
GTCAACATGTAGAACTTTTGGTGCAGAAGGGTTGAAAAGGAATCAATCTCTTTACTTACTTATTTAACAAAACGACCCCCCTTTTTTATATGAGCTATGGTAGTTTTACTCTACGTACCCAAAGATGAAGGTTCTTGTTTTTTTTTAACAAGAAATGGACCATCATGGGAAACGCCTTGAAAAGACTGCTTTTTTCTTTTTTTTTCTTAGCTTCAGATAGAGAAGCGTGATACGTTTTTATAGTTAGCAAATAATAATAATAATAATAATAATCAATTACACAAAATAAAAAAAAAGGTGGCTGGGATAAAAATCAAGTTCAAATGTTATATATTTTTTAATTATTTTTTTTAATCGCTTTTTTAAAATAAATAGTTTTTCGATATTCTAATTACAAATGTTAATATTGTTTGCTTGTCATTAATCCACGTTTTTTGTTGTTGTTTTTTTGTGTGTGTTTTTTGGTTTGTTTGTTTGTTTTTTTTCTGTTTTTTTTTTTTTTTTTCATTTATTTCCTTTGATCGACCTTAATATCGCCGCGGAAACTGTAGGTATATTATTCGAGAACATTTCGTTTCGAGAAAGAGCGAAGAAAGCCTACACAGACACTAAAGGTTTCCTAGGGTGTGCGAATAAAGGCGATAGGGATTTTTAAGCAAGCTTTTTTATCATTAAATCTTCATCGATAAGCAGCAGACATCTGGTGTGACTATGGAAATTATTAATAATAATAATAATAATAATAATAATTAAATAATAATATTAATCGTTATTACCATATGAGCCACGGTAATTAAGTCCTTGAATAGTAATTGTTTCTGTACCAACGGCGGTGATTTGAATGTTGCAACAGGGTGACTAACTCGTACAGCTGTCCGTATTAAGAGAAGTACTTGTAGAAGCTGTCGAAGATTTTACAAACACTCGAATCAACGTCTTTCAGGGATACACATCACCCTACAGTCGTCGATATGTTTTGCCACAAACTCACATTTAAAAGTGGTAGGAGTTACCGTGATATCTCGTACAATGCGATTTTCTTTAGTTGACATTTTTTTTTCTTTTAAGCTGATGGTCTGTTTGCAAAACAGGGACCATAATTAGGACCCAATTTTTCGTGAAATTCACAACAGAAATTATTTTTAAAACTATTAATTTATTAAATATCTAGCGTCTCTTTTTATTGATTAATTGATTATTATGGTTAGTTAAATGCGAGAAGGAAACAGGGCGATATCTTGACTTTAAGCAAGCCTTTCAGAAAATAGGATGCTTATCTTTATTGAATATACAATTATAGAAACACACACACACACACAGAGGCACACACACACACACAGAGGCACACACACACACAGAGGCACACGCACACACAGAGGCACACACACAGAGGCACACACACAGAGGCACACACGCACACGCACATATGTGTATGTATATATGGTTTGAACATCTCTTGTGGCGTTAAACTAGAAACCATAACGCAGTGTTGATTTCTATGCCCACAATGTCTATATTTTTGTTGGATATAGACATTGTAATTGAACTTTATTCCCTTCATAAATATAGCCCATTTTAAACAATAATAACCCCTGACGAGTGGACGGAGTGATTGCTGAAGGGTGTGTCTACGAAACTCGAGAGTCGAGATGCTGAAAGTAACATGAATCAGTTAAGCGACACATTTTATATTTGTATTCATCTTGTAAATGTATGTAGGTATATATATATATCTTCTTTCATCTTTTCGTCTCTCTCTCGCACTCTCTCTTCATCTCTGTCTGTCTATACGTTTCCTCTCTATCTATCTATCTATCTACCTCTGTCACTATATATATATATATATATAAATATATATATATATATATAAATTAAATATCTCTGTAACTATATATATCTCTAGTTCTAGTCACATCTCTAATTCTGGGAAAATAAATTATAGTCATGGAAACTTAAGGTTGTCTATTTTTTAATTATTTAATTAATATTTGCTCTGGTTTTTACATTGAGCTCCCTGGATCACATTCTCTTTGGAATTATCCATACAGATTACCGAACCCTTCATTAACTTACTATATATATATATATATATATATATATATATATATATATAAATAATATATATATAAAAAAAAATAAATAAAAAAAGAATAATTATATTTGGACTACTCTGTATTGAGCACTCTTTTAAGAATAGTATTTGTTGGTTATTGGAATATATTCCGTATGCACCAATCCGATATATATATATATATATATATATATATATATATATATATATATATATATATATATATATATATATGAAGGTCCTTCTATCTATCTATTTATCTTATCTATCTCAGATCATGCGGTTGTATATCTCCCCGCCACACACATGCATATATATATATATATATATATATATATATATATATATATATATATATATATATATATGGCCAGAAATCCTTCTTTTATTCATGTTTCGTTACGACAGACCAGAATATCATTTTTCTAATATATATATATATTTTCTATATATATATATATATATATATATATATATATATATATAGGCGTAGTACTAAATCTGGACTGCGCACGAAACTAGTGTAGTACGGATTTTTGTCTTTACCGTTTAATAGTTGTGCCGTTTAATGCAAATAGGTTACTTGGAAGGAAACATTGGAAAATAGATTTTAGAGCATATAATTCTATTATCATTGAATTCCACGAACCTTTTAGATAACACTTGCAATAGATATTATAATATGTTTATCTCTACAACTATTCTAAATCCGATATTGTGTACTCTCACTCATCGATACAAGTAACTACAGATTTTCCAGTGATGATCCGGCACCTCTTTTAATCCAGACAAAATTATGGAAAATTTGAATTTTAAACAAATTTATCGGCCGTCCGTATTCAATATTATCTTAATAAATGTTTCTAACAGTCGATGGTGTCGTAGAGTTTATGAGCAGTGCTGGGTTTACAAATGGGTTAGTATATGCTTCAGCCGAGGGGCCCCAAGACTAGGGCGCCCTCAAGGACGAGGAGCGAATATACGTAATGAAGTGGCCCCCAAATTCTATTAGTCCAGGGGCCTTTTAAGGACTAAATCCGACCCTGAATATGAGAGACGTATAATTAGTGCGAGTGTTGTTATTACAGGACCTCGGTTGGTCCGGCAAAGATTTACCGACACAGAAAATTTTAATCAGTATATATTGGATCATAAAAAAAATAAAAGTAGCTCCGATGAGTATGCTTGTTAATTTATATTTGGTTAACTAACAAGTATGTGAACTTGAGTGGATTAATATTTTATCGATTTGCATTATTTAATTAATAATTACTTAATAATTAATTAATAATTGTGTCATTGGAAGTGATTAATACAGGGTGACCCCAAAAAATGGGAACTATTTAACAATCCAATAAAACCAAGAGTGGTGGAAGAAAAATATTTTATTCATAGTAATTGAAACCTTAAAACATGCCATTTAAGAAACAATGATGGAATTTTCATTTTTTAAAAATTACGTCCTGTAAATGGCGTCCTCCTGTACGAATGCATTCTTGAAATCTGCTGTTGAGATTCCTCATTGACTACTGCAACATCTCAGCTGGGATACTGTGAATTTCATCTTGAATTCTAAATGGCGAAATGTTTACTTGCTCAAGGTTACTGTCTCGCAGTGTTGCCACTTGCTCATGTCTAGCAATACGCACTTCAAAAATTCCCGTTTTTTTGGGTCACCCTATATTAGCTTTGAATCTAAAACAAAATTCCAAATAACACGACAGATTGAACGAATTAAAGAAACATAGTCAAACAATCATCGCCATACTTTTACAGGACATTACTCCTGAACAGTGAGTTCGATCCGCACCGGGCTTTATCCTTAGTTGAGATTAGTGAATAAGGGAAGAAAGAAAAGACGTCCATGAACGCAAAGCTTATTAAGAAATTCTTGAACTGTTTTCTACGATCCATGGATTAGCTTGAAGAGAAGAGAATTCCTATAGAACGAGTTCTTTCCTTTCTTTTTATGGATTTTTGTCAACAACTATATCCCAACGGATGTTTGCCAGTCTTTGCCCTTTTCCTCTTCTGGGCCAAATGTGAAGATCGACTGTCGACCTGGAGAATAAAGTGGAATAATCTGTCGAGGAATTCATTTGTACATCGGAAAGAAGAACAAGAACAAGAAAGAAGAAGAAGAAGAAGAAGAAGAAGAAGAAGAAGAAGAAGAAGAAGAAGAAAAGGTGGACGAGGAGGACAAAGTAAGAAGAAGATTAACAACAAAGAGGGAGACAAAGGAAGAAGATTAACAACAAAGAGGGAGACAAAGGAAGAAGAACAAGAAAACAAAAAGGAAGAAGACAAAGAAGAGAAAGTAGACTAGATCAAATGCAAAGAAAAGACGATAACAAAGAAAAAGAAGAAAAGGAAGACGACAAACAGGATAAAAAGGAAAAAAGTAGACAGCAAGGAAGAAGACAAAGAAGAAAAAGAACCGAACAAAGAAGAAGAAGAAGAAGAAGAAAAAGAAAAAAAAGAAAAAGAAGAAAAAGAAAAAGAAGAAAAAGAAGAAGAAAAGGAAGAAGAAGAACAAAAAGAAGAACAAGAAAAAAGAAGAAAAAGAAGAAAAAGAAGAAGAAAAGGAAGAAGAAGAAGAAGAAAAAGAAGAACAAGAAACGTTAAGCAAGAGCTAAGAAAAAACAAAGAAGGAGGAAAAAAGAAAAAAACTAGAAGAATGACAAACAAAGAAGACAAAGAAAGATGAGAAAAACGAAAGAAAATGACAATCAAGACAAAGATAGACAAAAACCAATCAAAAAGAAGACAGGATAAACAGGACAGACGAGAAGAACAAGAACACAAAAACACATAGACACACAAGAAAGGCAAAATACACAACAAAAACTACAATGAAGACGTCAAGACATATAGGAAAACTGTGAAGGAAAAGAGACAAAAAGCACAAGAAAAAAACAAATAGAAGTCAATGACAAAAAAAAAACATCAAGTAGAAGAAAATGGAGAAATCAACATAGCCATTTTATATCCAATGTTAATATCATAATTTTCACAAATAACGGTGTTGTCTGATTTCAAAATTATAGTTTTTGTACCAATGTGATAATCAAATTCTTCCTATGTTCTCCATCTCGGATGAAACCGACAGCTTGTCCTTTGTTTTACTATCGAATTTAAGTGTAAATAACTATGACGCTGATTTGTAAAGCATTATATTACCTGATACGTGTTTTCGCATTATGAGCGCCCAGCTGAAAAACGCCGGGTAAAATGAACAGAAAACCATGGACTTTATGAAGAATTTGATCTTGAATGTATAAAAAAAAACTGTAAATGCTTGTTCAGCTTTCAATAATTAAGAATTATCTATTGAAAGGTTGGATGGATCGATTTCGTTGAGCGATTTTGTTTCTCAACCTTTTTACCCTGGCGTAACCCTTAAAATAAATTACGTGTCTCAAGGAACCCCTGCGCAAAAACAGAATTATATAACATATCTTTCTCATTTTATTTTCATTGTAGTTCACGTAGTAAATATCAAAGTATATATTTTTGAATAACTGGTTTAAGGAAAAGTTAATGCTTCTTTGTCACATTTTTCGGTAATTAAATAAAATTCATACTGTTCGTTTATAATAATTCATCAGGGAGTTTTCATTCACACAAAAAATTCTAAACTCATACGTAAAAAATAAACATAAATAACCAATATTATATACTTATAATAAAAATGTAAACAGACCGAAAACAGATAATTGCTGCATCAGTTGTTTTTTTAATCCTTTACAGGCAATGTTGAAAAGACATAAGATTAAATCAAGGCAAAATGTCCTGTGAACCAATAAATGGGCTAAGAAAATGTTACTTTCAGAGCCATTTGAGAAAGTGAAACATGCTTCTCTAATGTGAAGCCTGTGCCTGTCTTTTGCTACACAAATACTTGATTCGAGGTCGAACATTAGATAAACACACGCGGATTTCATTCTCAATTGAGAGGAGACGATTTCTGTATTTGCTCTTGATACTTGTTAAATAAGAAAAGTCTTGCTCACAGATGACCAAGAATATATTGTGTGTGTTTAGTAATACTTCGTATATATAAAAAAATCAAAAGCGCATTTGCTTATCTCACCTGTTCTCGCGGAACCCTTGAGAACCTCTTACGGAACCTTCGAGTTCCGTGCGAGAAAGGGGTTGTTGGATTGAAAATAATTCATCAACCACATGGGCGCGTAGACGCTTTTGAAATGTATCAAGACTGGAAGGTTGTTGCAGAATAGCTAGTACCCCTTCAGCACTCTACCAGATTGCCTGGCTCATAGCCTTAAATAGTCTACGATTTAAGAATTGAACAGTTGAATACTAAGCTGATTAATATTCGGACTGATCTTACTTCGTTTGGCTATACAGCATTTGACCCTCCTCTATACCTTGTAAGTTGTTTTGTTAATTGTTTTGTAACTTATTGTTCTGTGTTTTTTGTATGTATCCGTTAGCACCGGATAATGGTGCTGAATAAATATATTAAGCACTCATTCTTCTCTGTGTATCGTTCACCTCGACGATACAACAAAGGTCAAGACTGGGTAACTCCAGCCCAAAATATAGCAGCAGTACCCCATTTTCAGTCTGATTTGGCTCTTGGAGCATAGTAGGTGGAGTAAGGCACTTACTGGAGCGGTACAAGTTACCGACTATTTACCCAGTATCTTTAACGATGAATTGCATATACAAGTTCCACTTGAAGTTTGAGATTAGGTTAAATCCCAATAGGGCTTCAAGTCCAGGGGCCTCATTGAAAGGAATCCCGTTCATCACGATAGGCGAAAATTCGTATTTCTTTAGGCAAATATTGGTTTCTGCAAAATCTTAGTGTTCTTAAATAAAATACTAGAGCAGAATAAAATCTGGAATAATTATAGGATTTTAGTTAAAAGCACTAAGAATTTGCAGACCCCAAGAAGAAATACATTCCATCTCTCCCAAATATGCCTCATCCGTAAATAAGACGCAAACAACGGATCGGCAGTTTGTACAATAAACCATTGCAAAATTTCTCCCGTGGTGAGTGATCAGCGGGCGAAAGACCCTGCACACTTTGCAAATGATACGGATACTGGAGCTGTTCTTGAAGTACCTTCCATACTGTAAGATATGTTAGGACTACTTAACATGTGCTGGTACCTGGATCGTCTTCGATATCCTGTAGAAAGTGTTCTTCGTGGTCAGTCGTACGAGCAAATTTCGGTCTCCCTCGATTCGTAATTTGTGCTGCCACTTATCCTGTCTAAGCAACGCGGTGATATTCAGCGACAAAGGTTGGATGATACGGCTGTGGAAACACAATCTGATACAGCCGTGCAGCCTCACGTCCATTACCATTCGTGCGGCCGTATGTAAAAATCATATCTGCCTGCTCATGAAATAAATACCCTGCCACTGTTAAACGGAACACTTCTCAGTTAACTCACAACTACACACGTTAAACGTTGAAGACAGAGTAGTCACAAATGTACACAAATAACAAATGTAACCTAATCTACATGACAACACAGCGCCATCTACAGAAATATTTCTTTAAACTTAATAACTGAAAAACGAAGGATTTTCTAACAAATGTTTATATGGTCTTTTGTCTTTGTTTCGGTGTGTGATACCCGCCCCAAAGTTTATAAAAGTATTTTTGGTACCTATATATATATATATATATATATATATATATATATATATATATATATATATATGATAAATTATAGTTTTAAGGTATGGTATATTTATGGCTTACAGTGCGCTATATCAGAATCAGAGAGTATGTATGTCAGCGGTGACAGTTGTTTTATGCTTGAGCGTAATCGTCAGGCTATAATGGTGACGATCGCGTTCAAGCATGAAACAGGCTGTTGCCACTTCAATTCGCACATTTATTTATATATATATATATATATATATGTGTGTGTGTGTGTGTGTGTATGTGTGTGTGTGTGTGTGTGTGTGTGTGTGTGTGTGTGTGTGTGTGTGTGTGTGTGTGTGTGTGTAAGAAAATATATGGATATAGATCCGACAGTATGAAGAAAAATATATACGGAAAAAACAAAACAAAAATCCTTATATACGATTATGCTGTTTAAATGTTAATATGTCAACGTCTGACGTTTCGGTCTAATAAACCATCTTCATTTTTGGATAAGTCTTGTTCTAATGTACATCGTCTTTGTCATGTTGTATTGATAATGTTATATTTATGAATATGTTTTTTGTTTTTTCCGTATATATTTTTCTTCATATATATATATATATATATATATATATATATATAAACGCTGGAATTTAGTCAAATACATCTTGTTTAACATAGTGATCACTCACAATTCTTAACAATGACTGTGACAGTCGAAAGTAATTGAATATAACAGAAAAATATAAACTTTAGACAATTTATTAATAAGTTTAATTCTGATGCACAACACGTCATTCGGAAATTGAACAGCTTTTTCTTGCCGGTTCCCATCAAGACGTGGATGATCATGACACCCCATAATTTTCTATCCTTTGTAGCTCTTAGTAAAGTCTGTGTTTTTGCTATCTGGTGACTTTTCTTCCTATTGCTTAGGCATCTGCAACGAATAGGCGTCTCACTGCTCAGGGGACGGAAAAATTAGAAAGCTTCTTTTTAATCTCTAATGATGATGCAGTTAAAAAAACTGTCACCTTCAGCTCTTCACTGGTTCATCAGCTCTTAACCCCCCCCCCCCATTTGGTGGTCTTTCTTTTCTTGTTTTCGTAGCACCCGACCTGATATTGTCGGCATCGTTTTATTATCAACATGGCCAGAGGAAAACAGTGCATTACCTGGCAAAAAAAAAAGCACAACTATCCTTTAGGCTGTACTGGAAATGCTGACTAAACACCATTGACTTTTGATATGCCTTGTTTTCAAACGTTGGAATTCAAAGGGGTGAAGTCTGTTCCAATAAAAACAACTGGAAATGAGAAGAAATGGTTCACAGTCAATTGGTGCATATGTTGATGGTAAGAAAATGCCCCCCCTCCCCCAACGTAAATTTTAAACAGAAAAAACGTTGAGTGCCCAGCCGGTATGTTAGTAAAATGTCAAGAAGTACGTACTTATTATCATAAATCAATAACGAAAAAATATTTTTGTTTAAACCTATTTATAATACGCACCCCTATTATGGCCTTACAGTAAAAAATGCTTATTATTTTTAGAAATTACGCTAGTCTTTTGGGATAGAAAAGTATATATTATAGTATAGTATAGCCGGCCAATCATATTCGAATATACCTATCCTAGGATAAACCCGATCGCAGACACTAGTTCAGGTGCATTTTGTGTTTATTCAACACCCACAGAGCCCATCTGTGATTTATACTGCAACTAAGCTGAGCAGACCTTAGTTACAGTTTCTGGGAAATAGCACGTTATCTAGCGTGATCAAAAGTTTGAACAAGGCCAGAACGCTCAAGCCCTCGGCCACGATGACTTGTGGCTTCGTGCTAGCACAGCTATCGACGGCACCCAAGGGTTCTGTCTACTCACTCACAAGGCTTGGGTTAATCCGTGGTATGGTTTTCAGACACTTTCCAAAAGTGCCGCACGCTGAGATCGATCCCTCCAGTCCGATAACATCAGGAAGTCTCCTTCCTGACAAATCGACCATGGTGAGATTCGAACCCGGGTCCCATGGTCAGAAAGCTAACGATCTAACCACTCAGCCACGTGCCCAAAGTATAATCAACTTAGAAAAACTCTATCACATCATCCTCACCATTCTAAGCTTTTTTTTGTTTACCTTGTTACAGAATACAAATAAAGCATCAATAAAGCAAACGGCATTTGATATGAAATAGTATTATGCAATTTTTGTAGAACTTGTAGCGAAAATTTATTTTACAAGTACACGGACCAACACCTTTATCTAGTGCAATACTGTAATCAATATTTCTTGCGGCAGCTAAATAAGTAACAGCTATTTGTATGATATCATGCAGAGAGCAACTCAACAAGTACTGTCAATGATTCAGTTCATACTACCCCAGGGGTCAAACATTATACCCTGGGGTGCACCATCATCTATGTGTCATTCTCAATCTCTTCATATTTGATTATCGATTGACTGAGAGTGCTCTGTGGCAGAGACAATATTTTTCTGCTCCCAATATTAATAATTGGTGATTTCGACCAGCTCTTTGGTCTGTTTGGAAGTACTTTCCCAACTTGGGATTAGCATGATCCCCGTCGAATACAATGTTTACGATTTACGTATAACAATGTTGATGATGTAGGCTGAATAATATAATATATAATATATATAATTCTCCTAGACTGGTTGCCACTCAAGGCAACCAGTCTAGGAGAAGTTCTACGCTGAATTAAAAAAAAGTGAAAAAAGAAATAAAAATCATATTCAATATATTTCCCAAGAAGTCATGAATGAGGTTTTAATGGTGATTTTCTAACTTAGATGTGGCACAAAGCCGAAAATATTGGGCACCCAGTAATGATCGAACTCACTTTTCAGTCGTAATTTATCTAGCGAGACAAGCTTGTTAACCATCACACCACGTCGAAGTGCCCAGACCGAGTTTGTAGTGAACCATGTTGAACTATGTCTTGAAGTGATATACCTGTTATATATATATATATATATATATATATATATATATATATATATGACGTCACACATTATGAAATGGACAAATTTCGACACTTATTTTAAGACATTTTTATGTTTATGCATTCTTTTTTTTATAGATACAAATATTTAAGTAAATGCTCCGTTTTATAATAAACAGCATTAACAACATTTATCGGCCTGAATGTCCGAGAAATTGTTATAGAAAATATGCGTCCTCCGACAGGTATTGAACCATACGCATACGCATCGAGCAGATATGAATGTACGTGAGAAAATCATGGAGAATTGTAGTTTAAAAACAGTAAAATCGACCTTGCTAACCGAAACGTTCCTCTGTGGCGAAATCGGTAAAACACGTCAGACTAAATGACGGTTCTATATAGGATACAGGTTCGATTCCTGTCGGAGGACGCATATTTTCTATGCCTATTTCTCGGACATTCAAGCCGGTAAATATTAATACTGTTTATTATAAACAGAGCATTTACTTAAATAGTTGTATCTATAAAAAGTATAATGTATAAACATAAAATGTCTTTATATATATATATATATATATATATATATATATATATATATATATATATGTGTGTGTGTGTGTGTGTGTGTGTGTGTGTGTGTTGTAACCAAGGGAAGGTTACTGAAGAGAATAATCACACGAAGGTTGGTAATGAACGATAATACTTAGGACAAGAACAACGCATATAAGATTCGCCAGCGGCGCGTAGAAATAATAGTCAACTACTAGAAATGAGTCAAGTGAATTCCGCAATGAATCTCCACCTGCAGGATATCTACCAACCTCCCCATGCGGTCAGATGTGGCACAAGGCCGAATTTAATGTGGGGTTGCCGAGCTCGTAGGCACGGCTAAAAATTTCCCATAGACCCCATATAAAATGGGGTCGGGTAGCTGTTTCCCTTCGACAGAGCCTCGTCTGGGGATCCTCTCTGCCCGGAGGCAAAGAGTTTGACCAGCACAACTGAAGACGAATCTCCAACTGCAGACCAACATACAGTATTTACTACTGTATTTATATAAATGGGGACATACCCATTATTGTCCGTAGGTATGCTACAACAATATTGTTAAACTTTTAGTTGGAGTAATATAATGTTGATGGTTTAGGTATTATAATATAACGCCTTGAGTGACAACCCGTGTAGGAAAAAGTACATGCTAAATTCAAAACCGTGAAAAAAGCAACAAAAAACACATCGGTCTGTCTCCCAAGATGTTATTGCAATACACAGATAACAGAGAAGGAAACTGTAACGAGCTAAGACGGATATGTCTCTTAAAAATATATAATGTTAATATTTTAGGCAAAGTAGTATAATGTTTTGACAAAAAAAGTCCTCAACGAGACAATTAAGGAGCACTTCAGATACCGGCCGTTTTTTATTCAAGTACAGCTAAATAAAAGAAGTCAATAAAAAAAAAAAAAAACCCTAATTAAAAATTTTTTCTTAATCAGCCTCACATCCATAGGGGGATTAATGCAATTAGATCTCTAATTGCTAACTAATGGATTATTCCCAATATTCTACTGAAGAGAATATTAGTGTTCGTGAGCATATTTCGTTCCCAAGCTAAGGTTCCTATATCCTCGCCTATTGTTCGGTTCTCACTCCTCCCTGTTTTTTTTTTTTTTTTTTTTTTTTTTTTTTTTGAACAGAAGTAGAAGTTTATCCCTTGTTTTCTGTTTAGGATTGGGGTTCCGATTCCTTCTAAAGTCTGCTTCAGCTCTGTGCTCCTAACGCTTGCATTTCCTACGCTAATATAACTTCACACAGTAACCCTCTCCTTTGAGTGACTCTTGAGCCTTTTATTGGGTGAACATTAGTAACAAAAAAAGTTCATGGGATAAAACAGAGTAGCTTGTGGCCTTGAGTGACGTGTCATCACTTAACCAGCTGCCAGTGTTCCTTGAGAGAGTTGAGTCTCTGTTCCGTCTGTAATAACCACTGATTCTATTAATAAAAAGGCTATTGTATTATAACTAATTAATTTCTGCATTCAGATCTCTTTTGACAATCAAGACAAAATCCTGAAATCGCCTGAATCCACAGACAGACACGCAGATAGCAGTCAACAAGAAGGTTCTACGTTTTGACAAAATCATGAACGTGAAACAGGATTTAATTTTATGTTCATATTTTTTTTATTCATTTTATTGTTTACATCTTTTTAAATCAAAATCTAATTGCCGTATTTATAATCGTATCTTTACCGAGTTAAAAACTTATTTGTTAAGGTCATCTGCTCACTCGCTTCAAAAAATTATAATTTAGACTTCTTCATTTTCAAATGCGATGTTACTATTGTGAACATTTGACCAAACATTTCCTGGGAGTGTGAGACATAAAAAAAAAAAAAAAGATTCTAACTTCCGGATGAGCTTGAATGTTATACGCCTCGGTAAAGTCAGTGAAGTCAGTCTGCTTGACCATCACGACAGAATAGTGAGTTCGAGCCTCACTGGCTGTCCCATAGAAAATTCAACATTAAATCACCCGATAAGATATGAGGTAATGGTTAACAAGGCTAGTCTCGTTGACCACTCCTGCTGAGTAATGAGTTTAATCCTCACAGGGTGCCCCATACAAATTTCAACAATAATTCAACCAATAAATATTGATATGTCGTAATATCAACAAAACCTACCTCGGTATGGGGTAATGGTTAACAAGGCTAGTTTTGTTGACCACTACTATTACTAAATAGTGAGATTGATTCTCAAAGGGTGCCCCATGCGAAATTCGACATTAAATCACCCAATAAGGGTTGATATGTTGTGATATCAATCAACCTACCTCTGTATGTGGTAATAATTAAGAAGGCTAATCTTCAATATCAAGGAAACATGGCACAGTGGATGAAGACGTTAGTTAGATTCAGTGACAGGACCCAAAGAGTGTGAGTTCAATACCTGGTTAAGGCGGTGGAGAACTTGGAGAGGGGAATTAACAGGAGATAACTGATAACTGACATCTATTAGACATAGCACGTGGAACTAGAACAGTCTACACTAGTGAGCGAAATAAAGGGTTCAGTTCGACATTCCAACCACCTGAAGAAGGCCGGAGCGTACAGCGGCCGAAAAGGTTGTGATATGTATGGCAACAAAGATGAGGACAATAGTCCGAATAATGTAAATAGTGAAGGCTAATCTTATTGATCGTTACTCCTGAGTAGTGAATTTGATCCACACAAGGTGCCTCATATAAAATTCGGCAGTAAATCGCCCAATAATGGTTGATATGTAATATCAACCAACATCAATGCTTAACAAGGGTAGTCTTGTTAACCATTACTAATGTAAACTGTCGTAAACTAGTAACTTAATCTATGTCTCAGGGCCGGTAAATAATTTATAAAGACGCCATTAAATTTAAAAGAAAAAAATCTATCGTAAAAGTTAAAAACATAAATGAATGCGATTATTACGCCATACTGATGATATGCTGACACGTCAACGCCTTGTCATGAAATGGTGGCACTGATTAAATGATGCTACGAGAATTGAAGCCTTCGTTACTTAACATTTTATTCCTTCCAATATTTCGTTGATCTGCAAAGACTACCTAAAACGAAACCTCTGATAATAATTTCAAGATCCCTTATGCGGGCCTAAAAAGTAAAATAAACAGTTACTTTCAACCGAAATGACAAATGCGTTAGACAAACAACACAAAAAATAAACTTCTCACGGTCAAAGCAATTCTAGGAAACAAATGCCCAGAAAAGTCGAATTTAACATACGTCACCCATTCATAATTGTTGAAGAATGAAGATCAACCAACATGTACAACATGACAAGCTGCACTCACGGTGAAACACATTTTAACTGAATGTACTCACTTAACCCCTGTAAGACATAAATACTATTATGAATAATCAAGAGTGGTCTCCCCTTGTTTTGTTACCCTCCTCTTTAAGAGGGCTATTTCTGTTTACTGGGACTATAAAAGGACACTATACGCGAACCTTGTATTCTCAGTTAAATAAATCTTTCTTAAAGCTTACACCTATGTACTTTTGTCATTACAGTTATAAAGAAAACACTTTGAAAATACGGAAACTGTCAATATAATGTTCTACCATAAAGAAATATGTTAATACCAAAACATCTACAATAGATCAACTATAAAATATATGTCTATAAAATACGTTTTCACGGAAAATATAAAATTACAGACAAAATTGAAAACATAAAATTGCATTAAAAATTTATGTAGCTGAAGCCATAAAAATGCGTACAAAATATTTAGATTTCAGCATTAAATAACCCACAGATGTGTTGATATGCAGTTAAACTGAAACAACCAAACCAAACCAATATTTTGTTGGTTACACTCGGTCAATCTACGGTATGCGGGTCACTATTTCGACACACGAACCCTGCATTTCCCGTCAGCGGCGTGACTGCTTCAAGCGTTTGTTTATAATGGATGTTCCAATAACTTGGACTGATTTTAAATGTGATTTAAGTTTAAGCGTCTAATGATTTTTTTTCAGATTTGGCAGACATTTGGGCGATATTATTTTTTACACATAATTGCCATGACTTAAATAGCATGATCCAATAGAGAAATAAATAAATTTTCACCAATGACACTGATTTATTTACTGCTGACTTTGAACCGTCTTAATGAAACACCCTTATATATAATCCGTCTTAATGAAACACTCTTTATATAGAATCCGTCTTAATGAAACACCCTATATAGTCAACTGTTCAACATTCTCGTTCTTATGCTTGCAATACCGGCTACAGGTGTGAGGAGACGTAGTTCTTCATATGGTGGCTGGGATTGTCTCCAAGTCAACCTTCAGATGTCTAGTTTGTATTTTAAGCAACGTCACAGATAAGTTTAATTAGAAAATCTACAAAAAAAAAATGAGGAAGCTGACCATCAAAAAGCTTTAACGAAAAATTGCTTCATTTAATCATCACTAGATTTTGAACAAATATTACTTACCTTTTACTTAAAATATATAGGAAATATGTCCTTAAGGACACATGGCCCAGTGGATAAAGGCGTTGGTTAGATCCAGTGACTAGACCCAAAATGTTGTGAGTTCAATTACAGGCGACAGCCGAATCAAAAACTTAGATAGTTGGGTTAAAGGGAAATAACTAAGATATCCAGAAGAGACATGGCATGTGGAATTAGAACAATCTACCTCGGTGGACGAAAGGGTTCGTTTCGAAATTCCAATCACTTAAAGAAGGCCGGGGCGTACAACAGCCGAAACGTTGTGAATATGGCAATGAGGATAACAGTCCGAATAATGTAAGTAACCAAATCATATTCTAATTTTTATTTTTCTATATAGATTAATTTTCCATCAGTTATATGAGCAAATTTGAATTCCGCTGATCTGGTCAGGCGTCTCTTCGTAACAGATACGATCCAATTGATATGACATACGAGGCAAATCTCGGCGGAGGCCATTCCCACTCCTGGTTCTTAACGATCGTAGAATGTTTAAACGACCTGAGCTTTGCGAGGAAAAGCAACAATATTGAAAGAAAAAATGGTAAAGATTTAGTAATCACCCAATATATTCCGTTCTTATGGAAATATGCTTTTATAGCTTTACTTGTAACCGTGATTATGCACCTAAAATGGTTATCGTCGGAGGGGGGGAGACACTTTGGCGATGGTTCTGGATCATGCAAACCAGTGATATATATAAAGAGAAAGAGAGAATATAAAAAAAGAGAGAAAGAGAACAGAAAAATGAATATTCTTTGTGATTTTGAAATTCAAGGAAAACACCCAGTCTAGACCAGGGGACTAGATCTAGTCATCGTAAACAAAGAAAGACGTATGACAGCGTGTGACTGAAATATAGTGAAAAAGAAAAGAAAAAAAAGACTGCAAATAGTGTTTAGAGTGTTGCCGAAAACTGAGGGAGGTTTTAATAATAATAATAATAATAATAACAACAATAACAACAACAATAGTAATAATAATAACAATAATAATGATGATGATGATGATGATGATGATGAGACCAAGGCATTCCATGGACCAACAGAAAACACATCAGTGGCTGAGGAGCACCAGGTTGAAAGCTGAGATAGAAAGCCTAATTATTGCAGCTGAGGAACAAAGCCTTGCAATCAGATCCCAACACTGTCACATATTCAAGGATGGAACTAACCAGAAATGCAGGATCTGAGGAAAATATGACAAAACTCTTGACCATATTATCTCAGGATGTCCGGAACTGGCAAAATAATGAATATACTCACAGACAAAACAAGATAGCGACATATGTGCACTGGAAGATATGCAAGAAACACAAAACCGAAATCACTGAGAAATGTTATGAGCACCAACCAGACACAGTTACCCACAAAAAACGATGTAACTATCCTCTGGGACATGCCAATTCAAACTGACAGGGAAATAAAAGTCAATAGACCTGATATTATCACAAAATACAAGAAATTCAGCAAGTGTATGCTTATTGACATAACAGTACCATCTGAGAGAAACAGCTCCATGAAAATTATCAAGAAATTGTCCAAATACAAGGACCTGGAGATCAAGATTAACAGGATGTGGGGAATGAAGACTGAGACTGTACCAATAGTAATTGGAGCACTGGGCCTCGTGAGAAAAGGGATGGACAATTTTACAGTATCCCAGGTAACATCAACATACAAGTTACCCAGAAAATCGTCCTACTAGGGGCATACCATATACTATGAAAATTGCTATCAATTAAATGAAAATTTTACTATAGAGCCTAAGGATTATATTTTGAACGGCTACAAAGCAGGAAACATAACATACACAAATGATAGTAATAATAATCTACAAGAGAATGAGAAACAGAAAACTTCCATAACCTAGCTGGAGAGATGCAAAGGCGGTTGAAAATAAATAAGACTTTACATAGAAATATGGATCAAATAGAAATTCTGATTACTCCTCTTAAAACAGCGAGCGTATAAGAAAAAATTGTCTTGGAGTGTTTTCTTTTTGTTTAGTTTTTTTTTGTTTTTGTTTTTTTTTTTTTTTTTTTTTCAGCTTATAAACTCGTTGTGAATTATGTGAATCCAAAGCAAGACTAACTGCTTTTCTTTTGTGAGTGAATATTGCATTAGCAATTTTTTGAGAATAACAACACTTTATTTTTCCAGATACAAGTCTTACTATTTAACCCATGGGTGGGGAGAATAGATGTATTCATACCTTTCTCGAGGATATTTGCGCGAACGCGGATCTAATAAATAACCTGACTGGAATTCGAACTCGTCTCTCCGGTTTCCCATCCTACGCTATCCTTTTCGTTTAATATTTCGCCATTTTCTAACAAGATACATAAAGAATGATGGGTGTTGTTGTTTTGCTCTAAAGATAGGAATTTTGAATTGAAATTTTGGAATTTTTTTTTTTTTTTTTTTTGGTAAATATTTTAAACGGAATTATTAATGCCTGCAGCGTTAGGATTCAGTTGAAAATGGCTTTTTTTTTCTGTAGGTATTATTAGAGTGGGAAGAGTCATAAAAAAACATCGGTAGAAAATAAAATAAAAAATTATAAAACAAACAAAGAAGAGTGAGTAACCGTGCCTTCTACGCTGGAACAAAAGAAAGAAAGAAAGAAAGAAAGAAAGAAAGAAAGAAAGAAAGAAAGAAAGAAAGAGAGAAAGAAAGAAAGAAAAGAAAGGAAAAAAAAGAAAAAGAGAAAAAAAAAGAAAGAGAAAGAAAAGAAAGAAAAGAAAGAACGAGAAAGAAAGAAAGAAACAAAGAAAGAAAGAAAGAAAGAGAGAAAGAAAGAAAGAAAAAGAGAAGGAAAGAGAAAAAGAAAAGAGAGAAAGAAAGAACGAGAAAGAAAGAAAGAAAGAAAGAAAGAAACAAACAAACAAACAAACAAAGAAAAAACAAAGAAAGAACGAGAGAGAGAGAAAGAAAGAAAGAATGAGAAAGAAAGAAAGAAAGAAAAGAAGAGAAAAAGAAAAGAAAAGGAAGAGAAGAAAAAAGAAAAGAGAGAAAGACAGAACGAGAAAGACAGAACGAGAAAGAAAGAAAGAAAGAAAGAAAGAAAGAAAGAAAGAAAGAAAGAAAGAAAGATCGGTACTAAAAAAATCTGTTGAGCATTGTACTAAGTTGATGTAAGGGAGATAACTACGTCTTTTGTGCGTGTGTGCACAGTCGACCGAATTTTATCATTTTTCGTTTTTTATTTTTTCTATGCTTATTTATTTACTTTAAATTTATTTTGTCTTTATTTTGTCTTTGTTAACGCAATATTTTTATTTCAATCAGAAGAAAATACGCTTCCAAATCAGTTTTATTACTTTAAATCCAAGCCATTTTATTCACGACTTTTTTTTCAGAATACACAATATATGCATTTACCCCGACTTCTTAAAAATCAAAAACTAAAAAAAAAAAAAAAAAAAGAAACAATACAAGACTCTTTTGTTCTTTATACGTTAAAATTCCTCGCGATCGATTTAAACAATTCAAACGATTTTTTGTTTAATGAATCCACATGCAAACTTGTCTTTCGGTTTAATTAGGATCAAGGCCGATGGCCTCCCCGCCTTGCCGGCATCTTCCTTCCTTCCACCCCAGATAAGAGTCAGGACAATCTTTTATGCCGACACACAATCAACGTTGTGGTGCCGCAGTCAATATCAATTTCTTTTTCCTTTCTTTCCATTTTTTTTTTTGTATTCATTTGGCCAAACTACAATCGGCATAGAAAAAGAGAATTAGGTTAGCCCATCCTATAAGAAACAGTTTTATATTGCAAATGTCACATTGGCGCTACACGGTCTTTGTTTGTTCCAGCAGGACATTCATATACTTAATTGACAAAAGACACCATAAATTATCCATCTATGGTCACATTTCTTTCTTATCTATCTATCTATCTATCTATCTATCTATCTATCTATCTATCTATCTGGCTGGCTTATTCTATTTCCTTCTATCTGGCTTATTTTGTTTCTATTTATCTATCTATAACTGTTTCTATCTACCTCACATTTTTCAATCTATCTATCTATCTATCTATCTATCTATCTATCTATCTATCTATCTCACTCTTCCCATATCAATCTATCTCCACTTGGGAAAGGTACTATGAATCCTTCCCCACTCTGTGAGTTAAATAGTAGCGCCTGTAACTGCAAAAGTCAATGTCATTCTGAAAAAAAAAAAATTAATACAATATTCATTTGAAAAAAAGGAATTATTCTTACAATCCAAAACATGTTTAGATTTTAACCATCCAGAAAGGGTTGATAAGCTGTAAAAAAAAACAAATCTATCTATCTATCTATCTATCTATCTATCTATCTATCTATGTCAACATATTCCTATCCCTCTATAACAGTAATCAGGTATGTGTGTATGCCTGCTGTATGTATAGGTGTGTGTATATAGTCATGTGTGTATGTCTGTCTGTCTATCTATCTATCTATCTCAATCTGTTCATAACTATCTGTCTATTTATCTATCACTCTGCTTATATCAATCTATTATGATTGTCTGCCTTTCCCTCTATCTATATATCTATCAATCTCATTCTGTTTATATCTCTCTGTTTCTATTAATCTCTCTGTCTTTCTCTCACTCTCTCTTTCTCTCTCTATCTATTTATCTGTCTGTCTCTGTTTATCTCTCTGCCTTTCCATATCACTATATATATATATATATATATATATATATATATATATATATATCATTCTTTTTATATATTATCTGTTACAGTTCAACTCGCTGTCTTTCTCTCTATCTGTATATCTATCCATCTATCTATCAATCGGTAAAACTCTCTCAGTCTGTTCATATCTATATTTTTCGAGAACTTTGCCAAACAGATAGACTATTCCTCTCTCTCTCTCTCTCTCTCTCTCTCTCTCTCTCTCTCTCAATATCTATCAATATCTATCAATCTATTGTAATTTGTTCTTATCTATCAATCTCAGTTTATTCATATCTATCTCTGTCTCTACCCATATTTCTCACTCACTCTCTCTCTCTTTCTCTCTCTCTCTCTCTCTCTATTCATCTATCTTAATCTGCTCATAACTATCTGTTTATCTATTTATCTTACTCTGCTCATATCTATCTATCTATCTATCTATCTATCTATCTATCTATCTATCTATCTATCTATTGATCTGTCTATTGTTTGTCTCTCTTCATCTCCCTGCCTTTCTCTCTCACTATCTATATATCTATCAATCTCATTCTGTTTATATCTATATTTCTGTTTCTTTATCTCTCTGTCATTTACTTTCTTTCTCTCTCTCTCTCTCTCTCTCTCTCTCTCTCTATCTATCTATCTATCTATCTATCTCAATCAGTTTCTAAATACATATTTCCAACATAATTTAGTTTATTTTCAAAAATAGAATTCACAACTGCCATCCATGTTTAACACTTCACCCTATCTGACACATTAACCCTAAATATAAAAAATACATCCGAGGGCGATGCTGCTCAGATTACCTTCTATATTTTTCATTCAATGCACAAAATCTCAATTTCCCTCTGAATATTGTGTCCATTACAGATAAAAACATGATACATGTTTATATAATCTTACATATATATATATATTTTAGCTATTTATGTCACAATGCCAAAAGATTTGATTAAACAGTGAGGTTTGAACTCACTACACAGTTGTAATAACCTGCTCATTAACCATCACCCAATGAATATTCATCGAAAATATCAATTAAGCTTAATTTTATTTGGTACAAGACTACAAATATTGGTATCCAATGAGGATAAAATATATTTAGTTGTTATGGCATACTAGACAAGGTGAGTAATTTTTTTAGTAAATGTTCACCCAATACAAGGCACAAGGGCCACTCAAGGTAGATGGTTACCCTGTGGTGTTGTATGCACATAGGAAAAGCAAGAAGTATAGTTCATGAGTTTATACAGGAAAGATAACCATTAGATCAAGAAAGGTAACCGATAACCATTAGATCAGGACGGTTAACCCTAGACTAATGTAGGCTTAACAGTTTAGATCAGGAAAGTTAACCACTAACCATTAGACCAGGAAAGGTAAGGGTTAACACTAGACTTGAAAGGGGTCAAGATTGTATTAAGTAAGTCAAGCTCAAGATAATTTGTTTACTATATTTGGTAATATGGTTAGAGCCTTCAACTATTTCTTATATACTAATGTTCCCCCCAAAATAAAAGACCTAAGAGTCACTCAAGGTAGAGAATTACTGTGTGGTGTTGTACAAGCATAAGCAAACACAAGTGAAGTTCATGGTGCTATGCAAGAAAGATAAGACTAGACTTGAAAGGGGT
Organism: Acanthosepion pharaonis; assembly: GCA_903632075.3. Classification (NCBI taxonomy): domain Eukaryota; kingdom Metazoa; phylum Mollusca; class Cephalopoda; order Sepiida; family Sepiidae; genus Acanthosepion; species Acanthosepion pharaonis. Next base: position 980,491 of record CAHIKZ030002101.1, on the reverse strand, counting down.
CAAAATTGTAATGATTGGGAAAGCATCCTGTGGGGAGTCTGTTCTATAAAGCAGCAGTTCTTGAGAAGAAGCTGCCCAAGTGGAACTTACTCCTTACTAATGGAATACAAAGGAATGAGGATGATTCATCCTTGTGTATGTAAAGGTCAGGGGTGATGGGACTAAGCAATGTAGCCTGTCCCATGCCATGGGAATAGTAAGAGAGACACAAAAGACTCACAACATTTCTTCTGTGGGAAAGAGGTTGTAAAGGGGGAATAATTCATATCATTCATAGATGATAAAGCAGCTGTATAAGTATACTAGTGTATGAATTTACACACATATGCATGCACACTCATCCATAAACAGACACACGCACATACATATATATATATATATATATATATATATATATATATATATATATATATATATAAATTTACAGGTAGGAAGCAAAATTTTTTTTCAATTCCTCTCTCAAAATATTGTAAATTTTGCTCCCCCACTTTGTATATACCAGGTGTAACAGCAAAATTGTCCGATTGCAAGATTAAAATCTGAACTGTTGTATCGTAGAAATGATTAAAGATATCTTAATTCTCCGAGGTTTTTATAAAATTATTGGAATCTACTTTGAGCAATAAGAATCTATAATTCCTCTCCAAGCTTAAAAGAAGACTCATGATGAAATCGATTGTAAACGAAAATGACATGTTCATCATTAAATAATCATAGCTAAAGATTGGAAGCTCATAAAGGATTGAAATTAAGTTCAAATATATATATATATATTATTCCAGGACCATTTTCCAATTTATTCATGATGATCTTTGCCCTCTCTAACCTTCTAACTTTCTGACCTGGAATGACAAGGTGCCTCACAGGTTTTATGTACAATTTCATTTTCAAGTCTTTTTTCACTGTCTTTTTGATTGTCATATCAGAAACTCCTCTCTCACATGCCAAACACCTTATGGATTGAGTTGGATCTTTTCTAATTGATCTCTTTAGCTCTAAGTTGAAATGATGACCTCTCTTCCTGTTGTCACCTCCTGATCCAGTTTTCCTCTCTACTGTTCCCTCTTTTTTTTAAACTTATTCTCTCGATGGTTCTTGAATGGACTTTGAAGATGAAAGCCAGAGTTTGAATGTTGGTACCATTACCTACCTATTGTGATGAAGGTCCAATCAAGAGCCCTCCACAAGAGCTAGCTTAAATGCCACCTGAAAGAAAGAGAGAGAGAGACATACAGACAGACAGATAGAGAGATTGACAGAAACAGAATTAGATAGATAGATAGATAGATAGATAGATAGATAGATAGATAGATAGATAGATAGATAGATAGATGGAAAGGCAGACAGATAATCTGAGACTCATAATAGATTGATATGATCAGAGTGATAGATAGATAGTGAGAGAGAGATGGGGGGAGAGAGACAAAGATAAAGAGAAGAACAATGACTAACAGACAGATATTAACAGACTGAGCGAGTTCAATTGATTGATAGAGAGAGAGAGAGAGAGAGAGAGAGAGAGACTGTAAATTGAACAGAAACAGATAAATATATTTATTAGTAGTATAAATTAGCTTTGTTATTTTACATGAGCACTCTTTTATTACCACTAGAACTGACTGACTGACTATATATATATATATATATATATATATATATATATATATATACTAGCTTATTTGCATCCAGATAGGGTGGCTTTTAAACTAGTATATATATATATATATATATATATATATATATATATATAGCACAGTCAGTTCTGGTGGTAATAAAAGAGTGCTCAATGTAAAATGACAGAGCTGAAATTTATACTACTTATAAATATATATTTGTTCCTCAACATTTGGTACAAGTTTGAGTTTCATGCACATGGTGATTATTAATGGTCATTTTACAGTTTTGGTCATGCCTGATGATTGCCACGTGCATGAAACTGAAAGTTGTACCAAACAGTGAGGGATAAAATGTAAATATATTATTAGTGTTTGTGTGTGTATATATATATATATATATATATATATATAGGTAAAAATATGTGGGTAAGTAATCCAAGTAGATCGTATTAATATAAAATATTAAAACTGATCCACAAAAGAGAGATCACTATAATTTTGTTTAAGTTTCATTGATTGTAATTTGCTCATATATATTAATTTTCTTTGTGTTCTTATAATTTTCTTCTTTTCTGGACATAAATTATGTTGAAATTCTCCTAATATTCTACATTTTTAGCCATTTTCAAGGATTATTTTAGTTTTAATTTCAACTGAATGTATGGATTGTTTTATATGTCTTTCTAAAGTTATAGAAATGTTTTGTTTTCCAAACACGGTCAGCATTTTTTAACCGTGTTCATAATTGACATGATTGAGTGTTGGCATTTTCTTTTTTATTCCATTATTTTTTAGCCTTTTTTAAATGTGAATGAAGCTATCATATTTGTATTATCAATGAGTATGTTGCAAATGGAGTTTGATTGGTCTCCATGTCTATTTAAATGCCTATTTAAATGAGACCTAATTGAGCAATGCTCAGAGAGATGTAACGTGAGTCTTCTTGTTAGGCATGTTGTTGCATGACCAATATAATTATTTATGAATCTATTTATCTGTATGTTCAGCATTGCTATTATATATATATATGCTTGACAACCTAACTGTCCGGGTTTCAATTCTCAGTAGTGGATGCGCACTGCTGATGAGTCCCAAATATAGGATGAAACGGCCGTCCAGTGCTTTCTGCATTCTGTTGAGGTTTCTTTCAGACTTGATGAATTACTTAATTATAATTATCAAATCCCCCTAATAATATTTGTATATCATTGCTTGAACCGGCTTCTGATGCTCTAGAGTGAGCGTCTTCGTGAGAGTAGTCGTGGCTCCAGGGGGCACAGTCCTATGGTTACAGAGAACTCAGTAGAGTTCCACCACGGAATATGTGAGTGAACAGCGCTTTGTTGAGTCTGATTTGCAATCTCTTCATCACCGAGGCCCAGTGGAACAGTTGGTATGATGTTTGCTTGACAACCTGTCAGGGTTTCAATTCTCGGTAGTGGATGCGCACTTCTGATGAGTCCCAAATATAGGACGAAACGGCCGTCCAGTGCTTTCTGCATTCTGTTGAGGTTTCTATCAGACTCGATGAATTAATTATATATATATATATAAACAGTGGCTAAACATCCGATTGCTTGAAGCCAAGACTGAAACCTGACTGATTTGATATCAGTCAAAGCTATTGGCACTTGGCAGAGAGAAAGACGAATTCTTGCATATTTATTTTTTCATAAACATGCCAGTGACCTAGAGAACTCAATCCATTGGGAGAGTCTTGCATTATTATCAGTAATAGTTACTGTTTACAAATACGCACGGTGACCGAATTAATTTATTTTCAGGAGCTTATATCACAGCTCCTCAGTGTAGCTAGACATCCGATGTGTGTGTGTGTGTAAGTGTGTGCAAATTTTTTCAAATCGAATATATCTGTACAAGGGTAATATAAATACAGGCAAAAGAAGAATTTATCTTAGCTAACGTCTTTTGTCCACTGACGAACTTTATCAAGGCAACTGTACCCTTGATAAAATCCCTCAGAGGACGAAATGCATTGACTAAGATAATTTTTCCTTTGTCTTTATTCAAATATAAACATAGATCACATCAAGAAGTCAGCTTCCTGACAAATCATCCATGGTGAGTTTCGAACTCTGGTCCCATGGTCAGAAAGTGAAAGTTCTAACCACTCGGCTACTTGGAAAGTGCCTGAAAACCATACTACGAGTTGACCCAAGCCTTGTGAATGAAATTGGATAGGAGGAAATTTTTGGGAACCGCCAAAGAATCGTGATAGCATGAAGTCACAAGTCATCGTGACCGAGGGTTTGAGTGTGCTGGCCTTCTTCAGATTGTTGATCACGCTAGATAACACGCTCCCCCCCCACCAGAAACTATAACTAAGGTCTGCTCAGCATTGTTTCAGTAGAAAACCACAGGTGGGCTCTGTGGGTGTTGAACAAACAAAAATGTGCCTGAGCAGGCGTCTACAACAGGGATTGGCTAGCCGACCTAATAGCCGGACATCCTCGGATACGAGGGGCAAGCCATAATATATATATATATATATATATATATACATTACTATAAACATTATGTGCTTGAGTTATTATCCTTATTTTTTATTTTCTTCAACAATGAAAAACAAAACAACTGGCTTAGGCTGAGCAGTCCGACTAACGAAATATATATATATATATATATATATATATATATATATATATATATATTTTCTTTAGTAGGACTGCCAATAATATATATATATATATATATATATATATATTAAACAAAAAAAACATTTAAGGAATCCCTAAATATGACTGACTTAAGGAGTCAGTCATATTTAACGAAATATGTATACAATATAGATACATATATATTAATTAAAAAAAATGACAGCAGGAAAACCTTTTATGCCAACATATTTCATTCCTTGAGGAAACATCTCTCTCTCTCTCTCTTTCTCTCTCTCTCTCTCTCTCTATATATATATATATATATATATATATATATAAAGACAAGAGGAAAAGCTATTCTTAGCCCACGCTTTTTGTCCTCTGAACAAGTCGGCTAAGTTTTTCTTGTCTTTTTATTCATTTTGTTCCTTCACAAATACACTCTATCTAAAACCATATATATATATATATGTGTGTGTGTACATGCTTCATTGAATATGATGAAAAGAAGAAAATTTTATTATCTTTTTATTTAGTTTTTCTAATGTTCTTATAGTTTTTCCTTTATCAGAACAAAGTAAAGTATAGAGCTGTCCATATTGATTATTGTCCCAAGCGCTTTTGGCAAATTCATTAGTCATTTTCAAGGGAGTTCATTGTTTAATATGTTTTTCTGTTTGTATATATATATATATATATATATATATATATATATATATATATATATATATATATATATATATATATATATTTTATTAAATTCAGCTGACAAGGTCTTTCTGTCTAATTCTGCTTTTGCTTTTTTCTAATTTTCAAAATAACCTCTTGGGCATCAGGATCAAAATAGTTGATAAATTGTCCCAATTTCGATCCCAGTTTGCAGCATCTTATTTGAAATTTGTAAAAACTAACATAAAAAAATAAGACAGACTGACCTTGAATGACACCAATGGTGGTGGTTATATGGAAAATCACATTTTGTAGCTGGAAACTAATGATGCTTTTTTATTATCGAGCTCCCTGTATCTGTTGTAGTTTCCATGGAAATAAAGAGGAAGCATTATTTTTGGAGCATTCTTCAGTAGATTTGTTCAAGATGTTCGTTGTTAAGATGCTTTTGTATTTGTATGGTATATATATATATATATATATATATATATATATATATATATATATATATATATATATATATATATATATATATATATCTGTCTTTTATTCAAACATATCTGCTCTGAATTTTTACATTGAGCTCTCTGGATATCATCCTCCTCAGGTCTATCCATACGGATTACCTAAATTTGCATAAACTATATATATATATATATATATATATATATATATATATATATATATATATATATGTAATTAATACATATCTTTGCTCTGTATAACAGCATTGAGCAATATTATGTTTACACCTCATGCATAAATTTGACGATTATTTATTTGCTTGCCTGCGTTTGCACAACAGCACACGTGTACACGCCTGATTTTATTTGGCTGTTTCATTTATCCACTCTACAACTATATATATATATATATATAATTATTATTTATAAAAAAAATTATAATATAAGTTATGTTATAATTTTTTTATAAATAATAATTATATCTGCTCTACTTTGTATTGAGCACTCTTTTAAGAATAGTTATTGTTGGTTATTGGAATTCATTCCGTATATACCAATTATATACTTGGGTATATATATATATATATATATATATATATAAACTTTTGCCCACACACATAATATATATGATAAAATATAGTTCTAAAGTATGCTACATTTATAGTTAAAGTTCTTGATATCTGGTATATAATTTATGTAAATATAAAAGTGGACATTGAGGACAACATCCAGTGGCGACAGACTTGTTTCTAAAATGAAATCGTCAGGCCTGAAGATTGCGTTTAAGCATGAAACAGACTCTTACCACTACACACACACACACACACACACACACACACACACACACACAGATATATATATATATATATATATATATATATATATATATATATATATATATATATATAATAAATATAAATTTTTCCTCATCGGTAGCATGACAACGCAATCTTCAGGTTCTGAATTGAGATTGACTGTTACATAATTTAAATATGCTAAATTCATATCTGTCAGATTATCCTAATTTTTATATCATAATTATCATAATATTTTATACAGGGATTGTTGTTAAAATAAAACATATATAGATATATATATATGTGTGTGTGTGTGTGTGTGTAAGGTGTCCCAAAAATGTATACACACTTTAAGTAATTATAAAGTCAGTGTTTATTAAAATACAATTTTTTTCCAAATTTTAATAGAATCTACAGACATTATTTTATTGTTTTGTCAACGCCTGTTTTCAAACTGACCTCTGTTATGATCCAAGCCCTGTTGACCAGGCGACGCAATGGAATCGCAAACATCACCAAATACTTCGTTTGGTATTTTTGTGCATTCTCATTCAATGGCTGCTCTCAATTCAGCGACTGTTGCAGATTTCATAACGTAGAATTTGTCTTTTAATTATACCCATAAAAATAAAGTTTAATGGGGTGAGTTATGGTCAAGACCGGAGTGTATTCTACGAAACACTTTCGTCCAATCCACCTGTTTAGCAAATTCTCATCAAGGTAGGATTTAACATCGTGATGGTAGCGTGGAGGTTCCCCATCTTGCTGAAAATAAAACTCCTCATCTTCAATGTCCTCTCTAACTCTTGTCATGACAGCTTGTTTCAATAAGTTCATGTAAACGTACAAGTCACAGTAGCGCCAAAAAAGAATGGTCCAATTAATCATCTTGATGATAAACCACATCACACTGTAACTCCTGGTAAATTAACATGATGTTCCACCATAACATGCGGATACTCAAGTCGCCAGTAAGTACAATAGTGGCGGTTAATTGAACCATTTAATTTGAATGTCGCCTCATCACTCCACACAATCTTTGTTGGAAAGTGTGAATCTTCACATCATGTCAAGTACAACTCGCAATAATCCACTCTTCCGGTCTTAATCATTGTCATTAACAGCATTGGGTTATTCTTGGAATGTAGCTTATCCATTGACTGAGCTTCAAAATGCACTAGACAGAAGATTTTGAAATACCTACCTCACGACTCGCTTACCGCACAGATTTTCTTGGACTTTTAAGTTTCCAGTACTCTTTCTTGTTTTGTGTGGCTTGTCCATGTCCGCGGTCTTCCGGAACGTTTCTCGTAGACAGTTACATCGGCTTCAAAGTTATCTCTAATTCGATTGATGGTAGGTCACGTTAAAACTCCCTCCTAAACTGTCTTTGCATTTCAAGTGCATTTTCACACTTCCGGTAGCATTTTAAAATGACTTCCCTTTGTTCAAAGCTTTGTTTGACTGCCATCATTAATACTAATGGGTTTAACCCGGAAAGAAAAAGACATTAATTAAGCTATCAATTGTTAAAGTCTGTATATATTTTTCTGGGACGCTATATATATATATATATATATATATATATATATATATATATATATATATATATATATATACAGTATTACTCGCTTGAAAAAACCTCGGGTGACTCAACTTGATGGCAAATTGGTACCCGAGGAAAAAATAGGAAGTAAAAAAAGAAAGAACTAAAAACATCAGAACAAGGCGAAACAAATCGTCAAGTGTCTTAAGTCCTAGGTAGGTTTGCCTGGCTCGTTAGGATTTATTATATATATATATATATATATATATATATATATATATATATATATATATATATATATATATATATATATCAATTACGTGGTGCAATCTAATTTATATTACAATGAATCATTCATACAAAAAAGTAAATTACTAAAGTTAATGAGATAAAATGACGAATTCATTTCGCTAACTAAATTCTAAAAATGCATTAACCTACTAACCTTTCGATGAATATTATGATCATTGTTTTTTAAAATTATAAACTGTATTAGGTCTTCCTTAAATATGCTGGTACTTTCGACAGGTTCTTCGGCCATCATCAAAAAGAAAATAGTTTCCATGCCTGATGATGAGTGGAGAACCTGTCGAAAGTACCTGCATATTAAGGAAGACCCTACACACACACACACACACACACACACACACACACACACACACACACACATATATATATATATATATATATATATATATGACCCTTTCTCGGACCAATCTTAACTGTTTTATTTTATTACCTTTCAAGCAGAAGAACTTTCTCATCGCCAGTCCAAGGATGACATTTGTGTCACTACCCCACAAAAAGAGAATGTTTAACATCGAAAAACATAAGGAAAATTAATTCATTTTAATAAAATGTGGAAATATCCACTCTTTGCCTGAAGAAGGTTGCGAAACCCGAAACACGTGTTGCAGAAGTATGGAAAATAAAGCATAATATTAAAAAAAAAATCCACATTACAACCAAAAACGTTTGCGGTTTCTCTCTTCTTCTTAATATATACAATTTTCTCTCGTTGGAACAACTATAACCCCCCTTCCCTATATATATATATATATATATATATATATATATATATATATATATATATATATGTATGTATGTGTGTGTGTGTGTGTGTGTGTGTGTGTGTGTGTGTGTGTGTGTGTGTGTGTGTGTTACATCTATGTGCACAAGCGTTTCCATCTAAGAAATATTTTTAGTTTACAAAAAAAAAAAAATGGAAATTTTGAACTTTGAACTCTAAACGAGGGGTGCTATCAATCTCTCAACCCTGACCCATTTTCAAAAAAAAACAAAAAAAAAACAGTATTCTGCTGTTTGATCATTGACTGGTTGATTCTGGGATGTTGGTTGAGCTGAGAATTTTCCAATTGTCTCTTGTTTTACGTATATATTTCTTTTTATTTTACTTATATATTTCTTATTACTTTAAATGTTATACTTTAGTAGGATATACGTGTTTGAATTGGAGGGCAAATTTTCTTTATTAAGACTCTTGAGTGAATAAAGCTAGTAAGTCGCACTGTCAAAAAACTAAAAAAAAAACAAAACAAAACCCAAATAAAAACAGGATGTCTACTCAAATGTACTTTTATATAAAAAGACTTTGTTGCAAAAATATAAATAAATTGCAGTTTCAAATTTTAGCATAATTATTGAAAGATTGGTTATTATATTCATTGTGGTACTAATTAGTATATTATTTTATATTAAATTATATTTTATTATATTACATTATATTATATATATTATTATACTATATTATATTAAGTGTGGTGATAATTATTCAATTACTAATCAGTTATAAATGTTTTGATACAGTTGTTTTTTTTTGTTTTTTACCAGAGCAAAATAATGAAATATTAATTCTGTCATTTTTCAAAGAGAATAATAGGAGAATGACATTCACTGATATTTTGTTATTTGCATGAACTTCAGAACAATTATCATCATGAGAGTAATTAAATGTAAAAAATAAATGAATGAATAAAAATGAATAAAAAATTCAAAATTAGGCACTGCGACTGGAAAGTTTTTGTTTTTGTTTTTTTTTTTAAAGTGGAGTTCAGTTTGCTATGTAAATTCATTATAAATTGATCTTCCTATGGAAGCCAAGACAAAATATGCTTATATCATGTGATTTTTTCTTTGAAATTTTTTGGGAAATATTGTAAATATAAAGTGCCTCAGTCAGTCAGTTATGTGCGTGATACAAGCTTAGGTGATCATGTATCTTTCAAGCCAGTTTTTTTTTCTTGCAGTAGGTTACCTTTTTGTTTCTGCGGTAGACCAGTTGTCATCTATTTACCCATAAGAGGATTCATACCTTTCCCACCATAAGGAGAGGATTCATACCTTTCCCAAAGGTATTAGCACGTAAGTGAATATAATGGAATTCGAACAATCCGAGCCGCTATCCATTACTCCACGATATAGGGATATTATTATTATTACTACTATTATTATTATTATTAATAATAATAATAAGTAAAAATAAAATATATGATAATAATAATGAAAATTATAAATAAAATAAAACAATAATATAAAAATGTTGTATAAAATAAATAAAAATTAGAAATAATAAAAGTACACCCAGCATCCCACAAAAGCTGTTCCTGTCGAAAATACAGGTATACCGCCAAAAGACGTTAAATCCAATTTCTTCACCACGAACCTTGGTACGGGCAACACGTGTCCACCCTCTCTCTCTGTGATATGGCTTCTAATGCTACGGAGTAAATTTCTCACTTTTATGTACCATAAAACAATTGTAACCTAAAAAATATACACAAAAATATAAATAAATTGTATAAAATTAATATACAATTTACCATGCTTTTTCTGTTATTTGTATACGTTTTATTTCCTGTCAAGAACGATTTTATCTTTGTAAGAAGAAGGCTAATTTCTGCTGTTGATGTGAATTTACTCCACATCTCCACTTAAAAATCGAAATTAATTTACGCTGCCAAAAAGACAAATTTTAACATCTAAATATTTTTTTTTTAAATGTTTAAGTGAAAAATAAAAAAAAATCGTCGAATCACAAAATATTGCTGTTAATTTTTGTTTAAGAATTCGGAAAGGTAAAAAAAAATAGTCGAATTGCAGCTTCTAAATTGTATTCAATGACTCCTATATTTAAGTTCATTTGAATCATAACTTTTAGGAACAATATTTATTTATATATGACTTATCATAAGAAAAGTTTTATTTTGTACTTTTAGTTTAGGCTTGAATGTAACTGAATTTAAAACACTCAAGTTAAATGACGTAGCCTTTTCTTTTTTCTTTTTTTTTTTTTTACAAAATGGAATTTTCGATGAGGCCAACACCCAAAAGCCGAAGTTGTTATTGGTTTAAATTTTCCTCAGATCGACTGACGCCGAATGTTTTTATCCGGGTTTCGGGTCAAGGGTTGGGGAGAAAAAAAGTCAAACCAGAAACCGGAAGTAACTGAAGTGAAAACTATTTTTTCTCAACAATTCAACTGTTTTTAAATTTTTCTTGTTGTTTTCTCTTGTTTTTATATTTTTATTTACTACTAAATCCGTCTTACGAATTATGAAGCTTTTTGTTGACGGTCTTTAAAAAGAAAAGAGAAAAATGAATGACGTTTTTCTTCTTTGTCATTTGGGATAGAAATAATAATAATAATAATAATAATAATAATAATAATAATAATAATAATAATAATAATGATGATGACGATGATATGCCTGTTGAAAGTTGGACAAAAACCAGTCGAAACAGGATGCTCTAAATAAGAAAGTATAGACTACTTCAAATTATTTATAGATTAAAAAAAAAAATCTACATATTCTTTTTAGGTGTGAATTTTTTTTTTTTTTTTAATTTTTACGTTCTCTCTCCGCCATCTTTTTCCAGAATAATGTGTGTACGTGTGTGTGAGAAAGAGAGACAGAAGCAAAGAGTGACCAATCAAATTTAGTACAATTTACGATAATCCAGTCATGTCAAAAAAAAAGAAAAGAAAAAAGTCAACTGACCCCCACGAAGGTTCGGAGTTTTATTAGTACCAAAGTATATCTTTTAATATTTAAACAGTACTTTGGTTTGATGTCATTATTGTCGCTGTTGTCATTATTATTTACTGTTGTTATTCAGTGAGAGAGCAACACGCAAACAAAATGATGCTATCTTCTTTATATGGCGTGTCCCTTTAAGACGTTGTCGATCATAGCTCTCCACAATTTCCCGTCCTTTGTAGCTCTTAATAAATTTTTGTTGTCTTTTTGTTATCTCTCCTAAACCTTGCTCCGCCATCCATTTTGCCTCAAGCTCGTTAGGTAGACGAAATCCACTGTACCCATCATGACACCCAGTCTAATAAGGGTATATACCGGGTGCATGCAGAACATTCAAATGTTCAAATGGTGAGAAGTTTTGATAAAATCAGCGCATAACCTCGCAGGTGTAGCCCGGTTAGAAATACCTCCAGGTCTGGTAACCCAGTCCACTCAGACTGTCTTTGATCGACGATGTTATTAAGTATCTACATGTGTGTCCCAAATCGCCTTTGCTGACCCATCCTTCGAATTTAAAAGATTAATCCTCTCGACATCCGGCCATGACTCTCCCCACCGCCCATTGAACAGAGATGTACAGTGCATTTACACCGACGTGGCGTTTCCGATTGGTTAAGGTCAGACAACCGACAATCAAACATGTGACACTCAGCAGGATATTTACTGTAGCCATCTTAATTCACCAAAACAAAACGTGTACGTGATCCAATTAATTATGGCCAGAAGACATGAGAATCATGCCTGGTGTAGCTATTAAGGCATTTGTTATTATTATCATTATCATTACTATTATTATTATTATTATTATTGTTTTCATTATTATTATTATTGTTGTTATTATTATTATTATTATCATTATTATTGTTTTCATCATTATTATTATTATTACTATCATTATCTTATTATTATTATCATTATTATTATTATTGTTTTCATTATTATTATTATTGTTGTTATTATTATTATTATCAGTATTATTATCATTATTATCATTATCATTATTATTATTGTTTTCATTATTATTATTATTATTATTATTATTATTATTACTATCATTATCTTATTATTATTATCATTATTATTATTATTTTTTTAATTTTCTTTGATTTCTGGCGTTTACACATTTCTTTCCGGGTCCCGCCCAGGGACCTATGGTTAGAAATGGCATCATGACACTTTCCACTGACAAAAAAAAATATTACATAGATAAAGCCCTTCGTAAAGTGTGGGCTGTACTTGTCAGAACAATTTTTTGTATTTCCTTGAGGCATGGACTTCCAGGAATCCCTTCAATTACTACTTCTACTGCAATCTTTTCCAACCAGTCCTAGGACTCCAAATTATCATTATTATTATTATTATTATTATTATTATTATTATTATTATTATATTTCTTTTGATTTCTGGTGTGTACATATTTCTATCCCAACCAGAAACCTAAGGTCAGAGATAGCATCATGACATTTTCCACTGAGCAATTAAGAAAAAAAAAGAAAAAAACACCATATTTTACATAGATAAAGCGCTTCATAAGGTGTGGGCTGTACTCGTGAGAACATTTTTTTTTGTATTTCTTTAAGGCATGGGCTTCCAGGAATCCCTTCAATGAGTCTATTGGAATCTTATCCAATCACTCTGAGGGCTCCAACTACAACAGGAATTGTTGATGTTCCCATGTGCCACATTTTTAAGATTTCGATTTCAAAGTCCTTGTATTTTGATAGCTTTTTGAAGATCTTCAAAGATACATTGCAGTCCGCAGGGACTTCCATATGAATAAGGAGGCAATTTTTTTTTTTTTTTAAGGTCTCTAATAACGATATCTGAATCTGGCCAGAAATATTTTAACTTGCTTACAGGTCGGCTTGATTGCAAATGGTAGGAGTAAATTTGAAAAAGTGTGACACACACACACACACATACATATATATATATATATATATATATATATATATATATATATATATATATATATATATATAATGTTCAAACAAAAAAGATTAAGATTCAAAAACAGCAAAAAATATTGATGTAATTTAAACTTGGTTGATAAATAAAGAATGAAATGAATGTTCTTTTGAATTTAAATAAAAGCTATCTGTGTGAAAGAGTGAGGATATTTATACAGAAATTACTGACAGATTTTGACAACATTACCCAGTTTTATTTTAAAATTGATAATGAACCAGAATATGTAATAAAGACATTGTACCCTATTTAAAAACAGAACTTATTAATGTTACAATTTCATGAAAACACCCTGTATATTTGAAAGTAGTTCCAAAATACAGATTGCAAAGTATTTTACAACTTTTCTATTAATTTTTTTTCAATAACTCTAGCTATTTTGACAACAGCAGACATGTTTTATGTTTTCATTGTAATTATATATAAATTTATTATTTATTTATATTTAAATTCATTTAAGTTATTCTTATAGGGCCCGAGATTCATGAGCTTCAAATATGAGTAAAAGACCAAGAGATATAAGCAGAAAGTACTTTTGTGAGAATAAGAAGAGGAGATTAGCAAAGGCTAGGGAACCTGAAGAGAAGGAAAAAGGTGCCTTAGACAGATTTCTTTGCAGAAATATATCAAATAAATTTGATGAAACTGATCTACAAAAATCTGCAGAAAATAATAAAAGAATTTAGTGACAATGATAACAGTGATACTGAAGTTTTACCAGTTGAAAAAAACTGTAAGAACACTTCTGGTGATAGAAATGCTACAGAAGATCCTTCCACTTCAAACTTTACCGATGAGCCCTCAGAATTAACTGATGATCCTGCACCCTGGCCAGTAGTAATAAGTCATGGTGTGAGAGTGTTGTGTAAAAAGATGACCGACCTTATCTACACTAATTGTTGAACATTCGTCTATTCATTATGAGTGGAATGTCTGCTCATAGGAATTGTTATCGCAAAGCGGGTTGTAGCGTGGAGTCATATGCATTGGCGCACTGAACTACGATATTCGCTATTATTGTATGTTCTTCATGTGATTAAACCTTTTCTTCACTAATCTTTTGTTCCCGTGTTTTCCTTACAATATTATTAACCAGAACTACGAACCTGTACAAGCATTATGACAGAGAGATTATTTAGTAAAAAAAAAAAAGGCCACCAAAACTTTTTAGGGAAGATTTCCCTAAAAATGAGACTGGAACAGGCTTTTCAAAATTTCACTATAAGAGAAAGATCCGAAAAGGTGAATTCATCGATGACAATGGCTATTATACTCAGTCTCAAGTGACGAGGTCTTTTGTTACTATTATATTTTTTTTTACTTTAATACTACAGCTGTACTTGCAACTTCAGGTTTTACTAAATGGCCGAACATCCATACAAAACTGTCTGATCCTGAGAAATCAAAAACGCCTTTTCAAGCAATGCTGAACTGTTGTGAACTTCAGGAGAGATTATCTGTTGAAAAGACTATCGATGAATTACAGAAAAAAAGATAAATGAAGCATTCCGTTGCTATCAAGTGTTTCAGCGAATGTGGCCACCATACAGGTGTTGACAGAAAGAAATTTGCCATTCCTTGGATCTGACGAGCACATTGGCACTCCATATAATGGCACCATTTTAGGTGTCATTGAGTTACTTGGAAAATTCGATAAGATAATACAAAAACATATACGAAAAGTCCACAACAAAGAAATACCTGATCATTATTTGGGGAAAAATATGCAAAATGAGCTGACTGATATCATGGGAAAAGTTGTTCAGAAATAAATTATTTCTAGAATTAAGACTGCCAAGTACTACGCCATAATTATTGATTGCATCCCTGACATCAGTCACCAATAGTCAATATCATTGGTTATTAGATATGTAGCTGATGATACAAAAATCAAACATCTCAACAGGAGTGTATGAACACTTCATCAATTAGGGGAAAGCAGCCCTGGAAAAAATGTTTTTAACACTCTTCTAAGAGAACTTTAAGCATTAGGACTTGATGTTGAAAATACCTGTGGCCAAAGTAATATTTATGGGGTCAACATGAAGGAATACACTTCAGGTGTACAGGAACGATTCCGACAAAGAATTTCTCGAGCATTTTTCACATCCTGCGCATGTCAGTTCTGTTGAGTGACATGACCCAAACTTATTTCTTTCTTTGGCACACTGCAACGAATATACACCATTTTTTATTCATCCACAAATGGATGAACAATTTTCAGAAGTCCTTTTACTGGATTATCTTTAAAACCGTTGCCAGAAACAAAGTGGGAATGTCGGATATACAATGTAAAGGCCATCAGATACTATACCTCTAAAGTCTGTGTTACTCTTGAATAGCTGGCTGCTACTACTGATGATCCCCTTGCCAAAAGTAATGCGCAGGCCTTGTCGAATGAAATGAGAAAATACAAGTTCTTTATGAATATAGCATTCGAACGCTCATTGCTCTTGCAGGTAAATTTTGTGTGCAAAGAGCATCACAGTGAAACTATGGATGCAACAACAGCGCTGAAGGATTTTGAAAAGATCACCAACTGGTTAAAAATATTCAGACAAAATAACTTTGGGGAAGCATTGGTTGATGCCACGGAACTTGCCGAAGAGTTGAATGTTGAAGCAGGCTTCAAAAATGAAACATTTAAAGTGCAATGCTTTAATCAGGTGGTGGATAAAGCCTCACAAACCTTTAAGCTTCGATTTGAACAGCTGACAAAATACTATGAGTTGTTTGGATTCGTGTGCAATTTTCAAGATATGTCCAAAGAAACCATAAAAAATGTACTACAAATTTGGAAAGGACCTTAACTTATTCCAAATTAATTCATGCAGCAGAAAGAGTCACGACAATGAAAATGGCTGCTATTGATGGAAATTGAAGCAATAAAGCCGATTATCCCATCAGAGCTGTTACAAAATCCTGTGAAAACATGGGAGCTTCTTACTTGCAACAATAGATCGACAGCATTTCGAAATTACTTTATTGCTCTTAGAATTTTTCTTACTATGCAGTTGCATCTGGAGAAAGGTTGTTTAGTAAGCTCAAGCACATCAAAACTTTCCTGAAGTCAACAGTCAAGAATACCTGAACTGTTTGGGTATCATGTCAATAGAGTGTGAAGTGGGCAGAGAATTGAGTTTAGATGAGACCCTGAAAGACTTTACTGAGAAAAAAACGCAAGAAAAATTAACTTTTGCCACGTTTTGATTTTATTGCATATAACTTGAGATGTTTTGTGTATAGATATCTCATGTTATAAATACCGTCATAATATTTGTGCATGTAAGGTGTATTTCAGCTGATATTAATAACATATATAATTTTAAAATACACTTTCCTTAATCCTTGGATTATCATCATAAACACAAAGTTTTAGAGGCCCGCCCTATTTTATCCAATTGGGCTACGCACCCCCAATGCCGACCCTGTTTCCAAGTGCCTGTATATGTAATTTTATGTCGAAAGTTATCAATTTTATAATCAAATTAATGATGCTCTGACCTAGAGTGAATATACTTGAAATGTAGCGTTCTGTACAGTCCATATTAAGCTCATACGACCATAGATTCATCAAATTGGGCCCGCACCTCCTAGATCCAAGCCCTTGTAGATCCTGTTTTCCTTAACACTTCCTCGTTACTCACGTTTGTTTATATTCTACCAGATTTGATGCTTTTAGTTTTTTTTAGTAATTGGTTGATTACAATGGAGAGTGACAGCAAATTTCCTACCTATAGCAGCACCTTCCTCAATATTCAAGCTGATTTTTACCAATGCTGTCGTCTGGATAGTTTCGCCTCTTTCACAAATTTCCAATTTCTCTAACCTCTTTGAAAGGCATTTTTATCACTGTGGCTACCAGTTATAATAAATATAATCATCTTTTATATTTCACAATCCCTTCAGTGATCCGGTAAAGTCTGGATATTTTTATAGATTTTTACTTTCAGTTTTAGTCCATGATTTGCTAAAACAGCGACATCAGTTAGTTGGCTTTCTAAATAATTCTATTTTCTTTTTCTTTACGTTGTCTAGAACAACTCCTGATTTGTTCGCAGGCTCAATGGCGTAGCGTAGGTGGGACCCGGATGCAAAATTTCAAAAGAAAAACAAGTACTAATAACAAGTGGCCACTGTTTCAACTGCTCGCTGTGAAAGAAGTTTCTCAAAACTTTAATTAAAACGTATCCGAGATCTACAATAGCAACAGAACAAACTAGCGACACTTTTATCAGAAAAAAAAAAAACTGCATAAATTAAAAGCAGGCGATTTTAAATAAATTCATGTACATTGGCATTAAATTGAATCTGCTTCAACTCTATACTTCCAATGCCTCCTCCTAAAATCTGAAAATTTATTCATTATTTACTCATTTATTTTTCCTCAATAGGAGTAGATTGGTTCGCCTGTCGTCCGGTTCACACTCTTCCCCGGTCATTTGAACAGGAGTAGGAAGTTATCACTTGTTTCCTGTTAAGGACTAGGTTTCTAAAGTCATCTTCAACTCTATACTTCTAAAGTCTTCGCCTAAACTCTGAAATATTATTTACTATTTATTTTTTTTATTTTTCATTTCTTTCCTCAGTGGGAGTAGATAGGTTCGCGTATTGTCCGGTTCACACTCCTCCCAGGTCTTTTGAACGGGATTAGAAGTTTATTACTGTTTCCTGTTTAGAATTGTAATTCCTTCTACTTCTCTTTTACGCCCAGTCGCTCCTTGCGTCTTAGTGGCATTAAATGCTTGGGGTGAATTGATTTTTAAAAAGAAATGATTACATCAGCATTTTCTCAAAATACACTACTTAGGAGATCAATACAAATGCGTGGGATATCAATACTGGACTAGTGCGAGGGAATACAAACGATTTAGTTGGGAAAATACTGGCCTTGTCCGGGGACTGGCAATCCACGCTTCACCACTGTATATAACAATTATTATTATTATTATTATTATTATTATTATTATTATTATTATTATTATACTTTTTTCTTCCGTATGTTTTTTTCGTTTTCAACTGGAGATTTCGCACTATGGTTGTTCTCTATCAAGACGCATGGCCTCAAACAGAGAACACCCTTCGCAGAAGATTTGCAGAGAAAAGCAATGCAGACTTCTGAAGCGATGGGATACTAGTCATTACTCCGATTGTCTTCATGTATTTAGGTTCGGTGGTATTATTATTATTATTATTATTTGTTGTGACCAAATAAATGGTTAAAGAAATAACAAAACAAGCGTTACAGATATATCATATATTAAACAGTAAGTACAACAGAAGAGTATTACACGACTAGTGAGTGTGTGTCGGTTGACCCAGTGTTCAATCTATTCGACTATTCCCTCAAGGCCTTCTCTCCTACTAATCACATAGTAGGCGGAAGAGTCCAACATAGACTCTTTAGAGGGAGGACACCACAACATTATTATTGATATATAGAGTGGGTAGGAACAGTCCTACAATGGAAACTGTGCAAATGACTTATATTCGGTCATGTAGGGAGATGGAATATAAAAAAACTGATACGACTGGGCAAGAAGAATCATGCACTTGGAACTGTGCAAACAACTTGGATTCAGCCATGTAGTTAATGAGAATATATAAACAGATACGACTGGGTTGGAACGGTCACACACTGGGAAAATTTGCTTTCTGGCAGTGTTTGAACCTGCATCCCACTCTGTAGGAAAATAAAAACCACTGACTGATATGACGTGCTTTAGACCGCTCGCCTATAGACATCATCACAGTCCAACCAGATTCAATTATCCTTTCTGAAGAATGCCTACGATCTCGTTCAGATCTCGAAAGCTCTTATCTGCTCATTTTCTCGTATCCGAAACGTAAATAAAATAATTTATTGAGACCCAATGGATTTTTTTTCATCCGTTAATATTTCTAACTGCACCAGACGTTATTTTGTGGCCGAGCGGGTCTAAAATGCATCAAATCAGAAGCAGGTTTCTCCTACAAAAAGGAACGCAGATTCGATTCCTGTCGGAGAATACCTTTTCTTTATTAACTCTCTCTCTCTTTATAAAGTCTAAGCCCGATAGACGTAATTAAATCTATTTTTAAAAAATGAACGTCTACTTAAAGATGGCCATTCACAAAATAACGTTTGGAATAGTAAGAAATTATGTCGGATAAAAAATCCATTGTTTCCACATATATATGATGGATTCTTCCACATATATATGATGGATTCTTCCACATATATATGATGGATTCTTCCACATATATATGATGGATTCTTCCACATATATATGATGGATTCTTCCACATATATATGATGGATTCTTCCACATATATATGATGGACTCTCCCGTCGTTTTCGACGTATGAGTGTCTTTCAGTTCAGTTTTTATGTTTATATTTCGTATAAGACAGCAGTCCTGCACAGGATTTGCAAACAAATCCACACTGACCATCATTTAGGCTGATGTATTAATCCGAGATTTAGTGTTAATTCTTAAATCTCTCAGATGATTGAGACGATTCTTTTCAAAGTTAGTTATACCTCGGTAGGAGGTGTTTCTCCAGTTTGATCGGTTTTCAACAGCAAGTTCGAACTCCACTGTAGGGATGTTTGCAGAATGTAAATTGTATTTAAGTTTGTCCTTAAAGCGTAACCGAGGACAACCTACATTACACTTACCATGGAAAAGTTGACTATACATGAGGATTTTCGGCATCTGTTCATCACTCATTCTGATGACGTGATCAGCCAATCTGAACTGTGATAGAATCAGAAAGGATTCAGTAACACCGACACCACATTTGCTGAAAAGATCAGAGTTACAAACACACACACACACACACACACACACACACATATATATATATATATATATATATATTGTTATACCGTACCAGTGGACTATAAGTAGTATGTCCAAATACAGTAGAATATATTGTATCTGGTAGTCATTTGATTCATTTGCGATTCACTTTGATTCACTTCTAGCTCACCGCTAGCGGTTGATTACTTACTACACGCCACTGGCGAATCTTGTATCCTGTTCCTGTTATAAATATTATCGTTTCATTTCCAAACTTCGTTTTCGCTATTCTTATTCAGTAACCTTTTCCTTGGTTACAACAAACACACACACACACACACACACACACACACACACACACACACACACACATATATATATATATATATATATATATACATTACGCTTTTCGTCCTTTAGGACTTCCATAAGTTCTACAGAAAAAAATATCTCACACGAAAACTTTTTACACTTTGTCATACTTCTTTCCTTTAAAATTGTTCTTGATATATAAAAAATAAATATATCCTATATATATATATATATATATATATATATATATAGTTTAAGGTGTGCTATATTTATGGGGTAAAGCGCTCAATATCAGAGATAGGGCGTGTGTAAATATAAAAGTGAACATTGAAGTCAACAGTCAGAGGCGACAGGCTGTTTCATGCTAGACGCAATCGTTAGGCCACCGTTTGCCTATATATATATATGTGTGTGTGTGTGTGTGTGTGTGTGTGTGTGTGTCTGTGTGTGTTTGTCTGTGTGTCTGTGTCTGTGTGTGCGTGTGCGTGTGTGTGTGCCTGTGTGGCTCACTGGCAGTAACTCATGTCTATTCACCAGCAAATGTGAATGTTCAAACAGATACAAAATAGCTGTTATAGAATTTTTTTTAACATTAATGTAATTATTATTTAGTATTTTATTTTAATTTGATGCGTATATTTACGCTTTTGGTATGATTCGATAGCTGCACTCTCAAGAATTTCCCGTCTAAGTAATTTACTTTCTCTTTTAATAAACGAGGCATTCTTTAGATTGATGTTGTGGTTGAACTTATTTCTGTGTATGACTAATGTATCTATGAACACTTCTTGTCTTCATAGATACATTTTTTTTTTAAATTTCTACACGTTTCCCCAGTATAATGTAAGGAACAATTGTAACAGGTTATTTTATATATACCTGCTTGAGAGTTATGGATATTTTTGGTTCTGATCATATCCATAATAATTTTGGATGTGGTTGTAGTTATTTTGATAGTGTTAATATTGGGTAACAGATGTTAAAGACTTAGTAGGTAGTATTATATGTTTTGTTTTTGTTTAGTCTACTGTCATTGTTTTTGTTGTTGTTATTACCATTATCTTTTTATAGTTGTAGATGTTGTATGCCTTTCTCTTGATTGTAGATGTATGCCTTTCTCTTTATTGTAGATGTTGTATGCATTTCTCTTAGTTGTAGATATTGTATGCCTTTCTCTTAGTTGTAGATATTGTATGCCTTTCTATTAGGTGTAGATGTTGTATGCGTTTCTTTTAGTTGTAAATATTGTATGCGTTTCTTTAAGTTGTAGATGTTGTATGCCTTTCTATTAGATGTAGATGTTGTATGCCTTTCTCTTAGTTGTAGATATTGTATGTCTTTCTATTAGGTGTAGATATTGTATGCCTTTCTCTTAGTTGTAGATTTTGTATCCCTTTCTCTTAGTGTTGTGGACAAATAAATAATAATTCAACAACACCAATAACAACATTTACTCACTTTCGTTGATTAGGGATTAATTAATTTATTATCTTCCATAGTTTATACTGATTTTCGCAGTCAACTATAAGAATATATTTGATTGTTCTTAACTTTAAAAATGTTTCCTTTTGTCTTTATTCCTATATTCATGCAAATAGAGATTACGCCTAAAAAACGCGTCTCCCAATAAATTAATGGAGGCTAAAGCGTTCACGGCCAGCAGACTTTCGAATAATGTGGTCAATATTAAAGAAAATAAAGTAGCAATAATTAATAGGTGTATAAATTCTAAAGAAACGTGGTATATATTTAACAGGCCAAAATAATCTCTACTTCAGAAATAGTATTCTCTAAGGAATTAACCAATATTAAAACAAAATCTAATCAACAATAACTTCCCAAACTACGTCGTCAGCTTACGGTCAAATCACGCTGAAAACACCGGTTCTCGTTCGATCACCGAAGTTAAGCATCGTAGAGCCAGGTCAGTACTTAGATGGGGGACCGCTTGGGAACACCTGGTACTGTAAGCCCCCAAAGTCCAACCCTTACCTCACAGTCGGTGGGGGTGGGGGGGTGTAAACGGTAGCGTCAGAGCTATGCCGCCCGGAACTTCGTTCGGACACACACGCCAGCTAACAAGGGCTCTGGTGAAAATCCAAGGAGCGTCTGCATCGGTAACCGGCGGCTTCTGGTCGTTCCTGTCTCTGCGTCTGTGGGAACCCCGCGGCAAGCAAAAACGTTATCCGAGTAGGCCTGGGTACCCTACTTCTGTAATTTATCCCAAGAATCTTCTTCTCATAATAGGAAGTAGCCGGCTCAATCCACCCAGGGTGAATGCCGCATCAGTACAGTAGTAAACTACGTCGTCGATAAACAAATGACGAAATCAAGAAAAAATTAACACAACTCATCACCCTGTCGTGAACAAAAATAAAATTGCCATTAACTTATACTATCGTAACCAAATGGACCCTAATTATAAAAAAGATCAGCCAGTCAGTTATGTGCCATGCGTGATACATGTATCTTTCGATAAATGACTGACGTGGCAGATTTTTTTCCTGCAGTAGGTTACCATTTCTTTCTGCGGTAGACCAGTTGCCATCCAAGGCTATAGAACCCAGTCTGTCCTGCTATTTACCCATAGCTGTGAGGGGAGAAGAGGATTCATACCTTTCCCAAGGGTATTAGCACATAAGTGAATGCAATGGATTCGACTGGAATTCGAACTCGGGTCTCTGATTCCTCCACCGTGCCTCCTCTAAAAAGGATACAAAGGATAAAAAAGATGCAAAGGCAATTAAAAATAGAATTCACTGATACATCTAATCTAGCGAGCATAACAAAAACCTTAGATTTATCACCTACTATAAAAAATGAGAAAACAAATCTAATCTAATTTATACCAACAAAATGGGGTATCAAAAATGCAATATGCAAAAAATAATGTCGTATTTAACTTCTCATGCCTTCTGGGCGGCTGTATCTCAAATATTAATAAAAAAAAATAGCATTAAATTCTTACATTGCAAGTTGACCTGTCACGTGTCAAAACTCGATCATTACATTACGAACAATAAGCAACAGCTGTCAAAATAAAACAAAAATTAGTGGATAATACCAAAATATTATGCAGCACCCAATGCAAGGAAAGATTCAAAAACTTAGACGCTATTATTATGCAAAATAAACAGCCCACATAAACAGCACAAAATTAAAAGCCTTCATATATATATATATATATATATATATATATATATATATATATATAAAGGTAAGAGACAATAGGAAAAGTATCATTAGCTGACGCATTTCGTCCAATGTGGACGTTTTCAAGCCGAAAACGAAATGAAATAACTATTAACAACAAAACAAAATGTCCTTAGCAACTAGAATAATTTAGAAAACGCTATTGTATTCATATTGTCAACTGAAAATTATGTCAAGTACTATCATGTGTGGAAATATAGTTTTTATTTTTGTGTTGATGGTTTCAACTATTTTCTTTTGATTTCTTTATACAGTTGTGTGCTTCGGTGAGTAGTAATTCTGTTAGGAAAGGTGATATAGGGAAAAGGCCTGTGTGTAGATTAACATTTGGATAATATTCAATGGCGGCACTCTCGAGGTTTTTCCTTCTGAGTGAGTTACTTTCCTTTTTTATGAGTGTAGCATTTTTAAAATGAAAATTGTGGTTGAAATTATTTTTTATGTATGACTAATGCATTAGTTAAATTGTTTTTTTTTGTTTTTTGTTTTTTTTTTGTGGGGCCTCTTTTGTGCTCATAGATGTGGGTTTTTGTTTTTTTTAATTTCTGCTTGTTTCTCCAATATATTGGGAGAAACATTTTTGGCAATTTATTTTATAAATGCCTGCTTCAGAAATATTACTGCGATTAGTGTTTGAGGATCTGAATATATCCATAATGTTTTTGGGAGTGTTTGTAACTATTCTAAGATTATTTAGATGGGATAGGTTTTTCTGGATAGTGGACGTGACAGAATTGGTCGGTAGTATTATGTATCTGTTTTCATGTGATTTACTATTGCGGATTATGTTATTAGTTTTGTTTCGGTTGTATATTTTATATGCCTTCTTCTTGCATTGTGGATGAAATGATATGGGTATTGTAGGATTTTGAATGTGTTTTCCATGCATGTTTCTTCTTTAGGTAAATATTGGGGGAGTGCAGATTCTTAATGCTTTCAGATAGAAACATAATAATTCCAGATTTAATTTTAGAAGAGTAGTTTGAGTAGAAATTGATCAGGTCATTTCAACTTAATATATATATATATATCAACTTATATCAACTTTATATATATATATATATATATATATATATATATATATATATATATTGATGCATGTTTCATTAAATAATATAGACAAGTTTTGGCTGTTTATTTTATGTAAATTCTTTTCATATCGTCTGATAAGCTTAATAAGATTATGATTGAAAGACAAAAGAAAATACCCATATTGATACATATTTTTAATCCTATCTAAGCTTTCGGCTTACATAAGCCATTATCAAAGATGACAATTACATTACAATATATTAACCAATACACGGACAAAATAATGATAGTCTGTTTTTGTTTACATGGAAGATTTCCAAGCAACGATAAACTCGTGCGTACGAGACGCTGGAAGCGAAAATCGCACAGCAGCTCATGACATCACACATGACGATTAAGTTTTATATTGAATTTTGCTTGTGTTGTATAAATATTTTCTTTTCTGGACATAATGTGGGTCAAAACTGTCCTAATGTCCATGCGCTTTCGGCTATTCTGTTAACTATTATCAAGGATACTTTTTAATTGAATATATAAATTTTTATATATTTCTATCTATAGTGATGTGAATTTTTTTTATTTTCCAAACATGGGCATCACAAATATAGAAAACATTTCGTAATTAAGCAGACATTGTCGGTGCTTTTTAATCAAATTTGTTTGCATACATACACACACATACATATACACACACATATGTGTGTGTGTGTGTGTGTGCATTTGGGTAGCAATCCCTCTTTTATACAAGTTTCATTGAAGACGACTGACAAGGTACTGCGATTAAGTTTTTTATTTAATTTTTCTTGCATTCATACAATTATTTTCTTTTATGGACATAAAGTGTCTTAAAACTCTCGCTATGTTGTATATATCCTAATGCTTTCAGCTATTCTATGAACTAATATCAATAATAATATTTTGTGTTGTTTTCTTTTTCAAACTTAATAAGTACATTTTTTTATATATAGTGATGGAAATATTTTTCCCAAACACGGTCAGCACGTGGTGGCTGTGTTCATAGTTGATGTTATTAAGTGTTGTTTTTTTTCTTTTTTATTATTAAGGCTTCCACTATTTTTAGTCGAATGCAAGAAAATTAAATAAAAAGGCTTAATCGCAGTACTTTGTCAGTTGTCTTAAGGAAAATTGTATAACAATAAAATATATTAAAAAATTAAAATCTTCAGACACGCTGGGTTGTATATTAATATTTTTTCGTTTTTATTATTATTTCAGTTAGATTCCTCGACTAGTTTCGGCCACCATGGCCATCATCAGGAGAAAACTTTTTTCTGCTTGCTGGTAGCAGTGAACTACAGACATATACGTATGTGCGTGTGTGGGCAAAGAAAAGAGAGAAATATAGATAGACATATATGTTTATAAACGAAATATGAACCATGAAACATGAAACATGAAAGTATTCCGAATTTGTCTTTGCACATATGTTTCTGCTTTTAGGTATTAGACTGTGACTACTACAGTTGTTGTTGGTATGTGCTATTGTTCTTATTTGAATTGGAATGTCTGGGTCATATTATTAACACCTGTGTACAAGTGTACTTTTATATATATATATATATATATATATATATATATATATATATATATATACACACACACACATATATATATATATATATATATATATATATATATATATATATATATATATATACCGGGTGTAACAGCACACTTGTCGAAATCTGTAATAGTATAATTGTCCATCCTGCAAAAAGTTTAATATCTAAATTACCACTAAACTAATTGAATTTCTTTCTATCCAGCTTTTCAGATAAGACGCAAAGCCATCTTAATACGATTTGATGTAAGAATCACTGAAAAACCCTTTGAGTTATTCAGCTAGAAAGACAAGAGGTTAAAATTGTTTTGTGTCAACCCCACCATGCCTTCCCAACTGAGCAATGGTGACAGGAAAAAGATCATTCAGGCTTTCAGTAATGATACCAACATTCATACTCTGGCTTTATCTTCAAAGTCCATTCAAGAACCATCAAGAATATAAGTTTAAAAAAAGAGGGAAACACTGGAAGAGGAGGTTACAACAGGAAGGAGGATCATCATTTCAACATAAAGCTGAAGAGATTAATTTTCTCTCGAGAATTTCTTATATATCTATAAGTCTCCTGCAATTTATCTAGAAGTCCTTGATAAAATCCAAAGACGTTGCCTTTTCTGTAAATACTTTCATGGTAATTGTTCGGATGAGCTCTTCGCTATGCTACCTACACATCTTTTTTAATTTAAGCCCAGAACTATACTGGCGACGAGATCATATCAATTTACTGTTGAGCTAGATGTAGCTTTAAATTCTATGCTATGGTATCTGCCTGATGAGGTATTATGTACACTGTTTACATTATTTATATTGTCCTCATCTTTGTCGCCATATTTATTACATTTCGACCGTCAGGTGGTTGGAATGTCGAACTGAATCCTTTATTAGTTCTAGTTCCACGTGACATGTTTAATGTTTTAAGGGATGTCAGTTATCTCCAACCGGGTATTGAACTCACACTCTTTTTTGGGTCCTGTCACTGGATCTAACCAACGCCTTTATCCACTGTGCCATGTGTCCTTGAGGACATCTGGGTATGAATTTCTGGGTATTATAAACCTAATGTCTTCAGCAACCATTTTTTACCATAATGCAATTTTTGCTGTTATCATTTCATGTTTTTATCAGAGCTCATATTGCAATTTTTGTTGTTGTTATCGCTTTTCTCTGGCACTCCTTATTACTCGTTCCCATATTGTATTCAATACTCGGTTAAGGCAGTGGAGAACTTGGAGATAACTGATAACTGACATCCATTAAACATGGCACGTGGAACTAGAACAGTCTACCCCAGTGAGCGAAATAAAGGGTTCAGTTCGACATTCCAACCATCTGAAGAAGGCCGGAACGTAGAACGGCCGAAACGTTGTAATAAATATGGCGACAAAGATGAGGACAATAGTCAGAATAATGTAAATAGTGTAACAATTTCTTTTCTCGCGCTTCTCGCTTGTAGAACTCCCTTCTGGCTCCATGCTTTCCAGCCAACTTTAAACTTCAAGAATTTAAATACAATGTCAATCGCTATCTACTGTCTTCCTGATTACTCTTCTTTTGTTCTTGCTCCTTAGTAAAGTTTCTGTTTTCTAATTCTTCCACATCCAAGTAAGCCCTTGTGTCTTAGTGGCTTTATTACCTTTGTGTTTGGAGTGAACAAGATTAACAAAAATGTAGCCCTTGCAAAGCACATACTATGGAGCTAATGAGAGGATCGTGGAGTTTACAGTGACTCTACGAACCCGTCTGTGGTCTCGTGTGTGTGTGTGTGTGTGTGTGTGTGCGTGCGTGCGTGACAGAGAGAGATCGGGTATAGAAAGGTTTCCCTGATGAGAAAGGGCCTACGGGTTCGATTCCTGTCGAAGGCACAATCTTTATTTTAGTAGGATTTCTCACTCTAAGACAACTGTTATTAATTACATCGTTTAAGAAAATATAAAATTTAAAAAGTGTACCTGTTAAAAATAATGTTTATAGTGACAAGAAATCATATCGGATACAAAATCCAGTGAAAAGAAATCATATCGGATACAAAATCCAGTGAAAAATTAATGAATGAATATGCGCGGATAGGCGGTTTCTTATTCTGTATTTTTACCGTGTATTTAATCAAAATTCTATGCGTTTCGTGGTCAGAACGTTTGCTTTCTTATTATGAGACCCGGGTTCGAATCTCAACATGGTCGATTTGTTATCGGACTGGAGGGGTCGATCCCAACGGGCAGCACCTTTAGAAAGTGCCTGAAAACCATACCACGGGTTGACCTAAGCCTTGTGAATTGGGTAGAAAGTACCCATGGGGGTGGGGGGCGTCGATAGCTGTGCTAACACGGAGTCACAAATCACCGTGGCCGAAGGTTTGAGCGTGTTGACCTTGTTCAGATTGTTGATCACGCTAGATAACACGGTAACTAAGGCCTGCTCAGCATATTGATGTTGAACAAACGCATATGTGCCTGAGGAAGCGCCTGTAATAGGGATTGGCTACGGTGGAGTAATGGATAGCGGCTCGGATTGTGGAATCGCTGAACCGAGTTCTAATTCCATTCGAATCCATTACATTCACCCACGTGCTAATACCCGAATCCTCTTCTACTTCTCCTCCCAGCTATGGGTAAATAGCGGGACAGACCGGGTTCTGTAGCCTTGGTTGGCAACTGGTCTACCGCAGAAAGAAATGTCGGGAAAAAAAACTGTATTAATCTGTAGCGGTTAGAGGATATTGTTATTAAGTAAAAGCTATATTTACTAATCATAAATAGAAAAGTTTACTACAATTCAGTGATCCCTAGTATTTTAAAAATAATTTTGAATATTTTTGTGTGTGTATATAAATGTCCCGTTCGTGGAATATGTCCTCACCTGGCTCATAGATGAATCCGTTTTGTTTGAATCTGCAGTCGTAAACATGGCTTCTCCAGGCACAGGAGTATCTCCATATTATATGTAAAGCCCTTCCTTTTTGTTTCTTCTTCCACACTGCTCGCTGTGTAGATATATGTGATATATTATTCCCCGTGTGGGGTATGTGTATATATGTATATATAAATTTGTGTATGTCTTAGTAGTAGAAAAGTCTGAGAACTAAGCATGTTTATCATTTCTTTTCATTTTCCTTTCAATCATTCTATTCCGTCCGTGAGGTACGGTGTTATTATATCACGGATATAATAATGCCCATAAAGTTGGAAATACAAATGCGAGAATACATTTTTCTACCATAGCAACCTCACGTTACAAATCGATTGAAATTCGATTTGAAATACAGCAAAATATTTTGCTTATTGGAAATATTAAATTGAATCTATTTGCTTGAAATTAAAACAAAAATAAAATCTTCATAAAAGACTACATTATTTTTAAATCTATTATTATTCTTAGGTATTGTTTTTCTTTGCAAGTTGCATAAATAAATCATAGATATTTGTAACGGACGTCAGAAGATTATAGGCACAAAAAAGTGTTTCTGACTTTAAAATGGTCATTTCCAGGAGGTTTCTGCGTGAGCCGGTAATATTTCTAATTCCTAGTTGAATAATTAACTTTCACTGGCCACGGTCTTAAACATTAAATACGACCTTGAAATGTTGTAATATTACTTTAAACTCTTTCAAAAATATTCTTTGTATGACTCCAAAATAGCTGTGTTCGTATTGAACATTATTTTTTTTTTTTCTTCTTTCACCAAAGAAATTGTATTGTTGCCTTGTGTTGTAACGAATCATCAGGAGAAAAAGAAGAAACTTTCCCGGTTCTCTTTCAAATCGGTGTTTACGTGGGAATTGTAGTGTATCAGAGGTGTATCGTGACGATTGTCTTTTTGATCGATGCTAGCAAGGGAGGTAAAAAAAAGCGTAAGAGACTCAGATGATGGTTCTGAAGCATAGACATCTCTTTTCAGCCATCGCTAGCTATTTGATCTCTTCCAACTGCGTTGATAAGCAAAGGATAAAGGTCAGCTAATCAATAATGTGGTGTTTTTTTTTTATGGCCATTCGTATAATAAAAGAAATTGACGGCTCGAAGAAAACTGTCTAGTTACTGCTAGCTGGTGTTTGATAAATAATTTTGATATAGCACCAAATTTTGCCGAGTTTCTATGGAAAATCGTCTTTTCCTATGGGAAACAAGTTATCTGATAATTTTACTCATGTAGCGAGGTAGAAACTTAAAGTGTCGTTTATCTGTAAAATAGATGGATATGTCGGATTCTGCATTGAGTAGGCTAAGAAAAAGAGATGTTAGCTTTTTTTGTGTGTGTGTGTGTGTATCTGGGAACGCGTAAGTAAAGACAAGTGAGTAAAAGAGAGAACGAGAAAGACAGAGAGAAAGACAGAGAGAAAGACAGAGAGAAAAGCAGATCTATATGATAGTTCGGAACCAAAGAGATACATGCTGAACTATTCTATATTATTTTTCCTTCTTGTGTCAACCATAAAAAACAAAGGAAAAATTGAAGCGATAAAGATCACATGATTAATCAAATTGTACTTTTATGGCCTTTCATATAATAAAAGGTTTCTCCATCAATTAGTCGCTTGTAGAGAACTCTATAGATGGCCAATGCTTCTTCTTCTTTATTTGTCGTGACCCTTAAGGCAGTAGGCGATCATGGCTCTCCACAATTTCCTCTCCTTTGTAGCTCTTAATAAATTTTGTCTTTTTGTTATTTCTCTTGAACTTTAATTCGCCATTCATTTAATCAAGCTCACTAAGTATCTTATGCGTCGTTTTCCTCTGACCCTCGATTTGCCCTGTGAGTAGTAGATTTTCCAAGCCATTTCTGCCCTAAAAACTTCAACTACCTTTTCCTGGTGTTAAGTATAAGTTTTCTTTTTGTTCTTATTTTCCCTAAAACTTCGTCGTCATATCATACTCGGTTTGTGATATCCTCAGCATCCTTCTGTAGAACCACAAACAGGAAACCCTTCCATTTAGTTATGTGCCATGTGTGATAAACACTTAGGCGATCATGTATCTTTCGATACATGACTGGAAAGACAGATTTTTTTTCCTTCCAGTTGCTATAGAACACGGTCTGTCCTTTGGACTGGAGGGGGGAAGAAGAAGAGAATTCATACCTTTCCTAAGGGTATTAGCAAGTAAATGAATGTAATGGGTTCTTCTGGAATTCGAACTCGGCTCTCCGATTCCTCAATCCGAGTCGCAATCCATTACTCCACCGTGCCTGTAAATTCCTGCACGGCATTTTTAATGTAGTTTCAGGCCAGTTAAGTGAATTTTACTCGACGGTGTGTAAATAAAATATCTCCCTGCGTCCTTTCATGATCGTTAAAAAATTTTGTTTTCTTGTGATCTTAATGTTTACAAAAGGTTCCTGGACATAACTAAGTTGGCTTAAACTGGTTAGATTCTGTTAGTGGTTTTAATGACATATCAAACCTTTATAGAAAATGTAGGTTAACGCCTTGGGGATTCGAGAGCGGCGCTTGGCAGAGGGAGACCGGAGAGGCATCGCGGGAGAGACGAGATGTAGCTTCCAAACAAAAAGGATGTCCACCACAATTTCCGAAGTGGGCAGTCTTGGACAGTGACTATAGCTTCCGAACAGAGGACGTCCTTCAAACATTTACGAAGCGGGCAGACGTAAAGATCATAGCTTCAGAACAGATTCCTCTAACCATTTACAAAGCGGACAGACTGAGGAAGACATAGCTTCTGAACAACCAGAATTTAGGAAGCTGAACTCAACTAAGAGACATCATCTCCACAAGCAAGATTCATGGCAGACCACACCAAGTAAGAGATAAGATATAAACTTATAAACACATTTCTAAGCTTGCCTTCTTTCTTAAATATAACTCTGTAACTGACACATTAACTCCTAAATGCATCAATATTTAGCAATCTCTCATTCTGTAATAATATATGTGTATATATACATAAATTTGTGATTTTGTGAAGCTTAAACAATTTGTCTTGTGGTATTTTTACATCTGTCTTTTCGAGATCAAATGGGTGGTCTTAAATTGCCCATACCCTTTTAGATCATTTTTAAAATACTAAATTTTGCGTAAACTAAGACTTGAGTGCCGCTCAATGTAGAGTACATCCAAAATGGTAATTCTGAATGAGGTGTAGCGTATGAAAGGAAGTGAGACGTGGGGGAGGTATTAAGATTATAAATATAGATGCTGATTGACTCTTGAATGTCAGGGAAACACGCACGCAAGTTGCATTTCTTGGGAGAAAATCTGTCTGAGCGGAACGTTTGATTTGGAACACGAGGGAAATGAAGATGATTCGACTTTGTGGAAGTGGCATGGCGGATCCTAGCTGTAACGGTCTGAACTGTTGGAACTAAAGAGTGTAGCTCATCCGGACATTTGCGATGGAAATAGCGATAGGTTCTACAACGAGTGGAAAATATATAATCCATAACAAGTGACGAAACGAACATTTTTTGGACTCTGTCAAGGCTGGAAAGTGAGGATTAAGCAGATCCAGCTTATATATCAGCAGTACACCATTTTTTGGTCTAATCTGATTCTTGTAAAAAATAAAGCATGGCAGAAAGAATCAGGCACTTCCTACAGCAGTAGGATTATCCTACATCTTTGATAACGGATTCAAATATAAATACCACGCGGTCTGCTGTGAACTTGAGACCCAGTAGACATTAAAGGCAGGGTACTGCATTGATAATGAAACCGTTTATCTTGATAAGGCGTTTTAATTTCTTTAAAATACTGTGTTGGTTAGCCGGAAAAAATCGTCAGTATTGCAAATATTAAGCGAGTTAGAACGTACAGATACATTAAATAGAACAAATAAGTTGTGAAGACTCATATTGCAAAACTTGTAATGACAATATGGACTTAATGAAATATACATCATTTTGGAATGCATGGATAAACTTTTTCCTTTTAAATGCCGTATCCTTTCAGGACGTAGGCAAATCATAGATCTCCACTTCCCCGTATCCCTTGTAACTCTCAATAAGTTTCATGCCTCTGCCAACTCCCCCAGACCACGTTCTGTCATCCACTTGATTTAAGCCCGCCAGGTATGCCATGCATTGCTTTCCCTTGTCTCTTATTCTCTCTATTCGACCTGTGAGTATCAAATTCTCCAGGTCCTCCTTTCTCATTACGTGGCCCAGAAATTTCATCCGCCTTTTTCTTTATGTTAAATATAATCTTCCTTTTTGTTTGCATCCTCTCCAAGACCTCATCGTTGCTCACACGCTCGCCCCATGATATCCTTAGCATCCTTCTGTAGAACCACATCTCCCTTGCCTCGTGTCTCTTCTTCATCTTTGAGGAGACCGTCCAACATTCACTGCCTTATAGGAGGACAGATGTTACGTAGCAGCCGACTATTCTTTTCTTTGCCACCAAAGAAATCCTCCTGTCCCGCAGTATTCTGCACAGGAATGGATCCTTGTCCATCCCAATCCATCTTCGGATCTCAGCATCGCACCTATCGCCCTCCATCCAAACACTTCCCAGATATTTAAACTTCCGTACATGATTGATTTTAGTGTCCTCGACCTGTAAATCTCATTTTGGACTCACCCTTTTACTGATGACCATGCCTTCTGTCTTCTTGTAGTTTATGCTTAGTCCCTTCTTCTAGATCTCCTTCGCTACCTTCTGTAGGAGGTTTTGTAATTTCTTTTCCGTGTCTGCTATCACTACTGTGTCATCTGTGTATCGTATGTTGGTAGGAATGTGGCCGCTAATGGTGAATCCTCTCAGAATTGCCTCGCTGTATAGGTTGAAAAAGTCCGGTGAGAATACACATCCTTGCCTTACGCCCCTGTACTGTAAGCAAGGTTTGGTTTGGATTATTTTGTTTTACTTCATATCAACCTTAAGAGGTTATTTAATGCCGGCACGATTTTTAGGGTGGGTTTGTATGAATAGAAAATATATTCGTTGTAAGAAATCAATTTGTACGAGATCAGGTTTCATTGAAGTGTTTTTGTAAAGAGGTCTTTGTCGAGTGTCAAATTTTTAAATGTATTGTTGCTAATATTTATTTATTTTCAAAAATGCATTGTTGGTAATTTTTTTTTTTTCAAAAATGTATAGCGGGTAATTTTTTGTTTTCAAAATTTATTGCTGGTAATTTTCACAATAAAAATTTATTTTTATACTTTCATAGTGGTTTGACCCCAGTTTTGGGGTTAGATATTTGCCCATAGCTGGAACCCTAACAGGTACTACCACCGCGGGTCAGGGAGGACCTGAGAACAACATCAGTCAAGAGGTGGTTCCACGTTCCACAAACCCTCCCGATCAGAGGGCTTGCTGCCTGATGTAGTCTATCGTCATACCTAGGACTTGTAAGTAAGGGGTGTAATGTAATGTTAGTAAATGTTGTAATGTAAGTAGGGGGCATAATGTTAGTAGGGGTGTAATATTAGTAGGGGTATAATGAAATATTACTAGGGTTATGATGCAATGTTAGCAGGAGTGTAATATTAGTAAAAAGTGTAATGTAAACAGGGGTGTAACATAATGTTAATGGAGTATAATGTAATGTTAGTAGGGGTGTAACATTAGTAGGGGTGTAATGTAATGCGAGTAGGGGTATGATGCGATGTTAGCAGGGGTGTAATGTTACTAAGGGTGTAATATCAGTAAGAAGTGTAATACAAACAGGGGTGTAATATAATGTTAATGGGAGTATAATGTCATGTTAGTAGTGGGGTGTAATATTAATAAGGAGTGTAATGCAAACAGGGGAGTAATATAATGTTAATGGCAGTATAATGTAATGTTAGTAGGGGGTGTAATATTAATAATTAGTGTAATGCTAACAGGGTTTAATGTAATGTTAGTAGGGGTGTAATATTAGTAGGAGTGTAATGTAATGTTAGTAGGGGTATGATGCAATGTTAGCTGGAGTTTAATCTTAGTAGGGAGTGTAATATTAGTAAGGAGTGTAATGCAAACAGGGGTATAATATAATATTAATGGCGGTATAATATAATGTTAGTAGGGGGTGTAATATTAGTAGGGGTGTAATGTAATGTTAGTAGGTGTATGATGTAATTTTAGCAGGGGTGTAATGTTACTAGGGGTGTAATATTAGTAAGGAGTGTCATGCAAACAGGGGTGTAATATAATGTTAATGGGGGTATAATGTAATGTTATTAGTGGTTGTAATGTAAGTTGGGGTGTAATGTAATTTTAGTAGGGGTGTAATATTAATAAGAGGTGTAATATAATAGTAATAAAAGGTGAAATGCAAGTGGCGGTTTTTCATATATGTTATCAAATACGATAGTAAACCTGATTGGAATTTCGAGTTTTCTTCTTACTCATTTGAAAGAGAGCATAACTTAATATACAAATCCGAGGGGCTACCCATTCAGAAAAATGTTAACGCCGCCCGTTAATGTAGTACGGAATTACGCCGCTTCCGTTTGTGAGCAGTGAAAATCTCTGTAAATATGTTCAAGGCGGTTACGTTGAAGTAGGCGGCGATAAACAAAGTATTTTCTTTCTTGATCAAATTTCCTGAAATATTTCCGTAGCCCTCTTCGTATTTTACAATCCTTAAATAAAGAAATGGCATCCTGAGAGTCGACTTAGTCTAGGTAGATTCTTTCAATAAATAAATAAATAAAAAATGATTTAATGAAAAATGATTTAATGTTTGGTCGTTGTGAAAGTTAACAATGGAGTAACAGGTTGTTTTTACTTTTACTACGCCAGGCATTTTAATGGAACTACAGTAAATATCCAGACAACCAGTCTCTTCGTCAAATGCTGGGACAAGACACTTTTTAAGATATCTGGTGTTGAGAACGCAGGGATATGGATTCATGCCTTGTCAAGAGAATCAGCTCTAAGCTGCTTCGTCGTAATTCGACCTCAGTTTATCGATTACGGCTTTCTGTTCTGATAATTGTTACATCACTCCCGTCCACTTGGTTAAAAAAATAATCTATTTATTCATCTATCAATTTAGAATTACAGTCTTCACTCCTCCTGCTTTCATTTCAGTTACTCAAAATAAACTTCAGAAATAAACAATTTATAAGTTTGATTTAATCATGAACCAATAGTGCAAGAGTAAAGATGGCAATTTAAATATCGTAAAGATAAGTCGAAAAGTGTTTCATTTAAAAATGTTCTTGACCTAATAAAAGAAAGAAAGAAAAAAGTATACTGTGGTTACTAAAATCTACATTAAGGACAAATCTCTTATTAGTCACATAAACTTTTATGACAGTATATTTTTATAATTATCCTATTTTGTATTAGTTAGTGTTAAATTTGTGTGTATCTAATTTATCAAAGATACATATGTATTGAGAAAATATATATAGGTCTCAGTATTATCTGCAGTTTCAGGCAGGACTTAGTGGGTGGATTATGGTGGGTTTTAAAACATATCCCCTACGAATTAGCATGTGGCGATTAGATAAATACAGCTTTTTGAAAGTCGCAACAGAATCGATGATTTAAAACGTATATATATATATATATATATATATATATATATATATATATATATATATATTTATATATTCATACAAAATGAAACAAATGGAGTATGATTCCACTGTACATAACATTTAATTGAAAAGAGTGCTCAATAAGCTGAACGAGGATATAACTGGCTAGCATTATGTTAAATTACCCCTTCCCCATCTCTTTCGCTTTTGCTTCTTGGGAAGTTTGAGCGTCAGACTTCGATACGTCTTACGAAATAATATAACAATCAGTATTTGCCCATAAGGAAATTGTCTAGGGTTTATATGCAGACAACTTCGTGTCATGACCCATATTAAAAAATTCGATTGGTTAATCACGGCAAGCCAACAAGTCTATTTTTTAAAGAATTCTGCATTTTGAAATTAAATCAATCTTTCACTCACCAGTAGTTTAACATCGCCTGACGAGAAATATTTATGGCGTCGAAACATAGATGTAATTGTGTAGCGATATTTAACATGTCTTAATGACCGTAAAATAAGTAACACACACACACACACACACACACACACACACACATATATATATATATGTGTGTGTGTGTGTAGAGAGTGCAATTGGTAAATTGTCGGATTTTTTTCATTTTTTTTATTTCGTGCATGCGTGTTGTTTGATTTTGATTTTGTCAACCACAAAGTATACTAGGGTCATTTGGACACTGTCTGTGGGGAAAAGAGCACCATGACGCAACTTACTCCGCCAGACATTTGAAAAAGACATGCTGTACTGCTTGGCATTCGCGCTGGAAGCTCCAATACGAACATTTCAGATTGTTTGGGTGTCAATCTGAGGACACTTGCAGAGGATTCGATAACAGTAGAGAACAGATGATATATCCAATCAACATCATGATGTTTGGAGTGAACATTAGTGATAGCGACCTTTATGCCTCCATTCATCTTCCCACAGGGCCTCAGACTCAACACGTCTTGAGGAGGTAGTGCTGCCCTGGATCAAGAGGGTGGCTGCTGGAAGACCCTATGTCTAGCAACAGGACTCTGCACCATGCTACACAATCAGGGGAACCCAGCCATGGCTCTCAGATAATTTCTGCCACCGCATCACCCCTTACATCTGGCCACCTAACTCCCCAGACTGCACCCCCCTTTGATTATTATGTGTGGGGCACAGTTGAGCGAGAGACCAACAAAGCTCCTTGTAACACCAAAGATGAACTGAAGACAAAGATTATGGCAGTATTCACCAAATTAAACAAGGAGACCGTCCAGAAGAGGCGCAGGAGATTACGAAGTCGTCTGGAGGCCATGATTGAAGCTAATGGCGATTTTATTGAATAAATTTACTCTTTAGTATTTCAATATAATTTTTGTGTAATTTTGGTAAATATATCTGTTAAAATAAGATGTCAATATTACTTTCATTTTTGCATAGTTTAGACGACAATTTATCCATCGTACCCTCTCTCTCTCTCTCTCTCTCTGTGTGTGTGTGTGTGTGTGTGTGTTTCATTAAAAATGACTGACAATGTACTAGGATTAAGCTTTTATTTAATTTTTCTTGTGTTCGAACAAGTGTTTTATTTTTTTTTGGACACAGTGTGTGTAGAAACTGTCCAAATGTTCTATAATTCCGAGCGCTTTCGTCTATACTTGTAGCCATTATCAAGGATGATTTTATGTTTTAATTGGGTGTATGGGTTGTATATGTTTCTAGATTTATAGGTTTGTTTTATTTTCCGAACACAGTTAGCACATTGTGGCCGTGTTCGTAGTTAATATTGTTAAGTATTGGCTTTTTCTTTTTTATTATTAAGGCTTCCATTATTTTTAATCTTTTTTGTCACATGTAGATGAGGTTATTATGCTTGTATTTTCTACTAGTGTGTTTTGGACGGAGTCTGGTAAGTTTGTGTGTGTGTTTAAATGGATTCTAATAGAGCTGTGGTCGGATAGATGTAACGTAAGGCGTCTGGATAGGCATGTAGTCGATGTTGACCAATGTAATTATTTATGAATTCAGTTTGATGTAGGAAAATAGTTACTTAAATTTTTCACACATAAATAATGTTTGTTTGTTGTAATTTTGATTTTGCTGATGTGTTGTTGTTTTTTAGGGTAAGGTTAGCTGTTTTAAATTTTTTTGTAGTAGATAATTTGATTTTTTTTTATTCGGGTCAATTGGGGTAGTAGAAGAAGCAGACTAGCGCCGTTCGGTTTTGACCTCAGTGTCCTTCCTTTATATATATATATATATATATATATATATATATATATATATATATATATATATATATTAGTGTATATACCTTTTAGGCGCGGTGTTTCCAGCCTCCCATCACAGTATATTATTTTATATTATATATTGTATATTAGACACACACACACACACACACACACACACACACACACACACACACACACACACACACACACAAAAAACATATATATATATATATATATATATATATATAATATGAAAAAACAGTTTTTTTAGTGGGTGAGTAGGTATACAAACTCTGAGTTACGATTCTTGTATTCTTTCTTTTCTTACACAGTGAAATTAATAACAACCGGACTACATTTAGAAGATCTACTAAAGAAAGATTGTGCCTCCGACAGGAATCGAACCTGTATCCCGCTTTCCCAACGGTGAAACCATATCCATATATTCCATCCTTCCAACCTCCTATACAACACCAATGTTGTGTATGAATATACTTACCCACTTGGAGAATGTTTCTCTGAAAAAAAACAAACAAAAAAAACACGAAAAATCTTGGATAGGATATACCACAACCACAGTCTCACGGCGATTCACTTGCCACGTATCGGACAATAGTGCCGTCAAACAACACATTAATACGAAGTATAAAAATCATAGTGCATTAGGCAACTACTCACAAACAATATCAAAATACTAGCAAAATCAAATAATGAAAACAAACTTACGATCCTTTAGGCAATACTTAGAGGGAAACCGACAGAATCAAAGGAAACCACCTTCTTTTTCATCAGCCGTGTCCCCTTAGGGCGTAGACGATTATGGCTCTCCACAACTTCTTGTCCCTTGTAGCTCTTAACAAATTTTGTCTTTTTTAATTTATCCTATACCCTGTTCTTCCCCCCACTTAGTCAATCTCACTAAGTATATAAATGCGTTGTTTCCCTCTTGCCTTCACTCTGTCCTGTGAGTATCAGATTTTCCAAGCCATCTTTTCTCATTATGAGACCTAGACATTTTGACTGTCACTTACTTATTTTAAGCATAAGTTACTTTTTTGCGTTCTTTTTTGTCTAAAACTTTATCGTTGCTCACATGTTCAGTCCATGGTATCCTCAGCATCCTTCTGTAGAACCACATTTCTGTTGCTTCTCGTCTCTTCTTCATTTTTGAGGAGATTATCCAGTACCTCATTTGCATGCAGGAGGAGCAATATTATATAACAATTCCGTATTCTTTTCCTTGTTTCTAGCGAAGTTTTTTTTTTCTATTTAAACCTACCTGACAACAGCAAGAAAAAACTTTTCAAGTCGACTTTTCTTCGTACACTGTTTCTTTTTATGAATTTATTCAAAGTCTAAAAAGTAAATCATGCAAGTAAATCAATTTGCTATTTGTGATATGTAGATATCACTTTTGTTTTTATTTTGCCTTCCAGCTACCTGTATCCGAAGATCTTAACAGGGTCTAGTCCTCAAATTTAGCGAACCTAGACCAAGCACTCAAAAGCTCTCTGCGCTTAAAAACTTCAGCTCAGGAGAAAAACTAAAATAAGTTGTCTTCTTCAAATTTCTGCTCTAAAATACACGGATATATGCAGTAATTAAAAAAAAAAGATAGAATAAATATCGACGTGTAACAGTCACTTAAGATAACAGAATATATATATATATTTTTTTTTAAAGCATTTCACCCCAAGCAAGGCGGGGAGCCACTAGGATGCAAGGGGTTACAGAAAATAGGAAGATCAAATAGGAGTGATAGAAGAAAGGATGAGGGTAGTAGATAGATTAAGGCAACTGGAGATGTCGATTGACATTACACTTGAATAGCTGGAGATTATAACTCTCAGGGAAACAGGAGAAGGTAAGAGAGTTCCACAGGCGAGAGCTATTAGAGTAGAATAGACGGCTACATTTAGGAGTTTCGACAGTGAAGGGGTGAGAGCGGGATGCCAGCCTCGTAGGGCGCTTGAACTCATGAAGTTTGGGAACCAGCGAATGCAGTTCCTCGGAGCAATTTCCATGAAAGTATTTATAGAACAGACAGAGGGAGGCGACGGTGCGTCTGTGAGAAAGTGACTGTAGACGAGACGCCAGGGCAGGGCCAACCATATTGCATATCCGCTTCTGGAGCCTATTAAGAACCCCGAGGCAAACAGAAGGGCGCCAGACCATATATGGCAGCAATACTCCATGCAAAGGCGAATTGTGGATTTGTATATCTGGAGGATCGACTCAGGGAAAAAACTTCCTAGCGCGGCTCAGGGAGCCAACTTTCCCTCGCAGTGGACGAGGCAATTGACTCGATGTATTTATTCCATCTCAGGTCAGCAGTCAACGTGAGACCGAGAAGCCGCAGAGAGTTGCTCTCGAGAAGTTGAGCGTCAGACATTCTAATGGAGGGAAGGGAAGGCTCTCTGTGGTGATTAATAGAGAGCAGTTTTGTCTTCGAAGCGTTGAAGTTGACCAGCCAAATCATGCCCCAGTTCACAATCGATTGGAGGTACTTTTCGAGACGCACGGCAAGGTGAGTTTTGTCAGCGAGACTGGATTTGTTTTTGAGGCAGGAATAAATTGTGGTGTCATCCGCGTAGATGCCGACTTGAGAAGTTACGGCGTCAGGAAGGTCATTTATATAGATAAGGAATAGAGTGGGGCCTAGGATGGAGCCTTGAGGAACACCTGCGTTCGTGGGATAGGAACTGCATGAGAATCCGTTGTGAACGACCTTCAATTCACGGTTTGACAGGAATGATTGTATTACGTTATATAATTGACCCGTAATGCCATAACCCTGGATCTTGCGGAGAAGGCCGGCGTGCCAAACCCTATCAAATGCTTTGGAGATATCTAGTGCCACGGCTCGGGCTTCCCCCATTATTTTGGAGAGTTCGGTAGACTGTTTCCGTGATGGCTGTGAGCACATCGGCTGTAGATCTGGCAAAGCGGAAACCATATTGCTTGTCTGAGAGCAGATTATGGAATGTGAGGTGGTTAACCACCCCGGTATTGATTAGAGCTTCGAAGATTTTGCCGAAGAGGGGAAGGAGACTGATAGGACGGTAGTTGGAAGGGTCAGAGGGGTCGCCGGAGTTCTTGAAGACAGGAACGATCGAAGAGGACTTCCAGCAGTCAGGAAAACAAGATTCCTTGAGGCAGTAGTTGTATAGTTTCGAAAGGGCGGGCGCCAGTTCAGGCGCGCATTTCTTTAAGACAATGGCTGGTATCCCATCTCCACCACTCGCCTTGTTGGGATCTAAGTTGGAGATAACGCCCAGTACCAAAGTTGGGGTTATGTTTAACCCACTCAATATGGCCTCAGTTCTAAGAGGGAAGTCGGGTATGGGTACACCAGAGGAGTCGAGCGTCGAGTTGGATGAAAATTTCCGAGCAAAGCATTCAGCCTTGTCGGTAGAGGAGGTCAAGACTTCGAACTGGTTGAATAGAGGAGGTA
Source organism: Acanthosepion pharaonis (assembly GCA_903632075.3). Lineage (NCBI taxonomy): Eukaryota > Metazoa > Mollusca > Cephalopoda > Sepiida > Sepiidae > Acanthosepion > Acanthosepion pharaonis. Next base: position 937,725 of record CAHIKZ030002101.1, on the reverse strand, counting down.
TAGAGGGTTTGCAATTATTCAATACACTCTTGCAGAGACGCCAATAATCTTTGGAGCCAAATTTTCGAGATGCAATACGTTCCTTCATTCGAGCCGCAAATAGTGACTTAGCATCATTTTAGGACACGCTTACATTCGTTACGGGCGGCAGCAAAGAGACGTCTATTGCAGTCAGACATGTCGCTACGGTATAGGTGGAAGTAGTGGTTCCTATGGGCGATGGCGGCTGAGCAAGCAGCCGAGAACCAGGGGCAGGGAGCGCGACTTAACCCTATACTTCCTTGATGGGATGAAAGCGTCGATTCCAGCTTTAACCCAGGAAGAGACCTCAGAAGCACATTCTTGGACGAGGAGCTTAAAGACTCCATCCCAGGGGACATCGCGGAGGAAATCACGGAACGCGTCCCAGGCAGCTCGTTGATAATAGAACGAAGTTCTAGTGGTAGGAGGTTCTTTATAGGGGGTAGAGTTAAAGGAGATGTTAATCGATACTACTGCATGGTCAGAGTTACCAAGTGGGCATAGTTGCGAGGCACTGCAGGATTCGGGGATAGAGGTAAAAGCACAGGTCGAGTAGAGAGGCTTTACTTTCCCGGTTGAGGGCAAAACGAGTGGGGAAGTTAACTATCTGTGTGAGGGAATGGGAGATTGAAAAATTAAGCGTTTGAATGCCTGCATGGTCAGTAGTAGCATTCTTAAGCCACAGTGTGATGGGCGTTAAAGTCTCCAAACACAAAAATGTGAGCAAACGGGTGGAGGGAGAGAGCCTTGTCTATGTTGTCAGAAATGCTATCAAGTATCTCACAGTCTTGAGAGGATGGAGAGCGGTAAAGGAAGAAGAGATAGCTTACCGCATTGAGGAGAGAGAGACGGAGACACATGTATGACTGGTCAGGCGATTCGAGAGAGGACTCTCTGGCCAGGGGGAGATGTTCCTTGACGTAGACACCAAGACCGTGCATGTGGGTTAGAGAGTCTTTTCTGAGGAGAGGAAGATAGCCGGGGATCGAGAGATCAGAAGAGGGATAGATGAGACAAGGTTTGTCTCGCAGAGAGCCAGTACATCCGGGCCGTTTGCAGTGAGGAAAAGATTCCAGACTGTAGAAGTTTGTCCTAATGCCCCGGATGTTGGAGAACGAAATGTTGAGGGGTTTAGGTGGTTTCTGAGAGGCTGGTTTAGGGTAAATCTTTCGGTTTTTAACTCATGTTGGATTTATTTGCAAAGATGAGAAGGCCCGAGGTAAGAGAAAACAGACAGTTTCGACCGTGACGCGGGCAGAGAGGAGTTGGCAAAATCCGCATCATTATGTGGCCTCAGGGCTGCCCACCGGAGGTGACTGCAGGGACACCTTTCCACGCGCGACATGGCACTACAAACACCCCGGTATTATACAACTGTTGATCAGAGCAGCCGCTCAAGACGCTACGCAAGAGTTAGGGCTCCTAACTACCAGTCGGAAACAGCAACCAGAGAACTGTCAGCCGTGTACCCTCAGAATGAAGAGATGTTGCCACAGACTGCACGCATCACGGGAGAAACAGACCTGCACTAATACAGAGGCCGGAGAGAGAAGACAGAACCAGGGAACCCCTTCCTAGACAAGAAACAAGGTGTAAGCCTCTACTCATGTCCAATAGAAGGGGGGTGTTGACCGGGCGGTAGAAGGACTACCTACTCCTATTACAGATAACACAAAAAGGACGACACAAAACAGAGGGAAGGATTGGGGGGAGATAACAGGTAAGGAGTCCTGGTTCACAGTTGGCTATACCCTATCACATTAAGTTTTAACTTAGTATAAGTCCCAATGACTATTCTAAAAAGAAATTGAAAATACGGTTACCCGGATTTATTATCACATCCAGTCAAAGACATTCAATTTTCCATTTTTTCTAGTTTTTTTTTTTTCTTTAACATTTCGGACCGGGATTTCTTACTAAATTATCAAATAAGTAGAATTATTGGGACAAAATGCCTTTCAGTAGGGAGGAGGGAGGGGGAGGAAAAATAAAAATTTAAAAAACGAAAAAAAAAAAAAATAAAAAATAAAAAATGAAAAATGTAAATGCAGTCAGCTAGAGCGAAACGATACTCACATGGGCCAACAAGTGGGTGACTGCCTACATCGTCATGATGATGGTGACTGAATATACGGCTTTACCTTGTGTCCAAGATATTTTGAATAAAACGGTAAATCAATTTGGAATAAACTTACATATATTGTGAATTTATTTTGAAGGTGTATATATATATATATATATATTGAAAAAAATTGAATGTATTTTGAATTAACATTTACATGTATAAAATATTTCTGCCTTATGTCTTCCTCCTCTTACTTTTCTTCTTTTTCCTTTTTCCTTTCTTTGTGTTTCTTCTTTTCTTCTTCATCATTTTCTTCTTTTTTCTTTCTTTGTATTTCTTCTTCTTGCCTTTAATTGCTCCCTCCACCTCCTTTCTTCTTCTTCTTTCTTTCTTTCTTTCTTTCTTTCTTTCCTTGTGTTTTTTCTTCTTGGCTTTCATTTCTTACTCTACGCCTTTCTTCTTCTTCTTCTTTTGCTTCCTTTCATTGTGTTTCTTTTTCTTGCCTTCTTCCTGCTTCCTCCTACCCTTCATCTTGTTCTTCTTCTCCTAAAATTGATAATGGGATCCACGGAATAGCCAAACATACGAAAACATGGGAAAATTTAAATATCCGCGATGTGTTTTAACAGTGGACTGAGAAATGCGAAACCGAAAACCAAAGGCGCATTAGGATAGCGAAAGAGGCCTTCCAAAAGCTAAGCAAAGTATTAAGATATAGGAATATCTCATTGAAACCAAAGAAAAGCGTTCTTGACAATTAGGCAATATCAGTCCACCTAGATGGCAGTGAATGCTGGACAATCTTTTTACAGACTTTTTTAGAGACCTAAGGACACAGAAATGAAGGATACTGAAAATACCATGGACTGGACATTTAAGTAATGACAGTTTTAGAGAAAATGGAAACAAAATGAACACTTATATTTAGAATCAGAAAGAGATAGTTAAAATTTCTAGGGCACATAATGAGGAAAGATGGTTTGGGAAATTTAACACTCAGAGGACAGATTGAAGTAAAAAAAAAAAAAAAAAAAGGACAGAGGAATGTCGCACATAACTTACTCAACGTGTAAGTCATTGGCAGAACAGTTTAAACTGAAATCCGTTCATCCTTGCTTGTGTTTCCGGTGTTTCGGCTACGTTCGTCCCTTACGTGTGGTGTTCCCGTGTGGAAGACCCGTTCGTGCCCTGCACGTCTTGATCCCGTAGACTCCTGTCGTATTTGTTTCCAGTCCTGCTAATTTTTCCTCCGCCTTCTACCATGAGCTGAGAAAAGCCTATTCGCTGAAGATATCTAAGCAATAAGAAGAAAAGTCATCAGATAGCGAAAAGACAAAATTTACTAAGAGTGACAGGAAGACCCCCATGTCCCAACGGGACTCGGTACGAACAGGATATTTCACAAAATATGGAAAATTATTGGAGATGACTTCTCACTTATTATGTGGCAACGGTTTTATGAATGTTAGCCATTTTTTTTCTCAAGTTTTACATTATTAGTCTCCTTGCTAAAACTCCAAGAAACATTATTCTGTAATTTTAAAAGTTTGCAAAAAACCAACACGACTTAGAAGTTTTTCATCCATTGATCTTGTAAGCTGCTGTATTAATTCATATGAAAAAAGTTGCACGGCATTCAGAATCACATTCCAAATGTCATCTTTGACCCTAGATTGCATTTCGACAATGTAAACCTTCCTCTTCAGAAGGTGCCACAAGATTTTCATCAGGTTAAAACGTATAAGTCTCCCATGAACCTCGTTATATCCAGATATTCGTTTTCTTTGCTGAATATGATGGAAGTGCTCTGCATAATCTTCTTTCTGGAAATAGTTCTGGGTATGACGATAAATTACATCCGGCAGTAAGGCTGCTGATCGGGAGATTGGAGATTTCGAGGAGCGTAGAACCAACTCTTAACTGCTGTTGCTCCCAGGTTCAGCCTGATCCGGGGTGGTAACACCTGTTAGGGTCCCAGCTATGGGCTAATAGTGAACTGACAAAAAAACAAAGAAAAAAAAAAGACCGTGAAAATATAAAAATATATTTTTACACTAAAAAAGACATTTTATAGTAAAATGACCAACAATACATTTTTATAATAAAATGACCAACAATACATATTTATTGTAAAATGACCAACAATACATTTTTATAGTAAAATGACCAACAATACATTTTATAGTAAAATGACCAACAATACATTTTTATAGTAAAATGACCAACAATACATTTTTATAATAAAATGACCAACAATACATTTTTATAGTAAAATGACCAACAATACATATTTATAGTAAAATGACCAACAATACATTTTTATAGTAAAAAGACCAACAATACATTTTTATAGTAAAATGACCAACAATACATTTTTATAGTAAAAAGACCAACAATACATTTTTATAGTAAAATGACCAACAATACATTTTTATAATAAAATGACCAACAATACAATTTTAAAGCAAAATGACCAACAAAATACTTTTTATCTGCAGTTGAAGCCATAAAATTATGTTCAAAATTCCAATTCAATTTCGGCATTAAATGACCCCTAAGGAGATGAAAAGTAACAGCGAAAAGAGAAAATTAAACAAGCAAATAAATCAATGATTTAAGCTTTCTCGAAGCATCTCTTCTTGAATTGGGGATCCAATCAATGTTTGTCTGAGTTGCCTATTTTACTATCTGGGATTCGCTATTGGCAAACCACTTCACCACCTATAATACCACTCTCAAAACATCATAAGCCCCATCACATTATAGACGTCTCAACCTATGAGGGCTGTTTCCGCAAGTAGCCACCTAGCTCTTGTTCCACTTGTCTGGCTAATCGAGAGTAGTACCATATATACAGTAAAAAATGATTAAAAAACGTCGGTCTTCGTGCATTCTCTCGCCTTTTATGATTCGATTTCCCATATGAATGTTTTTAGAGAAGGTTTAAGTCCCTGACATTACGTAATTTTTCGATATTTCCAAAATTTCATAGTTTGAAAAAGCCACAGATTTTATAACTTCCTTCTTGATACGAAAAAGAGATATGCACAATAAATTCTTTAACTTTGTCTTATCAAAGTTGTATCGGAATCGTCCAGGATTTTCAAAACACTTTTACAATGCAGTTCGTTTATAGCTACCGATCATTTTTTATTATTCTCAGTATTAACATTTCCATTGGGGATGCAAGTTCGAATCCTGCCGGAGGACGTATATTTTTCTGACATGATTTCTCGAATATTCAACCGGTAGATGGTGTCGTATAAAGAATACTATATATATATATATATATATATATATATATATATATATTAGAAACTTTGAAATAGAGGCCCCATTTTTTGCTTTAAGTATAGGACTGGTGTAAACGCCTTACGATCAGCGCATTCGAAAAATTAAAATAAAGAAAATGTGCTCTCTAGTAGATTTCGAATATATATATATATATATATATATATATATATATATATATATATATATATAAATATATATAAAAAGAAATATGTTGTAGTGGTTCAACGAGAGAAAAATGTATATTAAAAAGAAGAGGTAAACGTTTTTGGTTGTAATGTGGATTTATTTAGAAAAAATATTATGCTTTGTTTTACATAATTTTACTACGATACGTGTTTCTGGTCTCGCGACCGTCTTCAGGTAAAAGTGGAGATTTCTACATATTATTAATAATAATTAATTTTTCTTATAGAAAGAAAATTCGGATTGCCAACACACAAACAGAGAATGTCTCATATCGAGAACATTTCACATTGAACATGAAGAAGAATTAATTATTTTTAATAATATGTAAAATCTCCACTTTTACCTGAAGACGGTCGAGACCAGAAACACGTGTCGTAGTAAAATTATGTAAAACAAAGCATAATATTTTTTTCTAAATAAATCCACATTACAACCAAAAACGTTTGCGGCACCTCTCTTCTTTTTTAATATATATATATATATATATATATATTATTACTTTGAAATAATATATAGTATTCGCTATAAAGACGTTTGAAGTAATAATATATATATATATATATAAATATATTCAAAATAATGTTTATATATATATATATATTCAAAATAATATATATATTTTCACTTCAAACTTTTTTATAGAGGATACTCGTATCTGAAATAGACGCCCCATTTTTATTTTTTTTAATCAGTGAGTATTACGTCATTTGGCCAAATGACGTAATACTCACTGATTAAAAAAAATAAATTTATTAGTATATTGGCCAAAGTGACCAGAGGGATTGCCGCAATTTTCCAATTTCTTGACTAGTGATGTAATGCCATCTGTCGAGAAAATATCGTACTACAGAAAATAGTGTTATGGCAATTTGATAAAATTGCAAATGACATGTTTTCCTTTCCTGAAGTGTGTATACATCTTTGGAGGACACCGTATATATATATATATATATATATATATATATATATATATATATATATATATATATTACAGGTAATAGATCCGTTGCTATATAATATGGGTGGATCCTAGTAATATCAATTATTAAAACTGATCCACAGAAAGCTCGTTATATTTATTATAACAGAGCATATGTATTTTTTTACAAGCAAAAAAAAAACAACAAAAAATAACAGAATTTACCTCAACGTAGCTATCATCACCTCCTAGGGTCTGATGATAGCTGCGTACAGACCAGCTTGAAATAGACTATTCCCATGTTGAGGTAATTTTTGTTTTCCGGCTGTAATACATACATATATATATATATATATATATAGTTAATAAAAGTTTTTCATTTAACTCATATTTACTTCAAAGTTTTTTAATTACATAGATGCAACTACGAGGTAAACATGAGTTAAGTGAAAATTTTTTTTATTAATTCTCTTAATGCTCTAACCTTATCTTTCATAATGAGCACTTTACGACAAAGCCTGCTTGCCTTAAATGCATTTAGTAGCAAACCACTGAAAAACTACAATTGTGGCTTCAAAAACAGTGATCCAAATTTCCACTATATATATATATATATATATATATATATATATATATATATATATATATATATTGAGGGTACCTCTTATTTACTACGCAGCAGGTATAATTGAAATGAGAATATCTGGTCTCCGGAACATAAAGTCGATGCACTTATAGATTATGCAGTTTTCAGCACGTTTGTCTTCAGAAGTAATCCAATCCATGACCAAGAATATACTTATTTACCAAAGCACAAGGTTATGGTTAAAGAGTATCCATCAAGGAATCATATTGTTTTAAATCGCTTGCGAAATAGGCAAGCAAACCACTGCACCGTGACGAAGAGACAGTATGAACGGATTGAGATAGATAGATATATACATAGATAGATAGATTATATTTACTATTGTAAAATACAATAATTGCGGCACATGGCCAAAAAGTAAGGGGGAGTGGGTCATCAGGTGGTCATCCTTACCTATCCTATTCTATACCTAGCTAATCCGATTCACGACCCATTCAATCAATACAAATAACACATATACCAAAAAGAAGACATCCTTCACCTTTTACTCCTATATATACCAGAATACCACATACACAAAGGAAACCTAAAAATTTAACCCAATGATTTAAAAATTTATTTTGTACAAATGTTCATAATATATATATATGTCAGCTGTCTATATACCACATAACACCCTTGGAGCCTTGGAGCGGGTAGAATGGAGATCAAGATGTTTTAGTGGACTCATCTGTTTTCAATCTGCTTGTCTGAATCATCTTCAAGAAGCGAGAGCAAGATCTAAAAGGTCAGCCAATCTAACAGTGATCTCATTTCACAATCTTCACACTTGCTCCATATCTGGCCTCCTTTGTAAATCACTAGCGGGTCTTAAATGCCACTTAATATTATCGCACAAAATTTCATAACTGAATCAACTAAGCTGTCAGATCCCCATACGTCGAAACCGACGGGAGAGCCCATTATATATATATATATATATATATATATATATATATATATATATATAAATTTGAACATGAGATAGATAGATAGATAGATAGATAGATAGATAGATAGATAGATAGATCAGAATAGGAAATTAAAAATAAACTCATCTCATTGAATGTTCACCTATCGCGATGGACGTGTGTTAACTCAAGGAAGTCCCCTGCCTTGAGCGCCTATTGAGCCTTAAACTTAAACCAGACCTCAAGTGGGGCACGTTCATATGATCCATCGCTAAATAGCCAGTTCCCTGTACCGCTCCAGGAAGTACCTGATTTCTGCAATCCTCTACCTTTACAGGTCAAAAATGGCGTACAATTGCCATATATGGTAGTCTTCACTTTCCAGTCCCGATAGAGTCCAAAATATCTCCCCTGCCCTTTGTGGGTGATGAATTGTTTTCCACCCTACAACCCCTTTCCCCACAGACGGAACATAGCAAACCTCATGCTATTCTATCATTATTTTCATGGTATGTGTTCAGATGAACTCAGTCATGTGCCAAGCGTGATACACGCTTAGGCGATCATGTATCTTTCGATACATGACTGACGAGGCAGAGTTTTCCGCAGTAGGTTGCCATTTTTTTCTACAGTAGACCAGTTTTCATCCAAGGCTATAGAACTCGGTCTGTTCTGCTATTTACCCATAGCTGCAGGGAGAGAAGAAGAGGAATCATACCTTTCCCAAGGGTATTAGTACGTAAGTGAATGTAATGGATTCAACTGGAAAGTCAGTCAGTTATGTACCATGCGTGATACATGCTTAGGCGATCAGGTATCTTTCGATACATGACTGACACGGCAGATTTTTTTCCCACAGTAGGTTGCTATTTCTTTCTACGGTAGACCAGTTGACATCCAAAGCTATAGAACTCAGTCAGTCCTGTTATTTTATCAACTGGGTGGTGGGGTGGGAGAAGAAGAAGATTCATACCTTTCCCAAGGGTATTAGTACGTAAGTGAATGTAATGGATTCAACTGGAAAGTCAGTCAGTTATGTGCAATGCGTGATGGCACATAATTTTCTGCGGTAGACCAGTTATAGAACCTGGTCTGTCCTGCTATAAGCTGAGGGGGAAGAAGCTGATTCATGCCTTTCCCAAGGGTATTAGCACATAAGTGACTGTAATGGATTCGACTGGAATTCGAACTCGGCTCTCCGATTCCTCAATCCGAGTCGCTATCCATTACTCCTTAATTATTCCTTAATTCCACCAGTTCTAATCTTCATGGCTGAGACTCGTCATGTTACGTACATTGTAACGAACCACCACCATTCCCTTTGTATTCCATTGGTGTGCAGCTTCTCGAAACACTTATTTATGGAATTGACTCCCAAGTGGATGCTTCCGCGATCTCTACAATCTTAACCTGTTCAAGTCTCGGGTTAACCGTAATCTTTCGCACATATTGCCATAAACTGTGCCTCTCATTCTGAGTAGCTCTTGGGCCTTGTATAGGATGAATATTGCAAAAAAAAAAAAGAAAAAATCCAAAATGATATTTATAATATCTATAGCTTCATTTCGATTTTTCGGAGACACAATTTGTTATTTTAATACCCTGTTCGTTCATGTTTCTCTACATATTCCTTTTCCTTATTTTCTGTGAATTACCATCGCAATTGAGAAGGACAAGGGAGTGGTTTCCCGTTGTCTTATTCACGGTTTTGAATTCAGAAATGAGTTCATGCCTTTCTCAAGGGCACGATCACAGACGAGGCAGGAAGTTTTCGCACCGAAAAGCTTGTCGTTACTAGCAGTTTTTTTCCCAAATACTATTTCTTTAATAATAATAATAATAATAGGCCATTATGACGTCTTGCTTCGTCTTCTTCTTCTTCTTCTTTTTACTTCACACCCTCATTATTCTACAAAGTTCTTTATTTTCGACGTTTTCCCCTCTAATCAGGATATTTTTTATGTTCTTTTCTTTTTCTCTCTCTTCATCTGATACTGTTTGAAACCCCATCTTCTCTTTCTCAAAGTCTCGTTATTATTTTCTTCTCCTTCATCTTCTCTCTCTCTCTCTCTCTCTCTCTCTCTCTAACTTGTCTTGTTTATTTTTTATCCTTTTCTTTCTTCTTCCACCCTTTCCTTACTCTCTAGATTCTTCTCTTTTATATTTCTTGTTTCTTCTATTTTTCTTTCCTTCCTGTTATCTTTCTTCATCAATGTATTTCTCTTCTTCTTATGTTTCTTTTGTTTGTTTTCCGTCTCTTATTCTATATCTTTTCCTTGTGTGTGTGTGTGTGTGTGTGTGTGTGTGTACATTCTACTTCTGGCTATATTACCTTTTCTTCTTCTTTTTCCTCTTCATCTTTTATTTCATTCCCATCTGTTTTCTTGTTCTGTATCTTACTAGTGTTTTTCTCTTTTTGCGTTTCTTTCTTGTGATTTCTTTTCTTTTTTCTTCTTCGTCTTCATTTATGACCACCTTCTTCTTCTTCTTCTTCTTCTTCTTCTTCTTCTTCCTCCTCCTCCTCCTCCTCCTCTTCTTCTTCTTCTTCTTCTTCTTCTTCTTCTTCTTCAACATTTTTTAATTTCTTTCTTTCCCTTTGCCATTGATATAATTAAGCTGTTAAGCTTTTTAATTTTCCGTTTTCTTTCTCTGTTTCTATCTTATTCTTTCCTCCATTTTCATTCTCTCTCAGCTTGACTAATCATTTTCTTTCGTTCCCTATTAAACCCTCTTTTCTTTCTGCTCTTCTTTATCATCATTTCTTTTTTTCACTTTTCCTTCATTTTTTTCTTTCTTCTTTATTTATTCTTCCGACATTTTACCTGCTTGTTTCTTTACTTCTTTCTCGTCCCTTTCATTTTCTCTTCGTTATTTTTTCTCTTCCCATTTTTTACTCTCTCCCCTTTCTTTGCTTTCTTCTGCAAACAATTATCTCCCTCTCTTCGATCTTCTTTAACTAACTAGCTGTCTTCTCTTCTCGCTTTAATATACTTTCCTTCTCTTTTTTTTTTTTTTTTCATTCTTTCTTCCTGGTCTTCGCTTTATCACTTTCGTCTTTTTCTCTCTACTTTCATTTTTCTTGTTTCTTTTCTTTTTACTTCATTTTTCTTCTTTTTCCTCGTTTCTTTTTTTTTCATTTCTCTTCTCTATTTTATATTTCATCCTTTTTCTCTTCTTCTTCTTCTTTCTCTTTTTCTTCCTTTTCCTCTTTTTTCTTTCTCCTGGTTTTCTCAGTTTTCTTCTTTCTTTTCCTTCTTTTTCCTTTTTACTTTTTTTTTCCTCTTTTTTACTTCTTTCTTAATTGCTTACTCTTTTTATCGCTCTATTTATTTATCACTTTCTCCTTCCTTCGCACGCTTTCTCCTTTTTCTTTCTTTTACATTTTTCCCTCTCTTTTTTCCTTACTCCTTTGCTTTCCTTTCCCGATCTTCTTTTTTGTACTTTTTCGTTTTCTTTTTATATTTCCTTCCTATTGCTTCTTCTTTTTTCTTCTTCTTTTTTGCTTTTTCTTTTCGTTCTCTTTTCTTATTTTTATTCATTTTTTTTCTTTTTTTTTTTTCATTCTTCCTCTTGCTCAATCTTATGACTTTTTCTTCTGTCTTTCTCTCTCCTTCTTTTTATTCTTTCGTTCATCTCTTTTGTCACTTTACCAGCTCTTTCTTCCTTTTTCATTTCTATTTCTCCCCCCCACTCAATGATACTTTCTCTCTTTTTTTAAATTGCTCCTTTCACTCTCCTTTTTCTTCTCCTCTTCCTCTCTCTCTCTCTCTCTCTCTCTCTCTTTTCCCCGCTATAATCTCCTCTTTCTTTTCTTGTCTCTTCCTTTTTTTCTTCTTTCTTCTCCATCAGCGTAACCTCCTCTCTCTCAACTGAAACAAATCCCTCCCCCATCAACGTGCGTGAGAATCAGAACCCCTATTTCCACCATGACTCCATCCAATATATCAATCGGCACTTCTGAACCAGGGATCGCATTTTATCTATCCAGGTGTACTTTTGCCATGGCCGGTCATTCCCGACCCCCGCCACCAAACACACACTCGCCATCTCCGTCAAATCCTGCCCCAACCATCTCTCCGACCTGGACACACCCACCCATGCTCGGTACCCAGTTACCATGGCAACAAGAAATAGGTGGAGGAGGGAAGATGAAAAGTAGCGAGGAGGGAAAAATTCGGGGGTGGAAATAATGGAGAGAATTGATGGGAAATGTAGCGTATAAGTCATTGGCAGTTGTGAGGTGGGGTCGGACGCTGGAACAGCGTAAGAAAGAAAGAGAGGGAGAGAGAGAGATAAATAGATTCAAAGAGAGAGGGATTAAAAGCTTATTCAAATGGAACGGGAGAACAGAAAAAAGAAAAAAATAAGGAAGCATAACATAGTGGGAGGGAGGGCTAGTGGGAGAAAAGGAAATGTGGAACAGGGAGAGTTAAAAAGAGAAGAGTGTTGGTGAAAGAGAGAAAGAAAAGAGAGTAAATCGCAGAAGACGGAGTGGGTGAGAGTGAGAAGAATAGAGAAAGATTGAAGTGTATATGAGGAAATAAATAAAATACTTGAGGGGAAATAAATAAATAAGGAGAGACGATGAAGTGAGAGCTGGAGAAAAAAAAAACAAAGATAAATAAGGGGAGTGAATAAGTATGAGAGAGAGATCAAGAGAGAGTGGAGTATTTGAACTGAGGGTGGAGATAGCTTTGTAATTAGACATAACTTGGAAAAGGCAGAATTTGAGAAAAGAGAGGATGGAAGAAAGAAAAAAAAAAAAATGGGGGTAATTTACAGTGTTTTAATATATATATATATATATATATATATATATATATATGAAAAGTAATAGATAGATAAATAGATATGAACAAAAATTGATAGATATAAACTATAGATAGATAGATAGATAGATAGATAGATATGAACAAAAATACATAGATATAAACTAAAATAGAAATATATATATATATATAGATAGATAGATAGATAGATAAATAGATAGATAGATAGGTAGGTAGATAGATAGATATGAACAAAAAATTGATAGATATAAACTAATATATATATATATATATATATATATATATATATATATATATATATATATATATATATACAGATAGATAGATAGATATGAACAAAAAATACATAGATATAAACTAAAATAGAAATATATATATATATTGAGAGAGAGCGAGATAGATAGATAGATAGATAGATAGATAGATAGATATGAAAAAAATAGATAGATATAAACTAAAATAGAAAGATATATATATATATATATATATAAAGATAGATAGATAGATAAATAGATAGATGAACAAAATTTATAGAAAGATATGAACAAAAAATAGATAGTTATAGATAGATAGATAGATAGATAGATAGATAGATAGATAGATAGATAGATATGAACAGAGAGAGAGAGAAAGACAGAAAGAAAAATACTAAATAGAGAAAAATATAAAGAGAAAAAGATGACATGATTCTCAGAACAGGAATAGTTAAAAACCATGTAAATAGATCAGAGAAGGAAACAAAAGGTATGAAATAATGTGAGAATAACAGAAAGAGAGAATGGGTGAGAAGGAGAAAGAGATAGACAGACAGACAGACTGAGACAGAGAAAGAGAGAGAGAAGAGAGTTTGTAGTAAAAGTGATCGGGGGGATATGTGAGAGGCAGTTGGCGAACAGAGAGACGGGGGAGTGAAGAAGAGGAGAAGGGGTTTCGAGGAATAGTAGCCACGTCACGAACCAAGTTCAGTGCCTACTGCCAGGAAAGAAAAGACGTGACTTCGGCGAGGATTATTCTCGAAATATGGCCACCGTAGCCATCACAGTGGAACCGAGTGTGCATGCCAGTTCCTTCGTTTATTCCGTTGCTTTTTCTTGTTACATTCAGTTGTTACTTTTGCTGCACACCCCACAACCTCCGTCTCTCTGCTTCCGTTTCTCTCCATAAGTCCTGTCGACTTATCTACCTTAATCCGTTCATATCTATCTATCTATCTATCTATCTATCTATCTATCTATCTATCTATCTATCTATCTATCTATCTATCTATCTATCTCATTCACTTCATATCTATCTGCATATCTATTTCTTTCATTCTCTTCATATCTATCTATCTATCTATCTATCTATCTATCTATCTATCTATCTATCTATGTAATATGTTCATATCTATCTATCTATCTATTATCTCACTCTTCATATCTATCTATCTTATCCTTTTCATATCTATCTATTCTGTTCGTATCTATTTTTGTGATTCTATTCATCATCCAGACTTTCGCTCTGAATTTACGCCCACACACATACACACACACACTCGTACACAAGCACACACAATTCGTAATGTATATGTGGGTATATTAAAAATCTTGGATATATATAAATATATCTCTGAAAAGGGCCAGATTCTCACACTCACTAATCTCTACACCCTCACAGAACTTCCGCACGCGAACACACACACACACACACACACACACACACACACACACACACACACACACACACATATATATATATATATATATATATATATATATATATATATATATATATATATATATATAAGCTTTTTTTTCTGAATGACAGCAACATCTTTTAGTGCATTTAGAACAGAAGACGATTCATTCCCGCTGATGTGAACCAACAGTAGCAATATCCTGAATTTAGAATTATCATTATTAATAGCGACTTCGTGAATTTGAAGCGTCAAAATGTGTTATAAATCTGATTTGACAAATAAAAAGAAACATTTAATAACTTCAATGTTTGCAAAACGTAAAAAAAAAGTCTGTAAATTGCGAAAATGATCGGTAGGTATCACTAAACTGCGTGGAAGATGTTGTATACTCCGAGTTTGATAAGGTCAAGAGGAAGTCCTGTTACCGCAGAGAAGATCAGTCTTTGCGAAACTCTGAAATTCTTAGGGGTTGTGACAGTGAAAATGTGTCGAAAAAGCACAAGATGTTGTGTTCTAAATCAAGTAGCAGAACATGCAAGACTGATCATTAAGCCTCCATTAAATGACATCCATAAGGAAAATCGAATGAAACGAACAGCAGAATATATGAAGACAGATATTTCCGCCATCCTTTTCACCGGAGAATGCCATGTCATTCTCAATGAGACAGATGTGGGGAGGACATCTTGGGTTGATATTAACAGAAACCGCCCTCAAAGATTAAGACGTTAACAACACGATGTTAGTGTGGTTCTTTGGGATTGGATTATAGGCGATAGTGGTTTACCACTCACGAGATAGAAATGATAGGATCGCATCGGGCATAAACTGATTTTTTTGTGGGCTCACGTGGAGCCATGTTTCAAGAAGAATTCAAACGCTTTCAGGCAGATTATTTGTTATGCATGACAATGTTCCATCATATTCAGCAAAGAAAACTAATGAATATATTAATGAAATTGATTTGAAAGGCATTCGTTCGATGAAGTGGCTCTCTTATTCGCCCGACTTGTTTACATTGACGTGCAGCAATTTACAAGAATTGATCAACTTTAGAATGCTACCCTGGATGCTAATTAGGATTGAATATAACAGCTCACATAATCAATGTACGATTTCAAAACATAGAGAATACATTTCACATTAGCATTGTTTTTTGTTTTTTTTAACTTTGTCGTCATTAAAATAAATCTTTAGTTAAGTAAATATAACTGGACGTCTAGCCACACCGATGAGCTGTCATACAGCAAAACAGTCCGTCTGTGGATGACAATATATATATGCTCTTGAAAAATTTATTTCAGGGAGGAAATGTGGATTTGTAAACTGTGACTATTACGGTTAAGAATGCAAGACTCTTGGGTAAATCGAATCGAGTTCTCTCAGTCACTGTGTGTTTATCTAAAAATAAATACACTTAAATTCACCTTCATCCCTGCCGTGCGCCAACGGCTTAGTGGTAGAATCACCGACTGACGCCAATTCGATCCTGGCTAGAGGCAACCTCACCGATGAGCTGTGATACAGCGAAACAGTCTGTCTGTGGATGATAGTATATATATATATATATATATATATATATATATATATATATATATATACACAAATAAAGAAAAAACAGTCACATTATTGTTATGGGATCATACCCATAATAATAATAATGGACTATTCCATACTTAATAAATACTGCGCCTCAGGAGTAGGCAAGGAGTTCGAGTCGAGTCAAGAGTCGAGTCAGAGGCGGTCCGAAACAGAGTCGCGTTCAGACAATTACTGCAAAACATTGGAATAGTGATACTGGTCGAGACTACATTGTTCTCTCTACTAAACCTGATTGTTCATACTAACACTTCTACTTCTCTGTATATATTCCTGTTTGTAATATATCGGTGTTATTCCATACCTGTGGTCGAGTTCTTCTTTATTGGTTCTACCTTGGACTATCACCGTGGTACAAGGAACCAGACCATAACAATTATTAATCCACAGTTCTTTAGCATTTATTCTTTCTCTCGATACAAAGTAGAGCTTAATGTTATAATATTTAGTAATATTTTTTCATCGCGATACGGAAATTTCTATGTTTCGGAACCTTAAATTGGTTCCATTATCAAGCGATATTCAGTAACTTTTGAAGAAAATGATTTACTTTTTAAAGTGGAGTGGTATTATATTGAAGAATTTACGGAGGAGGGGAACAAGATTTCAAAATTTTATGGGTGTGTACATATTTGATAAATCAAAAGACAGATGTAAGCTAAAGCAGAAAAACGAAAAAAAAAAAAAAACGTAAGTTAGAGGTTAGGTGAAGAGAATAATGAAGGGAGTAGGTAGATGTTATGGTAATTTACCCATGCACGCATGGACTCTCCCAGCTATAAACAGGAGCAGGTACTGCCTTTTGGAGAGGGAAGTTTCCAGCAGTCAGCTCTGACAGTCGGACCGAACATTCTTGCTGTAACATAACTTAATATATTTATTTAACTCAATTCCTCTCTTTGTGTCTTTATTTCTGGCCCTAACAAGGCCACAACAATAGTGTTGCTAGAAAATCCTTGTCTCAGACAGCTTCTCAGTCATATTTTGTATTTGTTCAGGCCACACAGAACCCTGTGGTTTCTAAACTATAGTGAGCAGAAGTTAGTTATCGCATCTAGCGTGGTCAAGTGTCTGAACAAGGCTGATACGCTCAAACAGCCAGTGACGTGTGAAATCATGCTAATGTAAGTAACAACGGCTTTCGAATAGTTTCATCGATCCAGTTTTACTCACTCGACTTAAGTCGACCCGTGGTATGGTTTTCAGGCAATTTTCCTCTTGTTCTTCCGAGCTGATATTATCAAGTAGTCAACTGTTTGACAAACTAACTACACACACACACACACACACACACACACACACACACACACACACATATATATATATATATATATATATATATATATATATATATAAATAGAAAGAAAGAACAATAAGATATATAATCCGGTGTTCTTATAGATATTTTTATTTTTACAAAATAGTGCTCAATGTAAATTTACAGAGCATTAATATTCTAAATTAATTGATTTAAAATATGTTTTTTTCGCTACACAGTTCTAACCATGTTTCAAAAATGGAAGCTAAAAGCCCCGAATTTAATTTTGTAATTAAATTAAAGACATTATTCCATTTCATCCTCAAGCGAATTTTTTTGAGGATGAAATGGAACTAACTGTGCAGCGAAAAAAAACATA
>CAHIKZ030002101.1:905000-915000 GCA_903632075.3 Acanthosepion pharaonis | reverse complement strand
ACATGAGCGTGTCGGGTAACGGTTATCGGCGCTGGAAGTAGAATCAATGTTCACTTTCCCCCGGGGAAGGCAAGAATTCATCTCTTCTTTCTCCTCAGATTTGGGTTAATCTGTAATCGCTCTATCCTTCGATGACAACTATTCTGAGTTTAAACCGGTTGGGCGTATAAGTGTCGTTAAGCGCGTGAACGGCATTCCTTGCGTCGAACCTGGCTTTTTTGTAACTGATCCTCCACCAACCGTCCTGCAGCCTACCTTGCAGCTTTATCCCAGAGGAAGTGTCGTGAGGGTGGGTTTTGTACCTGTGCAACCACTTACTGAAGTAAAATTTCATTCGCACACATGGATCCATCATTTTTCCTTGGCGTGGTTAGCGAAAATATTTCAACACTTCAAATAAAAACTCATTTAAGCAGAATATATGTAAAGATTTTTCTAAGAGTACAAACTTTTATTGTGACCATTGAAACAGACAGATTTTTTAGGTGAGAAAAAAAGAAAATAAAAAAGAAAGATAATTAGAAAGAAAAGAAAAAAGTAAAAAAGAAAGAAAATAAGAAAGACATTAAGAAAGAAAGAAAGAAAAAAAGAAAGAAAGAAAGAAAGAAAGAACTAAAAAAGAAAGTAAGAAAGAAAATAAGAAAGAAAGTAATAAAAAAATAAGAAAGACAGGATAGAAAAAAGAAAGAAAGGACGAAAGTAAGAAAGAAAGAAAGAAAGAACGAAAGAAAAAAAGAAGAACGAAAAGAAAGAAAGAAAAGGTAAGAAACAAAGAAAAAAGTAAGAAACAAAGAAATTAAAAAAGAAAGAAAGAAAAATACGAAAGAAAGAAAGAAAATAAGAAAGAAAGTAATAAAAAAGTAACTAAGAAAGAAAACAAAAAGAAATTAAGATAGAAAAAAGAAAGAAAGGACGAAAGTAAGAAACAAGAAAGTAAGAAAGAAAGAAAGAAAGAAAGAAAGAGCGAAAAGAAAGAAAGAAAGTAAAAAGAAAGAAAGAAAAAGCAAGAAACAAAGAAAATAAAGAAAAAAGAAAGAAAGAAAGAAACTAAGAAAATAAAGAAAGAAAAAATACGAACGAAAGAAAGAAAAGGTAGGGTTACTATGAACAGCAAATCAAAAATATAAATAAATAATAAAATTAAAAAAAAACTGACCGGTTTTTGTTCCTCTCCCATCAAAGTTCGACCGAGAAAATAAAACAAACTTTTAGTCGCCATACACATTTGTTTTATTTCCTCGATCGAGCTCAAAAGAGGGAAGAATGAAAACCGATCATTTTTTTTTTATTTTTCACTTATTTATTTATTCATTTATTGCCATTCATAATAAATATATATTTTTCTTAATTTCTTTTTCTTTCATTTTTCTCTCTCTCTCTTCAATGAAATATGCCTGTATTAATGGCTATAACAAACTATTTTGAAACTTGGAGGTGTCATTTTCATAATCGAAACAGTCGATTATTATTAACTTGATGTTAATGGTTTATTCCGTTGTTTAATATTTTAGTTAATTGATGACTATGATAGGATATGTGTTGTTGAGAGCTGGTTTGTATTTTACGCAGTACTGGACTTACCTATAAGCTAAATAAGCTATAACTTATAGTCACGCAACTTCGAAGGCCGCACACCTTCGAGGGCCACACATTTTGTGTGTGTGTGGGGGGCTCATTTTTTAATTATATATTTATTTTATCATTAGTTTTTATTCTTTAACACTAAATCATAAAAAAGTATATATAATCATTGATAAATAATTGTTGTAACCTAGGGAAGGTTACTGAACAGAATAACCACACGAAGGTTAGTAATTAACGGTAATACTTAGGACAAGAACAACACATATAAGATTTGCCAGCGGCGCGTAGAAGTAGTAGTCAACCGCTTGAAGTGAGTTAAATGTATTCCACAATGAATCTCCAACTGTAGGATATCTACAAACCGCCCCACGCGGTCAGGTGTGGCACAAGGCCAAATTTAATGGGGGGTAATCCAAATCCCCGTAGATCCCGTATAAAACGGGGTCGGGTAGCTGTTTCCCGAGACTAGACTCTGCCTTTCGACATAGCCTCGTCTGGGGGTCCTCTCTCTCTCTCTCTCTCTCTCTCTCTCTCTCTCTCTCTGTGTGTGTGTGTGTGTGTACACACATATATGTGTGCGCGGGCGTGTGTGAGTGTGTGTGTAACTTGAGTTATTCAGTTAGGAAAAAAAAAACAAAGTTAAATCGTTTTTTTGTCAGCACCACTGTCTTCTCAATCGAGCAATAGTGAGAGGAAAAAGATCATTCAGGCCTTCAGTAATGGTACCAACATTCATACTCTGGATTCCATCTTCAAAGTCCATTCAAGAACCATCAAGAGAACAGTGAATAAATTTAAATAAGAGGGAACAGTAGAGAAGAAACCTGGATCAGGGAGTCACAGCAGGAAGAGGCGTCATCATTTCAATTTAGAGGTTAGAAAAGATCTAATTCAATCCATAAGACGTTTGACATGTGAGAGAGGAGTTTCAGCTATGACAGTGCAAAAAGCCATGAAAATGAAATCGTACGTGAAACGTGTGAGGCAACGTTTTTACTCCAGAAGAGAAAGAAGATTAGAGAGGCGAAGTTCATTTTGAAATATTATCTTAGTTCATCTTGAAAATTATCTTGGAATAATATATATATATATTTGAATATTATTTCAATCTTTCATGAGCTTCCGATCCTTAGCTATGTTTAACAAATGTCATTTTCGTTTAGGTTCTATTTCATCACGATTCTTCTGTAAAGCTTGGAAAGTAATTATACATTCTTATTGCTCAAAGTAAAGTCCAGTAGTGTTATAAAGACCTCGGAGAATTCCAGTAAGACATCTTTAATCATTTCTAAAATACAACGGTTCAGAGCTTAATCTAACAATTAGATAATTTTGGTGTTACACTAGTATATATATATATATATATATATATATATATATATATATATATATATATATATATGAAGAAATATAGTTTTAAGGTGTGCTATATTTATGGGATAAAGTACTTAATATCAGAGATAGAGCATGTGTAAATATAAATATAAAAGTGAAGTCAACATTGAAAGCAACACTCAGAGGCCTGTCGCCTCTGAGGGCTGACTTCAATTTTCACTTGTATATATATATATATATATATATATATATATATGTGTGTGTGTGTGTGTGTGTGTGTGTGTGTGTACACATATATGTGTGCGCGCGAGTGTGTGTGTATGTGTGTGTGATGGCCACCGTACCTATATTTCGAAATTTTTTATGTTTGCTTACCTTTTTTAGTGCTTGTGGGATTAATTAACTATATAGTGCGTCATAAAGAAGTTATCCCAAAATGAGATTTCCAGGTAAATGGCTTTTGCATAAAATTTAACTGACGGAAACTAATATGGCTGAAGTTATTCTTTTCTTCTTTCTGGATAGAAAAAAAAAATGAATCCTTTTTATTTTATTACACGAATCCACATCAAAGAAAATTGTGACAAGATGTCGAAATACCTTCAGCATCACAGTTAAAAACGAAATCGACCTGAGGATGAAGTTCCTTATGTTACATATGCTTCAAAGCAAATTATTTATTACTAGCTTAAAAAGCAGCCCTATCGGTCGGCATTTAAGGCAGCTACAGCGGAGGGATCTTGATTGGGCCTTTGTCGCAATAGGAAGAGAGGAGTAGATGCTATAGGTAAAACTAGAAAACTCAAAATTGATCTCTGCATTTAAGTATTCCATTAATATTTAAGCTTACCTTTTAAAAGTTCAACGATAATTCTTCTGTCGCCACTTAATTTAAAGACAGTTTGATGTACGTAGGTCTTCACTTTCCGTACAAACAATTATCTTTATTTCATGGCTGACTTTCACTGGATTTCGCAATTAATTTTGATTATTCCCAAATTTATTTCCAAGTTATAATAATTGTTATCGTACAAAAAAATCGCTGTAATGAAAACTTGAGAATCCAAAATTTCAGGATTGCTGGTCCGGACCCAGCCCGGAATGTTTTTAATTTTTCTAACGGAGACGGCCTGATTCCAAAATGGTATCATATGTTGGTCTACAGCCTCTAAGAGTAAAGTTGAAAAGGTGTGACACAGTGACACACTGACATTGGCATTTGTTATATATATGAATTGCTGGAACTTACTACTTGACTTTTACTACATCAACCAACAATAAATAACTGGTTTGTTTGAATTGTGTGTATTAGAACAGGAAAGATATTTCCATATGACTGGGAAGTTTAATCGGCGATTTAACTGTATGGAAGCATTCGTTCTAGTTTGAAAAATGCAACACATTAAATAACACGGAGGTAGGATAGTAAGTTCTTGTGCACAGAGTTTAGTTTCCGTATGTGTTACCTTGTTTCGGTCTATGTAACAAAACCTTGTCTGGCCAGAGGTTCCAAATACGTATTCGAATAATTTCTCACCTCAAAACTGGAAGTGTTCTTTTATGATGGAATATATCATTTATTTGAAATGTAAACTTACAGAAAATATTTAAATTGCTGAATAATCATTAACCAACTTTATTTTTAAAATGGTGTAAGCTCTTTTATATATATATATATATATATATATATATATATATATATATATATATATATATATATATATATTATTATTTATAAAAAAAATTTATATATGTTATAAAATCATTGATTTTATAACATATTTATGTTATAATTTTTTTTATAAATAATAATTATATCTGCTCTACTTTGAATTGAACACTTTTTAAGAATAGTAATTGTTGGTTATTGGAATTCATTCCGTAGACACCAATTATATATATATATATATATATATATATATATATATATATATATATAGATAGATAGATAGATAGATAGATAGATAGATACACCTAGTGAGCCAGACAAACCTACCTAGGTTTCACCTAAACGGGTCGTCAGGGAAAGCTTGGCTAACGAGGCAAAAGAGAAACACATATTTATAGGTGATAGCTAAAATCATACCACGTGACAAAAAAAAAACAAAAACAAAAACAACCTAAGTGGGGGAGGGGGTAAATATTTATTCAACAAAAAAAAAAAAAAAAAAAAAAAAATCTCAGTGGAAAATCAATAACGGGAAAACGTCTAATTTAGTAGCCATGATTTTTTATGTCTACATACATTGAGAATTTCAGTTTTAGAGTTCAATAGCTGGTTAGGTCGATCATATAAAGCTATGGCTAATTTCTCCTCAGCACATAATTTGCAAAATTTATGGCCTGCTTTATATTTTGGGCATTTTTTTAATATTTCCCATTTAAGGATGGGGTCTATATTATCTTCTTGTTTGGTTTTCCATACGTAGGTAGATAGCGTTGTACTATGTTTAATTTTTGCATTCTTAAAACTACTCGTGTGGTTATAATATCTTTTTTTAAATTTATCCTGAGTAGCACCTATGTATGTTTTAGGGTTAGTATCCTCACTATTTTTTGTAAATTTTCACTTGATACACCACGCATTCCTGCTAGCATTTTCCTGTAATGGACAGATGTTTTTTGTTTCTACAATTACAAGTAGGAGGATTACTACGTGGATCATTCCTAGTTTTTTTTTATTCAATCCATTTATAATAGTCCCTACGTTCGGCATACAACAATAACTAAGTTTTACATTGTTTTTTTGTTAAATATTTTATGTAACTCAGTTTTTTTGGGAAATGTTGCTCCAATAAATTAAAAAATATCTTACCAATTTTAGTTTTTACCGCTAAATTGAAAGGGGGATTAAACCACAAAATTTTTCTTTGCCTATTATGTTTATTCCGAGTAATGTTGTGGTTGTCTATATATTCTAATTTATTTTATGTCCACTCTTAATTAGGGCTTGCTCATAACTTATTTTGTTGGCCTCAAAAATGTCCCTATTGGAGGAATTAGTAGAAAGTCTATACCCAATATTTTAGAAATATGCCTTATAATATGGGCTGGGTGATTTGATTTTATGTGTAAATACTGGGGTTCTTGATTTTCTTTTTTATACGGGGATATTGTGCCATTTTGTAAATTCAACGTAATATGTAGATAGTTGGTAATTTTCAAATTGGTTTCTATATCGAGATAAAATCCGAATTTTTTAAAAAACCAGTGCAGTTTTTTACGAATGTTGTCACATTTTTTAGGGTTACTATTGTCCACTATGATTAAACCGTCATCGCGGTACAACCCATGGTTATTAAAGTCTATATACCACGCTATCTACCTACGTATGGAAAACCAAACAAGAAGATAATATAGACCCCATCCTTAAATGGGAAATATTAAAAAAATGCCCAAAATATAAAGCAGGCCATAAATTTTGCAAATTATATGCTGAGGAGAAATTAGCCATAGCTTTATATGATCGACCTAACCAGCTATTGAACTCTAAAACTGAAATTCTCAATGTATGTAGACATAAAAAATCATGGCTACTAAATTAGACGTTTTCCCGTTATTGACTTTCCACTGAGGATTTTTTTTTTGTTGAATAAATATTTATCCCCCCCCCACTTAGGTTTTTTTTTGTTTTTGTCACGTGGTATGATTTTAGCTATCACCTATAAATATGTGTTTCTCTTTGCCTCGTTAGCCAAACTTTCCCTGACGATCCGTTTAGGTGAAACCTAGGTAGGTTTGTCTGGCTCACTAGGTGTATCTAGGTCTGCTCTACGATTGTATTGAGCTCTTTTGTTAGTTAGTTGTTACTCGTATCGGGGTTTTTTCTTTGGGCTTCAGACCTGCATCTGTGCGATTTTTGTCGGCAAAGTTCATGTTTGTAGCTCTTTCTTTTTAAACCTTTTTTTTCCTCGAAATTGATTTGATTAACAAATCAAAAAATTCGAGGGTTTTTCAAAACGAGTCTAGTTATCTATATTTATATGTATATATATATATATATGAATTTGAGGGTCTGATGAATTGGATCGTGATTATAAATTATAACCATGGAATATTAGTGTCTGAGCCTTTTATATTATATTATATTATATTATATATATATATATATATATATATATATATATATATATATATATATATATATATATATATATTGATGCATGTTTCATTAAATAATATAGACAAGTGTTGTCGGTTTATTTTATGTAAATTCTTTTCATATCGTCTGATAAGCTTAATAACATTATCATTAAACGAACAGAGAGAATCACAATATTGATACATATTTTTTAATCCTATCTAAGCTTTCGTCTTACATAAGCCATTATCAAAGATGACAATTACATTACAATATATTAAACAGTACACGTACAAAACAGATAGTCTCTTTCTGTTTACATGGAAGATTTCCAAGCAACGACAAACTTGTGCATATAAGACGCTGGAAGCGAAAATCGCACCACAGCTCATGACGTCACACATGGCCACGCGAGAATGAAAACGGAAAGTATTAAGTATGGGAAGCCGTTGGCATAAACCAATGGCTTATGTTACCAATTATGGGCATTTAAGTATATTTGTGGAGATTTCATAGTTTATTTTGTTCAGCTTAGGTTTCAACTGTTTTATGTATTTAGCTTCACAAATCTTTAGTTTTTGTTTATTGTTTTCATGTTTAAGTATAATTGTGTTTTCAACAAGGATTTTCCGGAATTGTGTATGCGGCCAGGCATGTTGTTTTAAATGCCTAAAAATGTTAGAGTTTTCATTCAAATGTAGTGACAAGCGTGGTGAAAGCGAGTTTGTGGTGTGACCAACATAAATATTATTTATCTCGTTGGAGATACAATCTCCCAAAGGGCACTTAAATTTGTAAACTATGTTGTTTTTTTTGCAAATCGCTAACCGGGGGAGAAGAATCATTGCAAATAATTGAGTTGTATGTACTAAATTTAGTGTAGTATATGATTAACTTAATCTTTTTGCTAGGATCTGTTGTAGATATATTAGTATTTACTAATTTTTTTAGTATATTTTCATCTTGTTTATAATTAGTATGCATTTGCTTACGATATAGGAGATTAATATATTTGAGATTAGTAGAAGCAGTATTATGTTCTATTTGCTTAGTATTGAGATTTCTAAGAAAGCATCTTATTTTTTCATCAACTATATAGTTTGGAAACCTATTATTAATGAGTGTTTGTTTTATATTCTTTAGTTCACCGTAAAAAAACTCTGTTTTGTGGATGAATTAGTTTCTGCACGATGTATTAGATTTTTTATAATTGCTATTTTGTAGCAATATGGGCATTCGCTCTTATAGTTTAGTGTACATGAATTTATACTGGTAAGTTTTTTGTATGGCGTAAATTTGTTATTATTTGTGTTTATCAATATGTCAAGGAAGGGGATTTTATTATTAGTATTGAGTTCATATGTGAATTTAAGGACAGATTTTGGAAACGTTTTTGAAGTTGAAGTATTTCATCTGTATTTTTAACTAACATAAGAATATCATCAACATATCTTAGGTAGATGGATGGTTTTTTTAAAATGTGTAAATATCTTATTTTCGAGGTTTGACATGTAGAAATTGCTAAATGTCGGACCCAGTACTGAACCATCACGTTGTATATATATATATATATATATTATTATTATGATCTAAGAAAGGGACTTCAGTAGTACAACCTAATAGTAGTTTTCTTAATATATTAGGATATGGGGGTAAAGATGAGTTATTGTATATATTTCTTATAATTATGTCAATAGTTTCACTAACAGGGACATTGGTAAATAAGTTTTCAATATCAACGAAGCTATGATTTCATTGTTGGGTTTTTCACTTTTTGGATTACTTCTAATTAATGAGTTGGTTAATGTACAGGGTGTTTCAAAAAATTTGATATCATTTCGCAATCTAATAACTTTGTTAGATCTCATTCAAATGAGTTCAAATTTTAATAGCATCTTTATGTTTAATGTTTGTTTTATGTTTTTATGTTTTTGTGTTTTTCTTATTTGTATTTTTATGTTCTTTAATCTTTAATCTTTTTCTTTCCAGGTATAAAAATGCCGTGTCTCAGGCGGTTCGCATATTGAACATTTGTGAAATCGTTCACATAATCCACATGCTTTTGAATTTCTCATTCAGATTTGGAAGAATAAATCTTATGATCTTCAACATTAATACTTTTAATTTCATTTGCCTTAATCATGTACTTTCTGTGATATTTACATCTCAAAGGATATCAGATTTTTTGAAACACCCTGTATTTTGTTAGATGATATACAGGAGGTGGAATTTGCGATATGATAGGACAGAGAGAATAGTTAGGTTTATGTATTTTTATAGTGCCGTATATGTAACCAGGTCTATAATCACCAACAATTTTAGGGAGTTTTGAAGAGTTCTGTTCAGCATTATTAGCATTAATAAGTTTATTAAGCTTTGATTTTAGTTGGTTGATCGGGTTCAGGTTGAGTTTTTTAAACTTTATGTGATCATGGAGTGTGTGGTCAAGTTATTTGTTGTAATCCAATTTGTTTCGGATGACGAATATGTTGGTCTTATCGGCTTTTTTTTACAATTATGTCAGGGTGGTTGCGTAGTTCTTGTGCAGCAATTTTCAGTTGTTTAGAAAGTATTTTTGAGGAGTTTCTGCTTTTATCATGCCGATCCTTGAATGCCTCGGCCTTAAGTAAATTTTTAGATTCTGGTGTTGTTTCTATTAGTTTCATTCTGGAGTTGTTCATCTTGTTTATACCAACGGCTTCCCATACTTTATACTTCCCGTTTTCACTCTCGTGAGTTTGTCGTTGCTTGGAAATCATCCATGTAAACAGAAACAGACTATCATCACATTCTTGTACGTGTATTGCTTAATATATTGTAATGTAATTGTCATCTTTGATAATGGCTTATGTAAGCCGAAAGCTTAGATAGGATTAAAAAATATGTATCAATATTGTGATTTTCTTTCTTCGTTTAATGATAATGTTATTAAGCTTATCAGACGATATGAAAAGAATTTACATAAAATAAATAGACAACACTTGTCTATGTTATTTAATG
>CAHIKZ030002101.1:840000-900000 GCA_903632075.3 Acanthosepion pharaonis | reverse complement strand
TCAATCCAAAAATGGAAAAAAAAAACTCTTAGAGTCAAAAAAAAGAATGGAATCAATAATCAAACTTATATTTTGAGAAACCTTTGCGACGAATGCCAAAATTTGTGCTGCAGTAATCACATCAAACTGGAGCTTATTTTAACGAGAGCAAAATTTAATCATAACCTTCTTCTGATTTTTTTTTGTTTGTTTTTTTTTTTTTTTTTTTTTTTTTTTGTCGTAATCAAATTTCTCATAAAAAAATCATGTCTCATAATCTTTTTAGCCATGTATAAAAATGTTATCTTTATAAAGTACAAAATCACTACTTTTTAGACCAAATTAAAAAGTACCAGTGGTCCCCTCGAACTTTTAACTGTAGTATATATATATATTGTACATTGTTTGGTCACCCCCTATATATATATATATATATATATATATATATATATATATATATATATATAGGTGACCAAACAATGTACTCACTTTTTGACTTCCTATAACTTTTTGCATTTTTTCTTTTTTCAAATACATGCATTTAATTTCATTGAACATTTAATTTAAACCGTTAATCTTCTTTGTAAGTCAATAAACATTAATCTTTCTTAATTTCAACCATTCATCTTGTATGCAAGTCAATAAACACTGCATTTATTATCATTTAAAGAGTAAGAACATTTTGGGGGAACACCATTGATATATATATATATATGTGTGTGTGTGTGTGTGTGTGTCAAATAAGAATTGTTCACTATAATAACGTTTGAAATAATGAAAATGTTGGATTAATAATAAATCCATTAATTCTTTAGAAATTGCTTTGTTTACGTTTCGGATCCGAAACTCAGAAAATATGGTCACTCGAGAAAATAATCTAAGGGAACTGGGTGTGGTTTCCTTAAATAGGGTAAAAAGAACTTTGCTTTCTCTGAAGATCTTCGTAGCATGTCGGATCAAACGGTAGCTTCTCCTAAAGAGGTGGGGGTGCAGGTTCGATTCATTTTCTTTACTTAGATTTCTCGAATGTGCAGATCGTTGGACGTCATGCATATTGTCTTATAGATATAAATGGGGCGGCTATTTCAAATAAGAAGTGCACATATTAATAACTATAATACATATATAATCGTTTTTAATATTGATGTATCTGTATATGCGAGTGTTTGTGTGTGTGAGAGAGAGACAAAGACAAAGAAAGAAAGAAAGAAAGAAAGAAAGAAAGAAAGAAAGAAAGAAAGAAATGTAAGATTAAATCATTAGGTATGTAAATATACGAAAAAGTACATGCGCATAAAACTGCCAACAACGTTTACTTGGTTTGGCCTTTTAACACCAGCCACAGCATAATTTTCGTGAATAAATAAAGCATGAGTCCTAATCCTTTATTTCTCACGTGGAGTCATCTATTGTCACGTTCTTTTAACTGATGATAAACTCGTGCCATGACAGACAGAATACACACGCAGGCGCGCAGGCGCAGAGGAAGTCGCTTTACGGAAGAAGAAGAATAAAAAATGATGAGTTAAGCAAATCGAAATTAAGCGCTTATTTAAAACGCCAAAAGAAGAAGCCAAATTTTCGAAGCCTTAAATAATTAATCACCAAATTGCAATTCATCAAAATATGTTATTTTTCCCTACGGCCCAGTAGCAAAAAGCGTTGATTGATTGACCCAAAACGTGACTTGATCCAAAGAGTTGTGAGTTCAATCCCTAACCCCAAAACAAAAAAAAAACGAAAAAACTCTAGTTACTATATTCTTAATACTTGATATAATGCAAAAATATCACAATGATAAAATCGGTCAATAATTATTTATTTCATTAATTCATTTGCCATGCGAATAGTGTCGAAATACCTATAGGCTTCTGTCAAGGACACATGACTTAGTGGATAAAAGCGTTGGTTGAAATAATCCAGTGACTTGAACCGAAGAGTTGTGAGTTCAATACCTGGCCACAGCAGAGGTGAACAAAAAAATCTTGAGTTACTAAAAAAAATGTATAGAAATGGCCTGGCACGTGGAACTAGAACAATCTACCCCAGTTCTAAATTTCAACGTATATCATCTGAAGGGGACCGAAACGTCGTGAATATGACAATAAAGATGAGGACAAAATAAATAAATAAATAAATAAATAACTGTAAATAGCTATGGGGTGATTCAACTTTGTGTAAGCAGCGTGGAGTGCCCGTTATAAAGATCTGAACAGGTAGAACTAGAGAATGGTGCTCGTATGAGCATTTGCTATGGAAACAGCGACAGAGTAGCGACGTTGCGTCTGCGAGAAAAGAGGTTACAAAGGGGAGAGTAAGTATCTCCCGACAAGACTGTCAAAGCTTTTGGGCAGCGGTGTGAGACCGATCTTTTTGGTGGAGAAGTAAGCCAACACCCTCCTTTCGTTTAGTTAGGGTGAGACCATGAGCAAGCCATAGCAACTCCTAAGCTCCCTATGCCAGGTATACAGGGAAGTCAATCGCAGCAGGCTGGTGGATTACAGTTGCTGAGCATTGTTTTCGTCAGACTGTTTGGTCAGCAATGTTTTCTTTGGCGGGCGGATTTCTCCAGCAGAACCAACGGTTGGCGATACTTAGTATAGTTAGGATGCTACTGCGATACCTTTGGCCAATATCTCTGAATTTTCTCCCACATTTGCTCTACCAATGATGAAAAAAACATAATTCCTCACGGAGAAGCAGGAGGCTTGAGGATACGAAAGCCAGTAGAGCGTAAAGGGAAAACATTTTTACTACAAACAGTGTACTAATCTAAGTTACGATGGTTACTCTACTAATATTTCAAATACTGGCTTACAAATTCATTGCTCATTGGTAATAGGAGTAGATAGGCTCATCTATCGTCCTTCCATTAAACAGAAGTAGATGTTCATCTCTTGTTCCCTGTTCAAGATATGGTTTACCGGTTCTCTTTCTTTCTTTCTCTTACCAGGGCCTCAATGATTTAACTGTCTTAAGTCTTTGTTGATCAAACTAACCAGTGGCTGTGAGATTCCATTATGATGGCACCGGGTTAGCAGTTTGCTAGCCGCTGATTCCGACTGGCCGTTAGGAGCCCGAACTCTTTGGTAGCGCTTAGAGAGGCTGCTCTGATCAACAGTTACATAATATCGGGATACCTGTAGTGTCATGTCATGCATGGGTAGGTGTCGCTAAATGTATTTCCGATGGGCAATTCTGAGGCCACATTATGCTCTGCTCTCAGCTACACGCTGGCTGGTTTGTATTGCATATAGTGACAATTATGGTGGTCTTTTTCTTCTCTCTCCCCAAAACATATCTCATGGAAATATAACAAAAAGAAATAAAACTAAACCAGCTACTGCCCCACCCCTACATCCCAAATCTTTCTTTCTCCAATATTCACGGTATCTGTTCCAACTACTGGAACGGTCGCCAGATATCTTTGCCCTTTGCTAAGCCAATTTGAATTCTTACATTGCAACCAATGAATTCTTGGTTCCAGTGTATCTTCAGCCTTTGCCGAAAAGATCCCAGCATTCACATGCATGGCCTTGATGTTTACATCCGGGATAATCTTATGTCCGAGTATTCATTTGCTATTAATCTCTGTCAGCTATCTCTTTTTCATTTATTGCTCCTCCTCTTCCCAAGATCTCAGTATATTAGACGCAATAGCAGACAGTATAGAAATGACACTTTCTCTCCATCCATCTGTGAACAGCTTTGTCTTCTGTGCTCACCACGACACGTGGCCGAAACATTCTAAAGGTACTGATGTTGCCGGTATACAGACATTAAATTTTTCTATTGCCCAATCTCTCACTCAAATCGTGGACTTTCCTACCCGTTTCCCTGGCCAAACCGAGAAACAGGCTTCTTTACTGGATCTATTTCTTACTTCCTCTCCTTGCTCTTGCCGAGCTTCGTAATACTTCCCTTTTGGTAACTAGGACCACTCTGTGGTAGCTATTGATATCTCCTTCCAAGCATCCTTTAAACAGGAACCCCCTATCCATAAGACCTCTTTCCTTTACCAGCACGCTGATTGGGACACATTGCAGGATTTTCTTTGTAACGTCCCTTGGACTGACATCTTCAACCCTCAATTTGGAAAGTGCGCCACTGAGGTTTTGGGTCAAAGTCGGCATGGACGTTTTCATCCCTTCCCGGAAATATCAGATGAAACCGCAATCCTCTCCATGGTCCATACCAGCATGCTCCTCGCCGGAGCACGCAGGAACCACTATTTCCAGCTATAACAGCATGACACCTCTCGTCAAAACAACCTATTTGCTATTGCTCGTAACAAATGTAAGCGAGTCCTCGAAGAAGCTAAGTCACTGTTTGCTGAGAGAATGAGTTACTGCATAGCCTCTAAAATCTTTGGCTCTCGTGACGACTGGCGTCTCTTTAATAGGATACCAAATAAATGCAAGGTTTCTATTACCCCCGCCTCTTCAAACAATTTGAGATGTTATCATCCTCTGCTGATAAAGGTGAATCCTTTGCCCGTAAACTCTATTCTTAACAATTCTGGAGTATCCCTGCCTAGCATCCCACTTCGAACTGAGTCTCTGTTGAGTGATATGCATATAAAACTTTCCATGCTTTCTGCTATTATCTCTAACCTGGATCCTCACAAAGCACGTGGACCCAATGGCATCCCTGTAATAGTTATTAAGAAGCGTGCTCCCGAACTGGATCCTGTTCTCTCTAAACTCTATAATAAATGTCTCGCTGCCTCCTGCTTCCTTGCTTACTGGATGTCATCATCTGTTGTTCCAGTGTTTAAAGAACACTGGTGAGCCGTCCAACCTATCTAACTATTGGCCTATTAGCCTTCTGCCTCTTTTTCGTAAACTCCTAGAGGCCCTAATCAATTGAATTGGTTCATCATCTCTCATCACAGAGCCTTTTCTCAAGAAAGCAATACGGCTTTCGTTTCTCCAGATCAACTGCTGATGTACTAACGATAATTGCTTTAGATAAAAACGGTGACATCTCGAAAGCCTTTGGCAGGGTCTAGCATTCAGGTCTTCTTCACAAGCTGAAAAGTTATGGTATCAATGGGCACGTTTTTAGAACTGATCCAGTTGTTTTTATCAAATAGTAAAATGAAAGTTTTCCTGAACGGCCACTCGTCTACATCCTTTCATACTAATGTGGATGTCCCCACCCCAGGGCTCCAGCATTGGTCCTACGCTGTTTTTAATCTTCAAGATAATATCAGCTCTCAGCTCGGCATTTACGCTGACGACACCTGTCTCAATAATAAAGCTGATCCATCCAACAAGGTCAAAATGACAGCCGATGTACAAAACGACCTCAAGACGGTCGTTAATTGGGACAGGAAGTACTGTACGGCCGTTTCGTCCTATATTTGGCATTGCATCAGCAGTGCGCATCCACTACTGATAATTGAATCCGGACCGTTATGATACGACGCAAGCATTATACCAACTGAACCAACGGCCCTCTGTGGCGCAGAGGTAACTAATTTGACTCAATATAGTGCCGTTCTTCACAAATTCCGGTGTGTAACTCATCCGATGCGCACTGCTGATGAGTCCTAAATATAGGATGAAACGGCCGTCCAGTGCTTTCTGCATTCTGTTCAAGATTCTTCTAGACTCGATGAATTACTTAATTATGATTATTTCAAATCCTCCTAATAATTTCTATTTCACACGCACACACACACACACACACACACACACACACATATATATATATATATATATATATACAAATGAGAGTAAAAACAGATGGAGTAAAAATCCACAGTTCGTAGCATTTATTTTTTTAAAAAGTGTTCAATACAAAGTAGAGCAAAAATATTATTATAATATTTTTATTATAACAAATTGTAATAAAAACAAAAATGAATCATTTTATCACAAATTATCTAGCATCGCCTGAAGAAGTGAAATCTAATCTACTAAAACATGAAAGTTTTTGTGTAGTGATGTAAAATATTTTATTGTAATTTATTATAAAAAAAAAAAATAATAATAAAATTATGATTATATATAGTCGACTCTCCCGTCGAGATTCGACGTATGAGGATCAAGCAGATCAGTTTCCAGGAAACCGACAGCCCGACACCGGCACATGAGATTTGATTATAGTGGTGAAGGCTTCGTGCAGGACCATCCACAGTTTTTGAAGGGACGAATTCATAGACCTGGTGCACCGAATGCCACAAGGTTCCCAAACGACCCTCCGCAGGTTTTGAATTCAGAGTTGTCTTTCTCCTAGACCAGTTGCCATTCAAGGCTATAGAACCCAGTCTGTCCTGCTATTTTACGCATAGCTGGAGGGAGAAGAGGATTCATACCTTTCCCAAGGGTATTAGCACGTAAGTGAATGTAATCGATTCGACTGGAATTCGAACTCGGCTCTGCAATTCCTCAATCCAAGCCGCTATATATATATATATAATTAATACAAAAAAA
Source organism: Acanthosepion pharaonis (assembly GCA_903632075.3). Classification (NCBI taxonomy): domain Eukaryota; kingdom Metazoa; phylum Mollusca; class Cephalopoda; order Sepiida; family Sepiidae; genus Acanthosepion; species Acanthosepion pharaonis. Next base: position 893,581 of record CAHIKZ030002101.1, on the reverse strand, counting down.
ATTTGTTACTTAGCTCATTGATGTTATATTCAGCACTTTGACTCAATAGTTTCGTAGACGAACCGTTTTGTAATCCTTCTGTCACTCGTCAGGTAGTTTCTCTCTCTCTCTCTCTCTCTCTCTCTCTCTCTGAACGTCTAAATGCAGGAAGGAATAGAAATGTTCTGTCAAGAAGTAAGGTTTCATCTAAGATCAGTAATTTTCCAACGGCGGGATTGGAATTTTAACCGCATAAGGAATATGGCATTAAATAAAATGGAAGGCTTATTATCATTTGAAATAAGGATTTGTTCTTTTTTTTGGTTTTTCATTTTATTTTAATTTGGTTCATAAACTGTTTCAATAAATATCACACTAAAAATATAAAGCCGAAAATATTATTAAATAAAACTTCAAAATAAAGAATTAGATTGTAAGGGGAGAAATATAAAAATTTACTAAGCGTAGTTTAGATCGAACGTATGAAGCACCAGTGAGGATCGAACCCATTTCTTACATGACGTAGGCGATCATTGCTCTCCACAACATCCTTTGTAGCTCTTAATAAATTTTGTCTTTTTGTTATCTCCCCTAAACCCTTTTCCGATATCCATTTACTCAAGCTCACTAGGTAGGTTAGCGTTGTTTTTCTATACCCGTCTTGCCTTTAATCTGTCTTGTGAGTATCAGATTTTCCAAGCCCTCTTTCCTCATTATGTACCCTAGAAATTCCAACTGTCTCTTCCCGATGTTAAGCAGAAGTTTCCTTTTTTGTTTCTTTTTTCTCGTCATCGTCCCTCACATGTTCATCCCATTTGATCTAACGAGGCACGCTCGTTAACCATTACACCACGTCGAAATGTTCAAAAGGGTGAAATATAACCTGGGGTATGATCTAGAAACTACTGCTCTAGACTCGGGTGATATAATTCGCTATTCCAAGAATTTTATAGCCACAACTTATCGTTCTGGGCAGTGCCTATAAAAATAACTCGTGGGGCACCTCAAGGCGGTGTAATAGTTAACAAGCTTGTCTCGCTAGAGCTAATTACGACTGAGTAGTGAGTTCGATCCTCACTGGGTACCCTCTTCTTTCGGCCTTGTGCCACATCTAAGCTGCGCTTGGAAAATCACTATAAAAATAACTCGTGCATTGAAAATGCAAGCTGTTTGAAGGCGTCTTTTTACTCTATAAAATTTTTTTTTTTTTAATTTTTTAATTTTATTGTATCAATAATAACAATTCCCTCTCCGGGCGTTGTAACGATATGGTATTAGCTATATCCTAACCGAAAAAAAAAAAACTTACATGCTTAAGTTATATACAAAGTGATTGAAAAGTAACTCCCTATTTTATGTATGACCGACCAGCCAGGAGTCCTGACTTAACATCCTATAACTTTTTCTTTGGGGTTGGTTAAAGAAGCAAGTCTACTGTAACAAACTAAGACAATGGAAGAACTTGAAGGGCGAATACATGAAGTTATGGCTTCCATACCACAAGAATTCCTGGTGAAATCAACTGACACGATTCCTGGCCGGTTCGAGAAGCTGGTAGCGAAATCTGGTGCCTATATCGAATTTTAAGTAAAACCTCATGTTAAACGCTTTCCTCTCATATCCGTTTCTTGTAAATTATAGTTAATAAATAAATTATAAGTATTTTAAAATGGAGAGTTACTTTTCAATCACCCTGTATACGATCAAGGTGTACGAAGAAAGGCGTCACGTTTTTACTGTAACCCTTCTTCTCCACCTACTTTTCCTACTCTCCTGAAGAACGCAATGTTTTGGTATAAGGTGGGGGAGGTGGTCTGAATATTGCAGGCTCTCCCAGAAGCTGGAATAGGATGACGAAAACTTTGGTGAGTCATAATGACTAATTCGGCAAAGCGTCCCCACACACTAACACCCACGGTTGGGTCTCCCCTTCCGCATACCCACCTGCTCCTCATACATTTTTCTCTTGCCCTGCCAGCATTAAGTCCTTCTTTCACTTAAACATTTTTTAATGACTTTGAAGAATTCGTCGTCAAGTTGCAGTTAGATTTGCTGATTCAGAAATATCTCTTTAAATGCAGGAGGCATTGCATTCTGATGTATCATTTCCACGAAGTTTCGATTTATCGTTAAACATACTCTCTTTGGTTGCATACCAATAGCACATAAATCTCGAAAGCCATTGGTAACGAGGCCTGGGTAAAGGTAGCCTTGTGCCAGTCTAATATTTGTTAAATAATAGCTATGCTTTGCAACCAGTCAGCTTTAGCCATAGAGAATTTGACATCGGAAATGAAATCCCATCAAAAGAGACACGTGACAAGTAAGTCGGTTTTATTCCTCCCGTAGAACGATATCTAGCAGGTTAATTTCATAAGCTATTCCTAGAGAGATCCTCCTTCACACAGTCCTGCAGAATGGTGAGTCTGTGTTACAATTCCTCTCAGTCCCATGATTGTAGAGTCGTTCCGCGGCTGACCACCTGAGCAGTTCCATTCACATATCTGGTTTGAAAGCCGGAGAAATATCCATTCAATACGTAGCGTGTCTTGAGCATTTATACCTGGAAGAGTCCATTCGTCGCCAGCTCAAACCAGGTTAAACCTTTAACTATTACGCCCGTCTTGGTCTCTGATACGTGGTCGTTGAGTCTATCGGGAGAAGCTGCAATGTGACCAGTCTAGGAAGACCTCTGTCATCATTTTACTGGCTGCATGCATAACTACTGATACTAATCTACCCCATTGGGTTAGATGGCTGCTGGCAAGAAAAAAATGGTTCATCAGCCCTTTGACAGGTTTTGATTTTAATTCTGATGGATGTCTAGACATCCTACTCAACAGCTCAAAAGCATGATGAAGGAATAATTCTAGTCGCTGATGATCCGACCATTCATTGGAAATGGTTTGAATCCATTTATTATCCTCTTACCAATGGGATAAACTGCAAGACTGACGGTTATCTTTCGTTGGGGTGGCATATAATATAGGAAAAAAAAATAACTTCATAATCCAACCTGAAGAGGAATGGTTTTCATCAGACCATCTTGCCCTAGACACACCTCTTCTGCTATGGCTGCAGTACATGTTGTACCCCCACCGCCATAATGGGTTATGGGTCACGTGTCGTAACGAATTTGAAAGGAATGTAGGACAACAGGAAGGGTTAACTGATACGGAAAATATGGATGTTTTTTCTTATTTTAAACGATCAGCAAGTCTGGATCAATATTCACCCCCATCATCAGTCCTATGACCGGACGTTTTTGCTCAGCTGGTTACCTGACCAGTTCCCTCTGTCTGGGCGGAAAGTCGGAAAGATATTCATTCATGTGTCGTGGGTCTTGTGCAAGTAGACATGGTGGAGCATATCCCTGCCCAAATCCGATGCCTACCAATTCCGTAAGGTCGCTATTGATTCCGTGGAATCGACATCTACGTGTCTATGATCGAAAGTATCTTTCCTTAATTTCTTCTTCTTCTATATTTACATAAGCTCTATCCCCGATATTGAGCAGTTTAACTCAAAAATATAAAATTTCTTAAAACTATATTTTCTAATTTATATAATATATATATATATATATATATATATATATATATATATATATATATATATATATATATATATATATATATATATATGTGTGTGTGTGTGTGGCACGGTGGAGTAATGGATTGAGAAATCGGAGAGTCGAGTTCGAATTCCAGTCGAATCTATTACATTCACTTACGTGCTAATACCCTTGGGAAAGGTATGAATCTTCTTTTCCCTCCAGCTTTGGATGCCAACTAGTCTACCCCAGAAAGAAATGGTAACCTACTGCGGTAAAAAAATTTGTCGTCAGTCATGTATCGAAAGATGCATGATCGCCTAAGCGTGTATCACGCATAACACGTATATATATATATATATATATATATATATATATAGTACACCCACAACTGACATGAATCAGCGTAAATCGAAGGTGTTAAGGCAAATAGACTTTCACCATTTGAAAGATGACGCAACACGATCTTAGTTCGTTTTATTTTATCCTGTTCTGGACGATGTAAGCTGACTGCCATACAAACACGCTCCGGAGACTAAGTTCGTCCAAATCTGTAACGATAACTTGATTATCCATTCATATATCTGCGAAGCATCAGAAGATTACAAATTCTTCCTTTCCAATGACCGAAATGCGATAAATAAAATCAATGACCGAAATGCGATAAATAAAATATACGTTATTGGGATTTAAGTGCTCGAGTAAAAATCAGTGGATAGTAAAAGAGATGAAGGCGACGAGATGAGAATGATGGATGGGAGCAGGACAAGAGAAAATTAAAACAGAAAGAAAATGATAATGATATCGAAGAGGAATGGAAAGTGGCAGAAGAATGGCGAGGAAGAAAAAGACGAGGGCAAAAACATACGAAGTTGTGGAACCAAAGCAGAAGAACGAAAAGGGGAAAAAGGATATATAATTGAAGTGTGGAGCTCCATAATCTCCTATATCGTGAAGAAGAAATACCTTAAACTATTGCATTGGGTACTTCACAGGAGATTAGGTTAATGGTTCAGTTCTAAACACCATTGCAACAGAAGTGAGTTCGATACTTACTGGGTGTCCCACAAATAGCTGAGATATTTACAAATGGGCGTGTGGCCGTTCGCTTTTCAACCATGGGACCCAAGTACGAATGTCATTTTGGTCGAGTACTCGGAATGTCGATCCCAGCGTGTGGTAGCCTGCCAGGGATTGGTTAACCGTCGTAACAGAAGTTGCGCTCGGAAACAAGTAGCCCGCCAGTGATTGGTTAACCGCCCTAACAGAAGTTGTGCTCGGAAACAAGTAGCCCGCCAGTGATTGGTTAACCGCCCAAACAAATGTTGTGCTCGGAAACAAGTAGCCTGCCATCATTATTTCTAATAACTTATTTGGTGCTGTGATCTTTTATTATGCTACTCATCATATTGAAAATAGATATCACTAGAGTTTCAGGAATTAAACACATGTACAGACACCACAAGACATAAACTGAACGCCCACTAAAAATTTAGACACACGTACATACGTACTAACGCTACAAAAAATGATCACGTGACATCTACACGACCAATGAAAACAAATTGTATAGAATTCAAAAATATCGAAATATCATGTTTCCCGGATTCCTAAAGGATTACGATTAAGCTAAAGTGAAACATGTTTTATAAAGTTTTTCCTACTTGTTTCTTATTTAATCAAATAACTGTGTCTAAAATATAATAATTGTTATTTATTATTTAATATAAATTAAAATATCAAGTTTTCAGGTGGAGGGGTCATAAAGTTAACACTTCAAAATATTATCTGTCTATATTTCTGAGATGAAGTATTATGTACATCATTTACATTATTCGGACTATTGTGCTCATCTTTCTCGCCATATTTATTATAACGTTTCGGCCATTGTACGCTCCGGCCTTCTTCAGGTGGTTGGAATGTCGAACTGAAACCTTTATTTCGCTCCCTGGGGTAGACTGTTCTACCCCAGTGAGCGAAATAAAGGGGTAAAAACATGTAAATAATAACAGCAAAAATTGCAATATGAGGACTGGTAAAAAATGGTTACTGAAAGCATTAGGTTTATAATACCCAGAAATACATACACAGATGTCCTCAAGCACAGTGGATAAAGGCGTTGGTTAGATCCAGTGACAGGACCCAAAGAGTGTGAGTTCAATACCTGGTTAAGGCAGTGGAGAACTTTTAGAGGGAGTTTAACAGGAGATAACTGATAACTGACATCCATTAAAACATGGCACGTGGAACTAGAACAGTCTACCCCAGTGAGCGAAATAAAGGGTTCAGTTCAACATTCCAATCACCTGAAGAAAGCTGGAGCGTACAACGGCCGAAACGTTGTAATAAATATGGCGACAAAGATGAGGACAATAGTCCGAATAATGTAAATAGTGTACTTCAAAATAGAAGAGATTCTTAAGTGAAGTGCTGGTAATACAACGTTGGAAATCGCAAAAAACCATTGAATAGAAAGCAGAGAACAATGAAAGAAAAAATTGTAAACATGAGCAACATAGAAAAAAAAAAGAAAAAAATGACTTTAAGAATAGCATAAAAAGTGATTTGAGAAAAACTGAAAAGAAAAGAAGCAATAAAAAAAACAATTGAGCAGAAATAAATGATTTGAAAAATGTTGCAAATGTAAAGTGAGAGAAAAGACAAAAAAATATAAAAGTATTTTTTGCCGAATGATATTAAAATAATTAAACTTTAAGGAAACGTTACAAAAGGAAGATGTGTTGGTGGCGGGAAAGAAATATATGAAAAGGGGAAAGTTTTTAATGAAACTGATGTTATTGTTAATATTTAAAGATATAGACAATGTGGATATGAAAAGCAACGCAGCATGCTGACTGACAGTTTCACCTCCCAAGCAATCTTCAGACCCTATTCCTAATCTATCTATCTATCTATCTATCTCTCTCTCTCTCTCTCTCTATATATATATATATATATATATATATATATATATATATATATATATATATCACTCTTCATTATCTACCTATCTATCTCATTCTCTTCATTATCTCTCTCTTTCTATCTCTCTATTTATCTATCACTTCCTCTTCATTATCTATCTCTCTCTCTCATTTTCTTCATTATCTGTCTCTCTCTTTCTATCTCCCTATTTATTTATCACATTCTCTTCATTATCTATCTATCTGTCTATCTGTCGTGAGTTCGATCCTCACTGGGTGCTCCCTAATTTCGGCCTTGTGCCACATCTAAGCTACGCTTGGAAAATCACTATCTATCTATCTGCCTGTCTCATTTTCATTATCTCTCTCTCTTTCTATCTCTATTTATCTATCACAATCTCTTCATTATCTATCTATCTATCTATCTATCTATCTATGTCTGTTCTTATCTATTCTATTTATTTATCCATCTATCTCATTCTCTTCATTATCTATCTATCTATCTATCTATCTATCTATCTATCTATCTATCTATCTATCTATCTATCTAATTCACTTCATTATCTATCTTTCTATATCTCTATTTATCTATCTCATCCTCTTCATTATCTCTCTTTCTTTCTCTATTTCTCACATCCACTTCATTATCTATCCATCAACCTACCTATCTATTTATCTATCCAGCTATCTCATTCTCTTCATTATCTCTCTCTCTCTCTCTCTCTCTCTTTCTATCTCTCTATTTATCTATCTATCAAATTCTCTTCATTATCTCTCTATTTATCTACTACATACTCTTCGTTATCTATATCTGTTCTTATCTGTTTATTCTATTTATCTATCTAGCTATCTCATTCTCTTCATTATCTATCTATCTATCTATCTATATATATATATATATATATATATATATATATATATATCACATTCTTTTCATTATCTATCTATATGTCTGTCTGTCTGTTTGTCTTTCATCAGTGAGACTTACCGCAATATCACGTTGAAAGTCGAGTAATGTCGAGCCTCGTCCGTAACTTGATGGATGACCGCTTGGGAATTTTTTTTTTTTTAATAATAATGATTTAGTGATACAACTCCTGCTATTTTAGTCTTAGCTGGTGGGGGGGGGATTCAAACATTTCCCAAGTGTATTTGCGATTAAATGAATATAATGAACCCGACTGGAATTGGAACTCAGCTCTCCGATGTCCAGTTTCGAACCGTTATCCATTACACCACCCGCACATCCAAGCTTACAGCAGCTGGTATTCCCAAGCGTTCACCCATCTAGTAAAGACCAGGCTCGACGTTGCTTAACTTTGGTGATCGTGCGACAACCGGTGTTTCAACATGATATGGCCGTAAGGCGTGCGTGCATAAAAATCAACAGTGCATGGTGACTGTTAGTTACAAGCTTCCATGCGATGTTCAGACCAAAATTTCTTCTTCTGATCTCGTTGAAGAGTGAAACTGACAGTCACTATACAGTGTTGATCCCTGTGTCCACCCTGTCTATAAATGCTCCATCTATTGCCCTTCAAATATTTTTTTTCGAATAGTTGGCGTCTTTCCGTTTATTCCACGCTCTCAGTGATTGGTTATTTCACGTACAGTTTGCCAATTTTCATTTGGACAATCAAATGTCTTTATATCATATCAGGCAGCCGATGTCGGCTGTGCGAGTGTTACTAGTATCCCCCCCCCGCAAACACTTTGAATTTGTTAGAGCAACGGTGAATCTGTTAAATGCTATTAAAATTATTATTTATAAGCCAGAAAATGTATTTAAATTGTAAGAATTATTTTTCTTTGGAGATAATAATGCTTTAGCGATACAAGTCTTACTAATTAACCCATAGCTGAAGAGAAGCGGTGATTCCATACCTTCCCCAAGGGTATTTGTGCCGAAGTGAATATAACGAACCAAAAGGGGATTGAAACTGTGCTCTCCGATTAAAAATTCCGATCCATTATCTATTACGGTGGAGTAATGGATAGCGGCTCGGATTGAGGAATCGGAGAGCCGAGTTCGAATTCCAGTCGAATCCAATACATTCACTTACTTGAGAAAGGCGTGAATCCTCTTCTTCTCCCCCCCTTCCCAACTATGGGTAAATAGCAGGACTAAACCGGGTTCTATAGCCTTGAATATTAATTGGTCCACCGCAGAAAGAAATGGTAACCTACTGCGGGGGAAAAAAACTGCCTCGTCAGTCATGTATCGAAAGATACATGATCGCCTAAGCGTGTATCACGCATGGCACATAACTGAATTTGTTTTAATTCATAAATAATTATTAAGTAAATAAACTGAAGCATACTTCAATAAACAAAACGTTCGGTAAAAAGCCAGGATACTGGAATTGAATATAGACAAAATTCTGTAAATAAAAAACAAAAAAAAGTAAAAGATTTTCCTTCTCCCACTGAAATTGCCCCGGGGTGTGTGTGTGTGTGTGTGTGTGTGTGTTTATATATATATATATATAACTTTGTGTAGGATATTCTAGACAACACGTAGAGGATTATGAAAAAAAATCTAAGCATATTTTTATTTTCAAAATAATTTTTTTAAATCCACTTTTTTTTTTTAATATAAAGATAAATTTGAATTCAGATTTATCAATGTGAAAAGGAATTTCGTTATTGGAAAACTAGATATGTATATATCTATTTTGGGAATGTCCGTATAGATTGATAACTATCTAGACTGAACTTAGTCTAACTCGGTGTATTAATTACGTGTCACCCAGTGAGTATCTAAATCGCTTGCTGTCAACTGTGAGATTAAGATTCTATCCATCAATAAAGAGAATGAAGGAGGGGCGGTGAGGAGAGAGAGAGAAGGAAATAGGAGAGAAACTTAGAGAGAAAACGCGAGAAAAAGAGAGGGAGATAGGATTGGAGAGATTGCGGCGAATAGGGCGAGAGGAGGAGTTTGAGATAAAGAGCGGCAATGAGAGAGGGATTGGAGTAAAGTGAAATGGAGGGAAGTCGAGAAGCCCATGTTTGATAGTAAGATACGGCTGTTCCTATATTTAAGTCAAGCAACCCACATTCAGGCGAACGTTTATCGCAATGACCTCGTATCGCTGTTCGCAATTAACGAGCCCCGCCCTTAATATAAAGACGATCATTAAATGTCGAAACCTGCGTCGTTTGACGGGGGAGGGGGGGAGGATGTGAAAAAGTGAGATTTGGACCGACCGAAGTGGAGGTGCGGATTTCGTCTCCGAGCAGACGTTTATCTGAATACCCGAACAAACCGTCAATTTGTAAGCAGTGTCGATTGAACCTTTTCCTCTCTTTGTTTTCTTCTTCCTCTTCTTTTTATTTTTTTGGGAGGGGGCGACTTTTTTTTCTTTCTTTCTTTCTTTCTTTCTTTCTTTCTTTTCTTTCTTTCTTTTCCAACTTCTCACAATCTATTTCTTTCTTTCTTTCTTTCCTTCTTTCTTTCTTTTCCAACTTCTCACAATCTATTTCTTTCTTTCTTTCTTTCTTTCTTTCTTTCTTTCTTTCTTTCTTTCTTTCTTTTCCAACTTCTCAAAATCTATTTCTTTCTTTCTTTCTTTCTTTCTTTCTTTTCCAACTTCTCACAATCTATTTCTTTCTTTCTTTCTTTCTTTCTTTCTTTCTTTCTTTCTTTCTTTCTTTCTTTCTTTCTTTCTTTCTATTCTTTCTTTCTTTCTTTTCCAACTTCTCACAATCTATTTCTTTCTATCTTTCTTTCTTTCTTTCTTTCTTTCTTTCTTTTCTATTTCTTTCTTCCACTATCTTTCTCACTCTTTTTTCTTTTTTAACATACTCTTTACTCTTTCTTTCTTTTTTTTTCATTTGAAAGAATGCCTTTCGAGTTTTGTCTTTTTACACCCTCTTTACTCATATACTGATCACATACTTCTATTTTTTTTTACTTCCTTTCAAAGGTTTTCCCATCTTTTTGGAGTTTTTTCCATTACTTTTTTTCCCTTTTCTTTTTACTTTCCCATTATTTTATCCAATTTAAAATTCCTGGGTAAGACGTTAAACTACATCCGCGTCCTGGGTATGACGATAAACTACGTCCGACGGCAAGGCCTCTGATCAGGAGGTTTTGTGGATCGTGGAATCACCTCTTAATTGCTGGTGTTCCCAAGTCCACCCTAACACGAGGTGGTAGCACCTGTTAGGGTCCCAGCTAGGAGTAAATAGTTAACCCCCAAACTGGGGTCAAAACACTATAGAAGTGTAAAAATAGGTTTTAATACCAGAAATAACTTGTAAAAAAATTATTATCAGGAATACATTTTTGGGGGAAAAATATTACCAGCAATAAAAATCTAGTCGGCATTAAATAACCCATTGAGATTGATATGCCGTGAATCAAAACAAACCAAACCAAACCAATTTAAAATTCTTTCATTTTAATTTTGCTTTCTTCTTTTTATGTATTTTTGAACAGATTTATACATTTCTAATTAATTAATTATTTCCGCCATAATACTTATATACACTTTCCTTTTTCTTTTTCTTTTCTTTTCTTTCTTTTCTTTGTTTCTTTCTTCAACATATTCTTTTCTATTTTTCTTCCTCTATCATTCTTGTTCTTTATCTTTTTAAACATATTCTTTACTTTCTTTATTTCTTTCATCCTTTTTCTCCTCTTTCGTTCTTAAATATATTCTTTTCCCTACCTTTCTTTTTTCTTTCTTTCTCTCTTTAACATTCTTTTCCTTTTTTTTATTTTTTGATTTAATCTTTTCTTTTCTTTCTACTTTTCTTGCTTGTTTTCTACGGCATACTCTTTCTTTTTTTTCTTTTTTTACTTTTTCTTTCTTTACTTTTTCTTTCTTCCCTTTTTCTTTCTTTTTTCTTTCTTTCTTAAATGTATTCCTATCTTTTTTTTTCTTTCTTTAGCTTCTTTTTTCTTGCTCGATTTCTGGCATCTACAACATAATTTTCCTTTCTCTCTGTTCGTCCTTTCTTTTTTTCTTCTATAAGCTTAACTTAGTCTGGCACAAGGTTTCCGTAACGAGGCACCCTGTGAGAGTCGAAGGTGGCTGGCGTAATAGCGGAGAGAAATCATCAAAACGAGTTCGAATCCTGTTCGTGTTCGTTACACTCTCTTTTTCACATCTGAAAGGCATAAATCCATCTCTTCACCCCTCCTCCTCCATAGCTACGGGTCAAATAGCAGAGTAGACTGGGTTCTCTAGCTGTGGCTGTCAACTAGGATAGGAGAAGTATAATACTGGATTAAAAACCAGGAGAAGCAGGGACTGGTCAGTGTCTAGATGGGTGACCACTTGGGAATACCAGGTGATGTAAGCTTGGATGTGCGGGTGGTGTAATGGATAATGGCTCGGAATTTTTACTCGGAGAGTTCCAATTCCAGTTAGGTTCGTTTTATTCATTTACGCGCAAATACCTTTGGGAAAGTTATGAATCCACTTCTTCTCCCCATAGCTATGGGTTAATTAGTAAGATTTGTATCACTAAATCATTATTATCTCTCTATTTTCTGGCTTTAAATAACCTACTGTTGTAACCTAAGGAATAGAATAGGTTGGTAATGAACAATAATACTTAGGACAAGAACAACGCATATAAGATTCGCCAGCGGCGCGTAGAAGTAATAGTCAACTGCTAGAAGTGAGTCAAGTGAATTCTACAATGAATCTCCAACTGCGGGATATCTACCAACCGCCCCAAGCGGTCAGATGTGGCACAAGGCCGAATTTAATGTAGGGTAATCCAAGCCCGTAGGCACGGCCAAAAATTCCCCGTAGACCCCGTATAAAACGGGGTCGGGTAGCTGTTTTCCCGAGACGAAACTCTGCCCTTTGACATAGCTTCGTCTGGGGATCCTCTCTGTCCGTAGGCAGAGAGTTTGACTAGCACAGCTGGAGACGAATCTCCAACTGCAGACCAACATACAGTACTTACTACTGTATTTATGTGAATGGGGACATACCCATTATCGTCCGTAAGTATGCTATAACACCTACAATGGGTTGATAACCCGTAAAAATAAATCAATCAATCAAATGAAACTGTACAAAGATGAGATGAAAATACTGTCTGTAAAACAGATTTTAATAACAATGGATAATCCTGTTAGATAATCTCATTAGATAATCCCATTAGAGAGCGATTATGGTGGTGGTGTTAATGATCCACGAGACTAGCTTGTTGACCATTACAACCCACGCCTTGGCCGAGTAGTTATCAAGTACGTTTGCCGACTATGAGAATTTGTTTCGATTCTCACTATGGTCGATTCGTCAGGAAGGTGGCTTCTTGATGTTATCGGCATGGGGAGGCGATCCCAACGTGCGGTAATATTGGAAAATGATTGAAAACAATACTGCCGGTTAACTCATGTCTTGTGGGTGGAATAGGGTAGACGAATCTGTTCGGAGGCTGTCCGGTGTTTTGCTAGCACGGAGTCACAAGTCATCGTGATCGAGTGTTGGGGTGTACTGGTCTTGTTCAACCTTTGATCATACCAGATTATACGGTCACTCCCAGACACTATATCTAAGGTCCGCTCAGCATACTTACAATCTAAATTAAGGGTAAGCTATGCGGCTGTTTAACAAACACAACATTGACTGAACAGGTGTTTGCAAGCGGCATTAGTTAGCCACCCTAGTAGACGGGTGTGCTCGAGAAACGAATAGCCGGCATTTATTTTATTGTTTTTTTTTTTTTGTTGTTTTTACAGTAAGGTTTATCCTGTACAAGGCCTGGGAGCCACTTGTGGAAGAGGGTTATTTTAAGAGGCAGTTTATATGGATAAGAAGGAAAGATAACGATTAACGCTAGATTTGAACAGGTTAAGATTGTGGTATGGGAAACATCCTCTTGGGAGTCGGTTTCACAGAGCAGGAGTCCGCGAAAAGAAGCTGTTCGAGTGGAACTTACTTCTCACCGATGGAATACGAAGGGAATGTAGATGGTTTGCTACTATGGAAGTGGCATGGCGGGTCGTAGATGTGAAGGTTAGACCGGGCGGAAGCAAGGAATGTAGTTCGTCCGAGCACTTTCTACTTGATAGTAGCAATAGAGCAGTGAGAGGCTCGCCATATCTCGCCTGTGAGAGAGAGAAAGGTTGGAGGGTGTAAAATAATTCATCACCCAAGAGGACTGGGAGACTCATTTGAACTCTACCAAGACTCTAAAGTGAGGAGTGGGCAGCTCCCAACCAAATATGACAACAGTACCCCCTTTTGGGCCTGATTTGGCTTTTGCAAACGCAGAGGCTAGCATGAGGGCCAGATACTTACTAGAGCGGTACAGGGAACTGACCATTTTCCCTGCATCTCTGGTGATATATGTTAACATATTAATGATCTAAGAGCAGACTCCGATTATTGGTGACTATCTCTGCGGATGATACAACTGTTTATTGGTGCACCTCCCCAAATCTGGAAGACCAGAACTTAGCATCTCATCTCTCCTTTGACCTAGTCCATTAGCTCAATAGGGAAAGGACTTGTAAAATCCAATACGGGCAAAACCAGTAACTAGTAACGTTCTGCCAACTCAGAGCAGACCCCGAACTTTCACCTAACATGATGGATGGGTCCTCTCACAAGGAAGATCATTTCCTTATTGGAAAGCTCACCCCAGACCTAAAGTGGAACACATCTATCCGATCTATTGCCAAAGATGCTGGAACAATAATCGGTTCATTCTAGTGCTCCTGTAAGTATCTGATCTCTCGTTATATCTTTACAAGAGCCAGAGCAGACTAAAAATGGAATATTGCTGCCATATCTGGATCTGGACCTTACCCAGCCCTCACTTGCATCTCTTGATTTTAAAAGCATCTACACGGCCTCGTGGATGATGAATTATTTTCCATCCTACAAACCCTTTCACACGAACGAAAAGTTGCAAGCCTCTCACTGTTCTATCGCTATTTCCATGGCAAGTGTTCTACAAGAGCTACATTCCTTAGTCCTAGCATTCCTGGATTTTATAACTGGGATCCGCCATGCCATGTACACAAGTGCGAATCATCCCCATTCTCTTTGTATTCCATTTGTAAGGAGTAAGTTCCATTCGGGCAGTTTCTTCCCGAGAACTGCTGCTGTGTGGAGTCCCGGCAGGATGTTTTCCGGGTGACAAAACTAATCTCAACTCGAGGGTAATTTGCAATTCAAGCCCCTCGCCCAGTTTTTAATAAAAATTTCCCAAATAGTTCCATCTAGGTGTAAATGTACATGCTTTATTCGAAAATAACAAAGAAATTTTGATAAAATCTACCATTTTGGAGTTATAGACAATAAAAGTTCAGATTCATTCGCGTCGCAGTGGGTGAAATTGAAATTTATTCTGCAGCCGTGTTTTCCCAAGTCTAGGGTTAACCATTTTCTTTCCTGTATAAATTTATGAACTTTACTTCTGAACTATTCTTACGCTCATATAAGACCACACAGAAATAGTGGTTCTTGGGCCTTTTATTGGGTGAACATTAGTATAACAAAATATACCTCAGGATTAAATATTTTAATTACGTAAATTATTATCATGTAAATACTATAATTTTTATTGTTTACGATTTTGCTTACTTAAAATGCATTAACAACTCCATTACTGTGAGTGATTAGGAAGAAAGAATTCTGACGAAACACCAATTGATAGACTACTTATTGTTTTTCTTTTCATTTCTTTTTCCTTTTCTCTTCTTTCTTTTGTTTACTTCTCGACCTTTCTCTCTTTTTTTTTTGTTGGTTAAAAAGATTTCTTTTTTTTTCTTTCTGCCTTCTCTTTCTTTATCTCTTTATTTTTTGCCTTCTTTCTTTCGAAGCTTGTTCTCTTTTATTCCTATTTTCTATTTTATTTACTCTTTCTTTCTTTCTTTCTTTTTTCCTTTCTTTATTTCTTTTTTCTTTCTTCCTTTCTTTCAGAATTTTTCATTTCTCTTCTATTTCTTATTCATTCTTTCTTTTTTTTCTTCCTTTTTTTGTCACTCTAATTCTTTCTTCTTGTAAGAAAGTTTCATTTTTCATTTTATTTACTTTATTTTTTATTATTTCTTTCTTTTAGAATTTTCTTTTTTCTCTTTTATTTCATTTATACTTTCTTTTTTGATTTCTTCTTCTTTTTCCCCCTTGCTTCATTCTTTATAATTTCCAATAAGAAATTCGTTCATTGTTTCCTCGTTTTCCTTCTCTCATTTTCATCTTTTCTTCACTTGTGTTTTCTTTTCTTTTTTTTTCTTTTTTTCTACCTCCCATTCTTCCTTTCTCTTCTTTCATTCTTATCTTTTCGGACAATTTGTTTTAATTTTCTTTACCCGCTCTTTTCTTCATTTCTCTTTCTTTTTTTCTTTTTCTTTTTTTTGTTTTTTATTCTCTGTTTTCTCTTTCAAAACTTTTTTTTTCCGTTTCCTGTACTTATTCGTTCACCTTCATACATTCAAACTTTTCTTTTCCCAATCCCATTTTCTTTCAACGCGTCATCAGCTATTGTCACGGTGTCCCACGCAATTTTCCTAATCGATTCCCTTGAACAAACATTGTTGTTTAACGACCAACTCGGACTTTATTGCTATCGACCTGGTTCTTGTCGACGGTAGACATGCCACAACATGGATTCTATCAATACTAAAATCATCGATTAGATTTCAGAGACGCGAATGGCTTCTAATCTTTCATCATGACAGCATATCTATATTCGGTATCTTCTAAAATTAGGTAATGAGAAAGGATTATGTAGCATGTAGCATCTGGCTTAAGGCAAAGAAATATTCCGATAAATATTCGATTTTTTTGTTTTACAGAAATTGTTATTCAAAAATGGCCATCATAGAGGAACTGGTATATTATCCTATACAAGTGAAATTCGAAATAGACGCTAACAACAGACCTGAATTGAATGTTGACATTTTTTTTTATTTTATTTCGTTTCTTTGTTGTTGTTTTTGGCACACATAAAAGACCGGATATAGAAATATCCCTCGAAAGTTGACTGGAAAGCAAAAAGCAGGAAGAGAATCCCACAAGCGAGAAGTGCGAGCCAAGAAACCGTTAGCATAGAACTTACGGTTACATCCAGCCATTTCAACCGCAAAATAATGAGACCTAGCTGCCAATCTAGTCCTCTTTATGCGCCGTGTCCCCTCAGGACGTAGCTGATCATGGCTCTCTACAACGTCCTGTTTTTTGTAGCTCTCAATAAATTTTGTCTTTTCACCATCTTTGCCAAAGTTTGCTGTGCTATCCATTCACTCAAGCTCACCAGGTAAGTTGTGCGTTGTTTTCCTATGTCTCGCTTGCCTTCAATCTATGCTGTGAGTATCAGATTTTCCAAGCCCTCTTTCCTCATTCTGTGCCCGTGATACCTCAACTCTCTCTTTCTGATGTTAAGCATTAGTTTCTTTTTTGTTTCCATTTTTTCTAAAACTTTGTCGTTGCTCACATGTTCGGACCAAAGTATATTCAACATCCTTTTGCAGAACCATACCTAGAACTGCGCTTAAAGCCGGAGAGTGTAGCTTACCCTGTTATTTAACCCAAAGCTAGAGGGAGAAGATATGGATTCATGTCTTTTTCAACGACAAATTGAGGAAGTGAAGGTAAGAGGCTAAACCTGAATTTGAACCCATCTCTCTAATTCGATTTTCCGTTACGCTACGCCCACATTCAAATATAAAAGTTCGTTTTGAAAGCTGAAAATCACACTATTTACATTTGTTATGGGGTCCACCCCTTTTTCATATAAGTAGACTCGACCAGAGTGTTACTTGGACTGCTGCCGTTAAATACCCAGAATCAGTCAGAGTGAGTAGAGAGTAAGAAGACTGAGATTATGATTGAGTTGGAGGTAGAGTAATAGTGTGAGGTAACCGCTTGTAGATGTCAGTTACAAGCACGTAGACTCTAAGGAAGTCCTACTTCGAGACTGTATATATATATATATATATATATATATATATATATATATATATATATTAATATAATTATATAAATACATTTAATTTCTTATCTTTATTTCTTGCGTTTGTCATTCATTGGACCGAATTTCATCTCGGAATCCACAACAACATTATTCAGACTATTGTCCTCATCTTTGTCACCATATTTACTACAATGTTTCGGCCGTTGTACACTCCGACCTTCTTCAGGTGGTTGGAATGTCAAACTGAACCCTTTATTTCACTCACGTTACAGACATATTTACACACCCATCTCAACAACGTTACAAACATATTTACACATCCATCTCAAAAACGTTATAAACATATTTACACACCCATCTCAACACGTTACACATCAATTTTACAGACATATTTACATCTCAAAAACAACGTTTTACAAATCATATTTACAGACAAATTTACATCCATCTCAAAACGTTATAAACATATTTACACATCCAACATCTCAACCACGTTACAGACATATTTACACAATCAATCTCAATCCATCTCCAAAACGTTACATATTTACGTTACAGACATATTTACAGACAAACATATTTACACATCCATCTCAAAACGTTACAGACATATTTACATCATCAAACATCTTACAACACCATTAAAACGTTACAAACAGACAAATTTACATCCATCTCAAAAACGTTACAAACATATTTACACATCCATCTCAAAAACGTTACAGACATATTTACAACACCGTTACAGACATATTTACACATCCATCTCAAAAACGTTACAAACATATTTACATCATCAATCAACACCGTTACAAACATATTTACACATCTCAAAACGTTACATATTTACACATCCATCTCAAAAACGTTACAAACATATTTACACATCAATCAACACCGTTACAGACATATTTATACATCCATCTCAAAAACAAATCCATCTCAACACCGTTACAAACATATTTACACATCCATCTCAAAAACGTTACAAAAAACGTTACATATTTACATCCATCTCAACACCGTTAAAACGTTAGACATATTTACATCAATCCATTACTCAAAAAAACGTTACAAACATATTTACACATCAATCTCAACACCGTTACAGACATATTTACACATCCATCTCAAAAACGTTACAAACATATTTACACATCCATCTCAACACCGTTACAGACATATTTACACATCCATCTAAAAAACGTTACAAACATATTTACACATCAATCTCAACACCGTTACAGACATATTTACACATCCATCTCAAAAACGTTACAGACATATTTACACATCCATCTCAAAAACGTTACAGACACATTTACACATCAATCTCAACACCGTTACAGACATATTTACACATCCATCTCAAAAACGTTACAAACATCCATCTTACACATTTACAATCATCAACTCAACACCGTTACAGATATATTTACACCATCCATCTTAAAACGTTACACATCAATTTACACATCCCATCTCAAAACATCCATCTCAAAAACACCCACATCCATTTTACACATCCATCTCAAAAACGTTAAAAAACAAAACATATTTACACATCCATCTCAAATCGTTACTCACATCCAACACCGTTACAGACATATTTGCACATCCATCTCAACACCGTTACATCCGGCTTCACTTGTGATGTGTCCACTGATGGTCGAACGCATGACGTTACCAACGAGATGTCCTAAACAAGTTTTATTAATATTTCAATGTAATAAGAGAACTTCCGATATTTAGATCTTTACTAAAGACATTATTCAGTCTTCTGAAATGATGGTACCTCTGTTCATATTAAATTAACTGCAACCATTGATTTATGATACTGATTTTATGACCTTCTCTTATTTGACCGGGTCATTCCCCTCAGCTTGTCAAACGGATTTGACATTTTGAAATTTCCTATTTGTGTAGCGATATTTTTTCCTCTGTGATTCAGTGTAATTGTCTTAGTTATCGATTTACAGCATCTTAATTGATTGCTGCTGAACATCAAACGCGATCAATCTGGTCTACAGACAATATGTAGCTACCTGCCTTTCTGTTTTTAATTGATTTCTATATTGATTATCAAGGCGTGAAAATTGATTGGCGACTTGAATGAGAAGAGGCTGCGATTTAGGACGAGAAAAATAGTTAATTAAATTCTCCAAACCTTGAAACACTTTCTCTAGTAAAAAAAAAATCATCATCATCAACATCGTCGTCGTCAAGATCATCATCATCATCATCATCATCATCATCATCATCATCATCAGTTCCATGACCAGATGTAACCGTAGGGTCACTGTTCAACTGAACACCAGCTCCAACCATGTCTCGGTTGTGTACTAATGTCTGTGTCTCTCTGAAGCATATTTCGGTCTGCTCAGTGACATTGTCAGCTCAGTGTTTCTCTCTTTTCTTTTTCATTTGCTACAGGTGGAACATTGGAGGAAGACATTGGAAACATTGTTGGCTCTTACGATGTGTCCATAAGATTTCAGTTTCCTCTTCTTGCCGGTGATTAAGAGTACCTTCAACAAAAGCCAACTGTGTGCGATGGCTAAATTGTCGCCATTATATATATATATTTTTTTATTTCACCCCTGCGCATGCACGTTGTTTGTTTTAGATTTTTACAGTATAGTAAGGTCAGTTGGGCACCGTCTGTGAGAAAGAAAAAAAAACACCATGACGCAATTAACTTCGCCAGAAATTTGGAAGCGGCATGATATACTGCATGATATTCGCGCTGGAAGCTCCAATACGAACATTTCAGGGTGTTTGGCTGACAATCTGAGGAAAGTGCAGAGGATTCGGAAAGAGTTGGATGAGTCTAATGGTCATTACAAAGGTGTTTCGAGAGATCACTATTGATGTCGAAGTTATGCCTCCATTTATCTTCCCACGGGGCCCCAGACTCAATAGGGATGCCTACATCAAATGCCTTAAAGAGGTAGTGTTGCCCTGGGTTAAGAGGGCGGCTTCTGGAAGACCCTATATTTGGCATCAGGATTCTGCGCCATGCCACACAAGCAGGAAAACCGAGTTATGGCTGTTAGAAAATTTCTGCAATCACACCTTTACATCTGGCCACCTAACTCCCCAGAATGCAACCCCCTTGATTAGTATGTGTGGGACGCAGTTGGTCAAGATATGAACAAAACTCCTTGTAACACCAAAGATGAACTGAATGCAAGAATTATGGCAGCATTCACCAACTTAAGCAAGGAGACTGTCCAGAAAAGTTGCAAGAGATCTCGAAAGCGTCTGCAGGCCAGTTGAAGACAATGACGATTTTATTGAATATATATATATATATATATATATATATATATATATATATATATATATATATATATATATAGAGAGAGAGAGAGAGAGAGAAATGAAAGAATTAATATACTCTCGTCTACGAAACACTGTAGTCGAGATATTAATTATATATATATATATATATATATATATATATATATATATATATATATATATATATATATATATATATATGGCAATATAATGTCCACATCTATAGCACTTGTCTACTTGTCTACTGGTATCTGGTGAGTCAATGTGAACGTTGGCGTGGCTGGTCATGGGTAAACGTCAGGAAAATTGTATATATATATATATATATATATATATATATATATATATATATATATATCAAAAAGAATTACTATACTCGCGTCTACGAAAGTCTGGAGTTGAGATAATGCAATATATATATATATATATATATATATATATATATAATGCAATATATATATATATATATATATATATATATATATATATATATAATGCAATATAATGTCCAAACCTTTATCAGTTGTCCACTGACATCTGGTGAGTCAATGTGAACGTTGATTAGCCTGATCTTGGCTAAGCGACATGAAAATTATACACACATACATATATATATATATATATATATATATATATCGATATCAATATATATCAAAGAATTACTATACTTCCGTCTACGAAACTCTGGAGTCGAGATATTAATTATACACACACACACACACACACATATATATGATGCAATAATACGTGAGTCAATGTGAACGCTGGCTAGGCTGGTCATGATTAAGCAACATGAATTATCGGAGTTCGAACGTGGCATGATGGATGGCGGCGAATCTCAGAGATGAACAATTTAGAATTGGAAACCGTGGAAACTACTGCAATTTTCCACCATTAAATCACAGCAATAAAGGAAAAGACAATTGTCGAGAGCCATGATCGCTTCAGTCCTGAAGGGACATGGCATATTTCCTGTTGGCCATTTCATATTAGTGCTAGTGTTTAATGTGTGAAGGAAGTGTCACGAGTGCTACAACATAAATAAGATGAAGAGAAATAAAGGCAACGACAGAACACCAACTAAGTTTTCTAGTAAACAAAAGAGATTTTTTTTATTTTACTGATTAGGTCAGTGAGCTAAAAAAAAAAGGACAAAAACGTAAAAGCTTACAGGCAAGAAGTTCTTCAGAGTAACATCAGTCGGAAGTTGCTGGTTTCTTTCAACATAAAGGCAGTGAACACTAGTATACGAACTGTTCTGAAACAGATTTTTTACAACTGACTTCGTTAACCAACTCGCATAATTTTGGCTCCGAAAGTTCAGATGACACCACCCCACTTTCAAGGTCATCCAACCACATCAAAGAGTTCTTTGATCTAAATGACTCAGAACTCAGAGAAGTTTAATTTGTAAAAAAAAAAAAAACAGATTATCTTAACAGAAGCTCAATATCATTTTTAGTTTTTAAGTTGAGTTCAAATTCTAGTCAGGTTCGTTACATTCACTTCCACTTTGTAAAGATATGAATCCATCTCTTCTAGCCCCCAAGCTATGGGTTAAATAACAGGACAGACTGTGTTCTATGGCTTTGGTTGGCAACCAGTCTACCGCAGAAAGAAACGGCAGCCTACTGCGGGGAAAATGTCTGTGTGTGTGTGTCTATGTCTGAGTTTGTGTGTGTCTGCTTTATTTTTTCTGTCTTTTCCTATCTCTTTCTGATTGATCATCTATTATTTGTCTCTTTCTTTCTCTCTCTCTCTTTCTCTCTGTATTTAATTCTTTCACACATTGAAAGACAGATTCTCTCTGTTTCCCTTCCTCTCTCCACCCCCTCTCTCTCTCTCTCTTTCTCTATTTCAAAGACATGAAAGCCTTCACCGTTTATTCATGAGCTTTTTTTATATGCCACTTGCTTTACCTAAGATGATTTTTCCCGTTGTTTATCTCTTTCTATGTTTCTCTACGGCTAATTACCAAGAAATATTCCACCTCAATTTGATAGATTCATAGATAGCTAACCATAATTATTATGAAATACGCACTTTGTTACACTGATATATATAGAGAAAGGAAACAGGGAGATAGATAGATAGTAAACATAGATAGATAGATAGATAGATAGATAGATAGGAAGAGAATTACAGATAGATAGATAGATACAAAGAGACAGACAGATAGATAGATAGATAGATAGATAGATAGATAATGAACAGTATTAGATAGTGAAGAGAATTAGATATTTTTTTTATTTCGTCGCAACATAACAGAATATCATCTTTGATGGTGAGTATCTTTGTTTAAATATCTATATAACCGCTCTGAAGATGTGAGCCGAAAGCTTAGATCAAGGAACAGCATAATAAAAAAATGTCCAAATGTTGGACAATTTTTGTGATTAATCACTTGTATATCCTGGCTAGACCCAGCTAATGCTCTACAATGGAGCGGCTAAGAGTCAAAAAGCAGTCGTGGATCTTGGGGGCACTGTTCCAAGGTTATCTAACTACTTAGATGAGTATCGCTGTGGAACTGACTGAGTAGCGGCGCTATATCGAGTCTAGTTTGTATCTTCTTCGTCACCGTAGTACAGTTGGTATGACGTTTGCGTTGTTGGGAAACGGTCCGGGTTCGATTCTCGGTTGTGGATTCGCACTGCAGATGAGACCCAGATAGAACAAAACGGCCGTTCAGTGCTTTCTGCATTCTGTAGAGGATTATTCTAGGCTGGACGAATTATTATATGATAGATAGATAGATAGTATATTGAGTCAGCAGATCATTATTGAAACGCTATCTTATCAACATTTGATTTTTTTCTACCTATGTTTATATTTACAAATTAAACTAAACACAGTCAACTGACTATTAAAGAATGAAACATTTTCGCGGATCTTGACGTCATTATGGGGTCTTTTTTTGTCCAAATCCGTGAATTTGCCTTGCTCATGATAAGTCTCAAAAAGCCACTATTCACTATTTTTAATCCATAATGTGTGTTAAAATGATTCAACTTTTAGTAAGAAAAATCTCAAGTTGATCTAAAAAAAATTGCCTCAAAATATTGCTAATTTAAGATGGGATTATCTATTATTATGACAGGTCTCTAATTTGAATTTAGATACATCGTACTTATTTTCAATTTTTCGAGTTGAATTGTTCATCTATAATTGCTTATGATCCATTATTCTATATAATTAGGTTACAATAAAATTTGTATTTTATATAAATACTACTTTATAAAATTTGAGATGTAGTAGAGTGTGTATGATTTCTTGATGTCTCTTCTTTCATCGTTCTTGCACTTTAATATTTCTCTTTTTTTTCTTCTTATTCTTTCACGCTCAGTAACCCCCCTTGTGTTTTAGCGGCTTTACTGTCTTGGTTGGGGTGAAATGATTAAAAAAATAAATAACTAAAAACACCTTACGACCTTGTGCCAGACTAAGCGATAACAAAGAAACAATCAGACCCAATACGGCCTCGTATAGACAAGTACGTCTCATCTAAAGCTCCTTCTTATGCCTGTTCAGATTTGCATTAATTATTTACTTCACATATCCAATTCACTATGAAATGTAAAGAGAGAGTAGGAAAAGGAAAACATACTATTAGATTACATCAAAAGTATTTTTATATTTTATTCATAGGGAACCTATTGATAAATCATAGGGTTTAAGAGAGATAAGAAAAAGACAAGATCCAGGGCATATCAAAAAATTATTTTTAAAAACATTGGAGTCAGGTTTCTCACACCAAAACAAACACAAAAGGTTGGATGACTCAGCTGCCTTTGGTCTGGAAACGCAATCTGATACAGCCGTGCAGCCTCGCGTGATTGGTAATGAACGCGACCGTATGTATAAAATCATATCTACATGTTCACGATATGAATATCCTAAATGAAATACTTCTCAGTTAACTCACTACTACACACGTCAAACATTGAAGACAGACTAGCCACAAATGTACACGAATGACAAATGTAACCTAGTCTAAATGGCAACGCAGCGCTTTCTAACGTAAACTTTCTTTAAACTTAATGACTAAAAAATGAAGGATTTTCCGAAATACGTTTACGTGGATTTTTGTCCTTCTTTTGGTGTGAGGAACCCGCTCCCAAATTTTGTAAAAGTATTTTTTGATAGACCATATATATATATATATATATATATATATATATATATATATATATATATATATATATATATGACAATAGGAAAACTGTAATAGTTGCCGACGCGTTTCATCCAATGTGGACTTTCTAAAGGCAAAAATTAAATGAATTTATATAAACAAAGTAACTAATAATAACATTAATTAAAATTTCTACACTTGCTTCGATAAAATTCTTCAAGGAACGAAACGCGTTGTCATAAAAGGTATATATACCGGGTGTAACAACAAAATTGTCCAATTGTAAGATTAAGCTCTGAACCATTGTATCTTAGAAATGATTAAAAGTATCTTACTGGAATTCTCCGAGTTTTTTATAGCGCTATTGGGCTCTACTTTGAGCAATAAGAATGTATAATCACTCTCTAAGCTTAACAGAAGAATCGTGATGAAATCGATCACAAACGAAAATGACATGTTCATCGTTAATTAATGCTAGCTAAGGATCGGAAGCTCATGAAGGATTGAAATAAAGTTAAAATATATATTTTTTCCAACTTATTCAAGATGATCTTCACCCTCTCTAGCCTTCTAACTTTCTGTCCTGGATTAACAAAGTGCCTCACACGTTTTGTACGATATCATTTTCAAGTCTTTTTTCACTGCTCTTTGAACTGCCGTAGCTGAAACTTCTCTTTCATATGCCAAACGTCTTATGAATTAAGTTGGATCTTTTGATGTCTTTAGCTGCAAGTTGAAATGATGATCCCTCTTCCTGCTGTGACCCCTTCATCCACTTTTCCTCTCTTCTGTTCACTCTTTTTTAAACTTTAGACCGTTCTCTTGATGGTTCTTGAATGGACTTTGAAGATGGAATCCAGAGTATGAATGTTGGTACCATTACTGAAGGACTGAATGATCTTTTTCCTCTCACCATTGCTCATTTAAGAAGACATAGTGGGGCTATAAACATAAAGATTTTAACTTCTCTTTCTAGCTAAATAACTCAAAGGGTTTTTCAGTGATTCTTACGACAAATGGTGTCGAGATGGCTAAACGTCTTATCTGAAGACCTGGAAAAAAAGAAACTCAATTAGTTTTGTGTTTTTTTTAAAATATTAAACATTTTGTGGGATAGACAAGTATGCTGTTCCACGATTGGAACAATTTCGATGTTACACCCGGTTTATATATATATATATATATATATATATATATATATATATATATATATATATATATAACTGTGTGTGTGTGTGTTTGTGTGTTGATAGGGAGTGATAAAACCATTTATGTGCATCGGCGTAAACTTTCGTATACGAGATGGCAAATGAAAGCACCAAAATAAAATAAAAAATTTCAAAATAAAAAAGACTTCCAGAGATATTTTAATAGCTGCAATAAAACCCAAAACCCAAAGGAGGTGGGAGGGGGGCACCTATAAATATCAATTAATTGAAATCGTCATTATTAAAAATTAATTGTTATTTGTAGACACCGCTACAAACAACTATATACTTGGGAGCGTTCACATGTTTCGACATGAACACGTCTCTCTTCTCTCTCTCTCTCTCTCTCTCTCTCTCTCTCTCTCTCTCTCTCTTTACACTCCACAGGCATAAAATATAAATAGTGTGGACATAGGGATCAACACTGCATGATAACTGGCGATCATCAGACCATTACTGTAAACAGATTGTCACCGCTGGGTGATAACCTCAATTTCCAGTAAAAAGAGAAAAAAGAAGAAAAGGTAAAAAAAAAAAAAAATTAAAAAAAAAAAAAGTGAGTGTAAAGTGAAAAAGAAAATGAAAGAAAGGATAAACAACAACGATATTCTAAATGTACGCTCAGAAGGCCGCACCTGCGCACACACGCACACATGAACGCACACGTACACTATGGAAATAAAAATAAAAACTTGTTTAAATGAAAAAAATATCACAAATAAAAATCGAGAAGTATAAACATTCAATTGTGTTACCCGCTGACGAGTGAACGGAATGATTCCGTTGGGACCGTCTACGAATCTCTGGAGTCGGGATGCTGAAGGTAACATCAATGAGCTAAGTGCTGAAATTTTACACTTGTCATATATATATATATATATATATATATATATATATATATATGTGTGTGTGTGTGTGTGTGTGTGTGTGTGTGTGTGTGTGTGTGAAAAGGCAAAATTTATATGGCATTTTTTTTTTTAAATAAAAAAGAACAACCGGTTTCGTCCCAAGACTTATCAAGTTTATTTTTCTGGAATAAAAAATATAGAAGCGTGTAAATTAATTATTATAACGAATGGAATGAAAGAAAAAAAAATGAATCTCAAGAAACTAGAGTCGAATAACATTCAGACCCAGTATGCATTCCCTCTGTTAACAAAGGGAAGGCCCACGGGATCTGATATACAAGGACTCTAGAACCTTGAGGTAAAATGTCGAGTGGGACCTAGATAAAATCGAAAAACGGCCGCCACTAAAATCAACCACACATTTCCTACTATTTATTATGTGCTCAGCAATAGCAGAGCCAGAACTATTGGTTAATTGGCTTTTCCTGGCATCCGGATTCAAAATCCTGGGGATTTAAGTTTGTTTTATTCTCAAATCCAAATGCTAATGATAAAATTATAATATATATATATATATATATATATATATATATATATATATATATATATATATATTATAATTTTATCATATAGACAAAAAACAGTTCACTCACTACAAAGATGCAACTTCGTTTCGGTGCATTTCAACTGCAGTGTAGGCACAGAGGTGTTTAGAGAAACATCCTATGATATCAATGCCCTGTGTTGGTGAAAAGGAGCAAAGGTTGCTTTGGGAGCAAAGGAGAGCTTATGATCCTGTTGTTGACAGTGTCCGCTTCTCCAAAGGTGGAATTTTATTCCTAGATGCTCCTGGAGGGACAGGAAATACATTTGTTACTAAGCTGCCTTTGGCCAAAGTTCGACAACACAAGGACATACGTTGCCTTATCTGATATTGCTGCAAATTTGCTGGCTGATGGCCGAACTGCACACTCATATTATAAGCTTACATTGGACTTGACTTCATCCAGTTATCCAATTTGCGGTATCAGCAAAACCCCTGAAATGGCCCAAATGCTTGAAAAGGTGCAATTTCATCGTATGGGATGAATGTACCATGAACAGTTCTGGAAGCATTGGATCGAACCATGAGAGACATTATGGATTGTCAGTTGCTTATAAGGGGTATAACACACCTACTATTGGGAAACTTTAGACAAACACTTCCGGTCATATTAAAAGGGACCAGATTTGATGAAGTCAGAGCATGTCTCAAATCCGTTGTGGCGACATATTCGAACGTTGACTCTGAGCACCAACATGAGAGTACAACTATTTAGAGATCAAATATCAGTTCAGTTCTCCTACAACGTTTTAAGATTTGGCAATGGCAACGTTCGTTTAGATGCCAAAACAGAGTTGATCATTAGCCCCGTCTGCAATGTTTATCAGTACTGGTGATGAGCTTAAGGCCAAGGTTTTCCCAAACTTCCAACATAATTACAAAAACTACAATTTGTTGTGCCACAGGGCAATACTGGCTCCAAAGAACAAGGCAGTTGACAGAATCAATAACCAATTGTTGCATTCCCTTTCGGAAACATATCTACAGGTCAGTGGATACCATATTCCAGATCCGGAACAGGTTGTAAATTATCTAACGGAATTTCTTGCGGACGACCTACACATGGGCAAGAACTCAACATGGGGGTGCCTATAATGTTATTACGGAATCTGAGCCACCAAGATTTTATAATGACACCAGACTGGTGGTTAAGAAGTTGATGCCATATGTATTTGAGGCAAAAGACGAAGATGTCTTTATTCCCAGGATTCACCTTATTCCATCAGGATCAGATATTCCAGTTACGTTTAGGAGACTTCAGTTTCCAATATGAATAACTTTTGCGATGTCTATTAACATGGGCAGTCGTATGTTGGTTGTTCCCACGTGGAAAGTAAGACCAAATTGTTTATGCTTCACAAGAAAAGACAAAAAAAATTGCCTACTAAGAAATATTGTAATGCAAAAACTGTTTAAAGATAGTTTTGTGTTTGAATAAATGAATTTGAAGTTATATTGTTGGTTGTTATAGATTTTCAATGCGAGGTAGCTCTGCTAGTATATATATATATATATATATATATATATATATATATATGAATGTATTGTCCCAAGTACTTTCGGTCACTTCTTTAACCATTTTCAAGGGTTTTGTTTTCGGTGTTGTTAATTTCTCTTCATTTCTGACTGTTTAAGATGGTATTTTTTTGTATTGTTTTGAATACTAGTAGGAGCGTTTATTCCGAGTTTTTGAGTGTTTAGCGCGGCTGGATCTGTGTGCGCGTCTTTCTGTTATTTTTTTTTAACTTTCAACACCAATTCCCATTGTTGAATAAGGTCAGGTTGATATTGGGAACGAGATGTTTTATATACAGAACCTCTCTCACAGCGAGTTGTTTCCGGTAATGTGATTTATATAGACCTTTAGTGTTTTTGACCGGAATTTTTAAAAAGGCTATTTATTCACAAAAGGTGGATAACGAGTAAGTTTTGCTGTCTATTAACAACGCACAAGGCAAGATTCTATCAGTTACTGGACTACAGTTAGAAGAATCTTGTTTCTCTCATGGGTAGTTGTATGTTGTTCCCACGTGGAAAGTAAAACCAAATTGTTTATGCTTCACAAGAAAAGACAAAGAAAATTGCCTACTAAGAAATATTGGATTTTAAAAACTGTTTAAAGATATTTTTGTGTTTGAATAAATGAATTTGAAGTTATATTGTTGGTTGTTATAGATTTACTTTTTAACTTTTTAAATCCCAGACAACATCGGGTAGCTCTGCTAGTATATAAGAAATATCATCAATCTTATTGCCAATATTGTTATCATTCTGTTGGCATTTTATTCCCTATATTTTATTAACCTGCCAATTAAATCTACACACATATATATTAATGTATATTTGGACAGGAACTTTTCGTTTGAACACCTTTCTTTAAATATGACGGACAAGGAAATTTTAATTAATTTTTTAATTACTTTTTCCAGTGTTTTTACATTTTTCCATTTGGCGTGAGTGAGTGAGTGAGTACAGAAACCCTCCATATCGTTCATTGTCCCAAGCGCTTTCGCACACTTGTTTAGCCATTTTCAAGGAGGTTGTTTTGGAGTTTTTAGTTTATTTTCATGTTTTGACTGTGCGAGATGTATTATTTTGGAATTGTAGTAGGAGCGTTAATTCCGAGCCATCATGTGTTGGGCATGGCTGGAATTCCAGTGGGTAACTTTCTATTTTTAAAAGACTTTCGGCACTCCGTTACCATTGTTGAATAAGATAAGATTGACGGTGGGTTAGAGCTGTTTGATGTACAGGGCCTCTCTTATAATGAGGTGTTTTCGGAAATTTGATTTACAAAGAACACTGGCGTTTTCGACCAGTATCTTTCTTAAGGGTTCTTGTAGATTATAGGTTGATAGATATCTTCTTTTTTTTTTTTTGCTTTTGTTTCTTTGTTTTTGTTTTTTTTTGTTTTTTTTTTTTGTTTTTTTTTGTACTTGCTCACTCCCACCAAACGAAAAAATGCTAGACGCTGGAAAACTAAATAAAAAATTAATAAAATTTTCCTTGTCAGTCATATTTAACGAAAGATATATATATATATATATATATATATATATATATATATAGAGAGAGAGAGAGAGAGAGAGAGAGAGAAAGAGAGAGAGATAGATAGATAGATAGATTGAGATACATAGGCAATGAATAGATAGATAGATAGATAGATAGATAGATGTATAGTGTTGCAATAAACGCTGACATTCGATTGTGTGCTTTGTACAAGGCGTGCAATTGAGAAATTGTTGTAATGCAACACTGCCTATTTTCAGTGCATTTACTTTGACTTTAAAAATGGCTCTATTTCGTGCACTGATAGGTTTAACCAAGTGCAGAAATAAATAAAAGAAAGACACAGATTTCGGCCAAGCTGTCAACTGACTGACCTTGCGAAGTAAGAAGATGCAGCGGCGTAAAAGAAAGAAAGAGGGTTAAAAAAAAACCAGATACAATAAAAGAAAAAAGAAAACGAGTAAGACGTTTAAAATGAACTGAAAAAACAATGATGTAAGAAAGAAAAAATAGATAGATAGATAGATAGATAGATAGATAGATAGATAGATAGATAGATAGATAGAATAAAAGTAAGAAATAATTTGAAAAAATAAAGAAGTAAAGCAATGACGTTGGCTGGAACTGAAAAAGGAGAGGCAAGGTTAAATATAAAGAAAGAAAGAAAGAAAGAAAGAAAGAAAGAAAGAAATATAATGTTAAGAATGCTGGGGAAAGCAGAATAAGAAAAGACAAATCGTCTTATTGCTTCAATTCGAGACGAAATATAAAATATTCACTTTCCCAAGTGAGAAAGAATCTTCAATATCTTCTAAAGATGGGATATCTGGGTGGTATTCTAACAGAGGACAGAAAGTGCGATACTGAAATCCAAATACTCATTGGCATGGCCAAAAATGCCTTCCAAAAGCTAAGCAGAGTATTAAGAGACAGAAAATCTTTATTAGAAACAAACAAAAAAAAAAGAGTATTGAACTGTTACGTGATATCTGACCTCCTGTGCGGCAGTAAATGCTGGACAATTTCCTCAAAGATGAAGATGAGACTTGAAGCAATAGAAATGTAGTTCTACAGAAGGATGCTGAGAATACTATAGACCGGACATGTTAACAAAGACGAAGTTTTAGAGTCTATGCAGACAAATAGAAAACTTGTACTTAACATCGGAAATAGTCTGTTGAAATTTCTAAGGTACGTACTGAGGAAGGAGGGCTTGGAAAACCTGATACTCACAGGACAGATAGAGGAAAAGAGAGAGAGAGGAAAGCAGCGCGTAACATACTTGATGACCTTGAACAAATGGATAGTAGAAGATGATTTCAGAAAAAATAGCAAAAGACAAGACTTATTAAGAGCTACAAGAGACAGGAAGATGTGGAGGGCCATGATCGCCTACGTTTTTATGGGACACGGCACATAAAAGAAGACCTATAGAGGAAGGAGTGCTTGTAAACCTGATACTCACTGATTGAGAGAAAGAGGGAGAGAGGAAAGCAGCACGTAACATACTTGATGACCTTGAGTAAATGGATGGTAGAAGAGGATTTGGAAGAAATAACAAAAGAACAAAACTTATTAAGAGCTACGGAGAACAAGAAGATGTGGCGGGCCGTGATCGCCAACCTCCTGAAGGGACATGACGCATAAAAGAAGAATGATGTGTTTTTTCACAGTCAATATGACATTAGCTAGCTCTTTTCGACCCAACTCTTATATTATGAGCAGGAGTAATGTTTCTTTAATGCGAAGCGTCTATTGTGGAATATTTGGCCCGTGCGTTTCATTACGTATAAAGAAACTAGATTGGCTAGATAGTCCTGACTCACTTAGGAAGCGGAAAGAAGACAACAAATCTGAATATTTGTCTGGTGGAATTTCCAGGGAGTACTGCATTTCGATCTTGTTCACTACGTTCGCGCCATCAGCGCCAAACTGTATTGCCGTATTTTCAACAGCAAGACCGTGTGTACGACAAACCAAAGGAGTCTCCTGCTTTTGTCAATCGAGGTCGGTCTTTGTTTCAGCAAGACAATACGACGTCACACACTTGCAGGTTGACTAAGAAGAAGTTATTGAGATTCTTCCACATCCACCATTCAGTTCAGAAACTGCTCCGAGTGACCATGGCCTATTCCGCTCAAAGGCACACTTCCTCCGCGTCTAGCGATTCAACATTTTTGATGAATTGAAGGAAGCTTGTTTACAGCTTTTTGACTCAAAGCCAGCGGACGGGTATCTAGAACAGATTCGGATGCTGACTGATCGCTAGCAGTAGATCGTCGAGAATGTTGGACTTTATTTTGATGAATAAATATTGGTGTTGCTCCATAAAATATAGTTTTCTTTACGCTTCCTAAATGAATCAAGGGCTTTTTAGCCAACCTAATATTTTACCAACATAGGCAAAATGTAGATTAAGATATTCATATTTTTGTCTTAAAATAAAAAAAAAATATATACACGCACATTTTTTTACAATAATGTTCACCCTGTACAAGGCTCAAAGCCCCTCGAGGTAGAGGGTTACTGAGTAAGAGGCGCAGTTTATGGGGATATGTGTGGAAGACAGCCATTAACCCTAGACTTGAACAGGTTAATTTTAGTAATCAGGAAAGCATCTTCTTGTGATCTTGTTCCGCAAAAAAGCCGTTCGTGGGAAGGTGTTTGACCAGAATTTACATCTCACGGGGGGCGGGGATGAGCGTGGCTCGCAACAATGTCCGTGGCATGATGGGTCTTAGCCCTGGTGCGGGAGGATTGCAACGTTTCATCTGTGGAAAAGAGGTTGTAACGTGGAAAAATAATTCATCACCCACGAGGACGCGGAGGCACTTTGGATTCTATCGAAACTGGAAAGTGAAGACTGGGCAGTCTGTGCTCATATATGGCAGCAGTACTCTATACATATGATTAGAGCTATATATATATATATATATATATATATATATGAAGAAATATAGTATTAAGGTGTTCTGTATTTATGGGATAAAGTGCTCAATATCAGGGACAGAGAATATGTAAATATAGAAGTGAACATTGAAGTCAACACTCAGGCTGTTTCATGCTAGACGCGATCATCAGGCCTGACGATTGTGTCTAGCATGAAACTGTCGCCTCTGAGTGCTGACTTCAATGTTCACTTTTATATATATATATATATATATATATATGTATATATATATATATATATGAATGTATGCATATATATATATATATGAATGTATGCATATATATATATATATATATATATATATATATATATATATATATGAAGAAATGCTATATTTATGGGATCAAGTACACAATATCATAGATACAGCGTATGTAAATATAGATATAAAAGTGAACATAGAAGTCAACACTCAGAGGCGACAAGCTGTTTCATGCTAGATTGCGATAATGTCTGTATGTTGTGGAGTTATTTCACAATGGAGGCTTGTATTTGTACTAAATCGGTCCTAAATACTTCGACGTACAAAACGTTAGGAACTTGATATAATAGGTATTACGCAGAGTAATCTTGTTGTGGTCGCTGACTACTTTCGTCTTCGACTAACTGTCGACTACTGTCGTCCGACATCGACTAGTATTTAGTCACCCCCCACGAGGGTATCATGTGGCACAAGGCCGCTTTAACGTGGGATCTCCGAGCCCGTGGGATCTCCGAGCCCGTGGGCTCGGCTAAAATCTTGCTTTGAACCCGTATAAACGGGTTCAGGGTCGGTTTACCTTCTCCGAACGAGACTCTGCCCTTCGGCATAGCCTCGTTCGGGTTCCTCCCTGCCCGAAGGCAGAGAGTTCAACCGTTCAGCCGGTCGTCCGACATCGACTGACGCTCGTTTCTCTTACTACTCTTACTTATATTAGGTGGGACAGTCTATTAACTATAGAATAGGGGTGTTTCACCATTACACTGTAAAAAACAGTGTACAATCAATTTAGAGAGTTGAAATCTAACGCAAAAGATTATTAGAATTATAAAAAAAATATATTATAAATAAAAATTATCGTATATTATTATTATTATGACGGTCCATGGGAGAGGTTCCTTCCTTGCAAGATTAAGAACGCACCCCCATTCAGATTGTTACCCTCCCAGACACACCTGATTTGGGGATGTGTCCCAGTTGCACCCAATTGTTGTTACTAATATTGGTTTTTGGTTGGGCTGACTTTAAAATTAAACTGCTCAAATTGAACGGCAAAAATTCCCAGTGATAAAACATCCGGTCGAAGATGGGTTATACTGCTAGTTCTACTATAAAAATGTACTGTTAGTATTTTTTGATATAAAAATGTATTGCTTGTTTTTTTATTATAACAAAATGTATTTTTTATGTATTTTATACTTTCATAGTGTTTTGTTTCGTTTGTGACTTCGCTATTTTCCCGTAACTGGGGCCCTAACAGGTGCTACCACCCTGAGTAAAAGTGGACCTGGGAAAAAAGCAATTAAGATGTTGTTCCACGCTCCTCAAAACCTTCAATCTTCCAAACAGAGACCTTGCTGCCGGATGGAGTTTATCGTCATACCCAGGACTAGTAAGCGAAAGAGCTATGTAATGCAGTTTACGAGGATATGTGAGAAAAATAACAGAATACCCTAGACTTGAAGTGGTTAACATTACAGTGTTCAGGAAAGCATCATCTCGGGAGCCTGTTCCACAAGTTCTTGGGAATAAGCTGTCCAAGTGGGTTGTACTAATGGAATATAAATGGAATGAGGATGGTTCGTTCCAGTGTACGTTGCATGGTGGGTCTGGACAGTGACGGTTAGAACTCGGGAATGTCGCCAGTCAGAACGTTGCCGACATTGTGGTTTGAAACTACATCGCCAATGAGTAACACGGGTGATTCCATTATTAAGTAGATCACGTGATCATAAAGGAAGTGAATAAATAGGAAGCAGCACAATGACTATATGATCATTGTTCACTCTTCTTGTCTATCCAATATTGATATACGTTCATTCTCTCTACTCTACTACTATACGGGTAACGATTCTCTTCTGATTATTATACTATTTGGCGATTACTACTTGAACAAGTATTACTAGTGCGGATATTATTAGAAGGCGTTACTACTAGTTCCGGCGTCTACGAAGTCTCTCGAATATAACGAGCATTTTTGGAAGGGATAACGAGCTTTTGCTTGACATAGCAAAGGTGACAAGAGAAGCCGTCCAACATCACAAAAAAAAAACCATGGGAATAGCGATAAAGTAACAAGAGGCCATCGGCATTTCGTCTGTGGGGAAAGAGGCGGTATGTTGGAAAATAATTCAGCGTCCACAGGAATGCGTAGACGCTTTTGAACAGGAAGGTGAACACTGGGCAGCTATAGCCCTGATACGGGAGCAGTACTCTATTTTCCGTCTCATCTAGGTTTTGTAAAGTATATAGCAGGAGGAGTCAGGTACTTCCTGAGGTGGTCCAGAGAATCGACCGTTTTCTAGTATATTTAGCGATGGATCGTATATATGAGTTCCGGTTGAGGTCCAGGGTGGACTTAACTTCTAATAGGCGTTCAAGGCAATGGGGCCTCCTTGAGAGAACACCCGTTGATCGCGATAGGCGAACATTCAGTGTCTGCTCGTTGATGAAGGAACGTTACGAGTTTGGTTTTAAGATATTGGATGCGACAAGCCAATTATTCGGTTATGTTAGCACTAGGTCAGGAGAAGAAACTGGCTGCTAGACTCAGGTCATCTAGACTTATGGAGGCGTACTCATATATCGTTCTGCCATTTGCATCAATAAAGATATATGTTTTTAAACAGATTGATGATATGAAGCTCATAGAAGCGAGGAGAGAGAAGCGAACCTTATTTTTTAAGAATGCTGAAAGATGGGCTTCCGTCATGTAAGACTTGAAGCTATATCTGCATGGCTGATGCTAACCACTAGGAGAATGATTCATTGCGTATTCTCGGACTAACTTCTGTCGCTAACATGGACTGGAAAGATTATATCAGATCAATTGTTAGTTCTGCTGCTAGGAAAGTAGGTTTCCGGTGTCTTACATATTTATATGTCTACCATTCGTTTTGGCTATGAATGTTGCTGCCACATCTGCGCTGGTGCTCCTGTATTATAATGAGTGATTCTTGATAGAAGAAGAATCAGCAATATTATTGGTCCTGACCTGACATATCACCTTAAGTCACTTTCCTATCATCATAATGTAGCTTCCCTGTGTCTTTTCTATAAATACTTTCGTGGTAATTGTTCTGATGAACCTCCGTCTATGTTAACTAGACTTTATGAATTTAAGCGCAGTACTCGATTGGTGGAAAGATCCCATAATTTTATAGTTGAAATGGCTAGATGTAACCGTAAGTTCTATGCTAACAGTTTCTTCACTCGTACTTCTCGCTTGTGGAACTCTTTTCCTGCTTTTTACCATCAGGTTTTTTTTTACTTTCCGGCTTTCCCAATCAGTTTTGATCTTCAAAAATTTAAATGCAATGTCAATACTGTCTTCTTGTTCTTTAATGCCCGCTCTCCTTAACAGTATTTCTTTCTCATATTCTTTAAAACTCAGGTGACCCTCCCCTGTTAAATAATAATTTAGCAGACTATTATTTTTTTTAGAAAAGGTGTTCCGACTTCCTTGGAGGTCAGATGGAAGACAAAACAAGGAAGTCGATTTTGATTGGCTGAGCCAGCGTGAGAACGATAGATAGAGAAAGGGATTTCGAGAAGTTGTTTTGTTAACCGTCGAGCAATATAGACGTGTTTTCTTTCGTGTCTGAAATGTCACCCCAGTGAAGGGAGGGCAAACCCATTGGATAGAGAGAAATGTATACGTCGACGTTAATAAACTAGCTAAGTTCAAATTACTTTTGTTGATGTCTTTCAACTGTGGACCCTAAAACATTTCGCCACCCGGCCGGGAGAAGACGAACCAGAGAAGAATGCAACTTTATTATGGAACTGAAGCTGTCAATCCAAGACCACCCACACGAAGGGGCTGTGCAACACCCCCATTTGAGTCTTGGTGACTTTATTGCCTTGCTAGGGGTGAAATTATTTTTTTAAAAAAAGCTTTGGTGTACCGAGAGATCGTCTTATGAAACGGGGTATCAAGGGATGATTTTCGTTTGGTATGAACTTTAACACTGATCAGTGAGTAGTCTGAAGTGCCCAAGAAAAGTAACACTTCAGCAGAGCATTTTTCAGGGCAGGATGCAATGAAGAGTTCTAGGAAGTTTGCGTGGTGACTTGTTGCATCGGGAACACTAGTTGAAATATCAACAATGAGTGCGAAATAATAATAACCATCTTTACTGCTGTGGCCTTGTTAGGACCAGAAATAAAGACACAAAGAGAGGAATTACGTTAAACAAATATATTAACAGAAACAGTAATACAAACATATACAACCGAGGGTGTTACAGCAAGAATGTCCGGTCCGACTGTCAGAGCTGACTGCTGGAAACTTACCTCTCCAAAAGGCAGTACCTGCTCCTATTTATAGCTGAAAAAGTCCATGCGTGCGTTGGTAAATTACCATAACATTTACCCACTCTCTTCAAATTCGAAGGATTGATGAAAAAGACGGAAAGGAATTCGAGAGCTTATGTGAAATTTTCTTTGAACCAAGGGAAACCTCGTCTTCACAGATATTGACCGGCGAGCGGAGAAAAAGACGGAAATAAATTCGCGAGCCTATGTGAAATTGCTTTTGGACCAATGAAAACCTTGTCTTCACAGAAATTAGCCGTTGAGCCAAGGAAAAGAAAGTAACGAGCCTATGCGAAATTCCATTTTGATATAAAAGGAGGAGAAAAATTAAATTAATAGAAGAAGAGTGTCTGAAGTCATGTGAAAGGTTACGTTCCTGTTCACAGCGTCCAGCGTTGAGGTTTTTACCAGTGTAATATTACTCGCCAATTATATAACCGGCATTTAATCAAGCACGCGACACTACAAAGAATTTTCTTTCATCAATCCAAAAAAGCTAAGTATTTCTATCTCTTCGTCTACTTTTGAATGTATGCAACCATATATCCCTTCTGTGAACAGCGAACTCTTACCTTTGTTTTAAACATTTTTGAATATTATTTTGTGTCAGATCATTTAATCTTTTGTATGAACAGTTCCTCTTTGTGACAACGCGTTAACTACATCTTTAAAAAATTCTGATTTATTTTCCGGAAACGAGCTACTGACACAAATTCAAGCGTGTACATTCGTAAATAAATTTATCTTAATTTGTTAAAAATTATCCGTGTGTTTCGTTGTTATTATCATTCTCCATTAGCCATCTTGGCGTGGCTAAATCATCTGTTCATTTTAAACCCGAAGCTCCACACCACTATATTATCCACGATCTTTTTCAGTTCGTTGGGAATGGGGAATTATTAACAGTATCTACCTTCTTCATCGGATTGACTTCAGTGGACTAATTGCGCGTTTTTAACTAAATTAAATCTGAAAAGATGTCACTATTTTCAATATCGCTGTCTTACTTCCATATAGAATAGCAGTAGAAAGGGAATTATATTGTCGTTATTGTTAACGTTGCAGTTAACTGGCTTGATCCCTTCTTCAGTGCATGAATGTTTACCGCACGGGAGTGAATTGTTCCACGGGATGATGTATAAAAATATAGTTTGGACTGTGCGTTGTCGGTTTTTGCGCTTAAGTGAAATTGAAGCGAATAATGTGTATGATACGGCACAGAGACTGTCGGTAGACTGAGAAAACAGCCTATCGACATATATATATATATATATATATATATATATATATATATATATATATATATATATATATATATATAATAAAAAACAGTAAGATTTATAATCCGGTGTTCTTAGCAAATACTTTTATTTTGAAAAAATCAGTGCTCGATACAAAAGTAAACCATAATATTATATTGAATCGTATTTTTTAAAAGAAAATAATTATATATATATATATATATATATATATATATATATATATATATATATAACTAGTAGTAGAGCCCGGCGTTGCCCGGGGATGTAACAGTAAGAGATAGATCAAGTATCCACCATCATAAAGACTGAAAAATAAAATTGACAAAGATTATTGTTTACGGTTGAGGGACACGCATGTCTTAATTAATTTTTTTTTTTTTTACAAATTGGTCAAACCCAAACTCAAACAAAAACATTGTTTTCAATCGTTATGGATCTACCGATTGAATAGAATTTTATTATAAACAGTTGTCTTGTAAATGGAATTTTTAAAGCATTCTGAATGTAAAAATAAAGAAAAAAGTGTGCAAGACAATAAGAAACACTACACGCCAAAAAAAAAAGTGAAATTTTGTTGAAATCGGTTGAAAAATGTAGGTAGCCTTTCTGTAATCTTTTAGTTTTACAATTTATGATTTTTACTTATCTAATACAGTAAAAAAATATGCATATTTTGCTTGTGGTGATTCATAATTAGAATTCTGATTTGAATATATTTTCCACTCGTTGTTTCTAATACAAAAAAAATTAACTTTATTTGGGTTTATTAATTATGATCTAACAAATCTTATTCATTTAGTAGCCTTTCTGTAATAATAATTTATGATTTTTACTTATTGAATACAGTAAAAAAATTGGACACCATGTGTATTTAAAGTAGTTTCCGGTTATTATTTTTAGTTAGGACTTGTGTATGTTTAGATTTCATTATATTTCCCTAAAGATAAAGAATTTATCCGATGTTTGTATTCATACAATCAGTAGAGATCGTTAGATTATTATTTAAGGTTGACGGACACGCATGTTATAATTAGTTTTTTTTTTACGAATTGGTCAAACCCAAACTCAAACAAAAACATTGTTTTCAATCGTTATGAGTCTCCCGATTGAATAGAATTTTATTATAAATAATTGTCTTGTAAATAGAATTTTAAAGCATTCTGAATGTTAAAAATAAAGAAAAAAGTGTGCAAGAGAATAAGAAACACTACCTGCCAAAAAAAAAAAAAGTGAAGTTTTGTTTTATCGGCTGAAAAAATATAGGAAATCCGCTCCCATATTTAAAGGAACCCACACACAAAACAACCCGATGTGAGTTGTCCCCTTCCATTTTCACAATGTCTCTTAATCGTGTTTTCAAATTGATTTTGTGCAAAAACAATTATATTTTCCCATTTTTGGCGCTGTTAGAACCACCACAAGGTAATTTTATGTAGTCCTGTGAAATTTTGTTGAAATCGGTTGAAAAATGTAGGAAATCCGATCCAATATATAAACGTTACAGGCACACACACAATCTGTGTTTTATAATAAGTAAGATTATTTAAACATATACTGTTAAATATAACAGGCAATGAATGTTTATTATGTCTGATGTTGAGCAGTTCCAAACTTCGTATAAGTTGGTTTAATTTCGGAGAAAATTACATTTCAAACTAGTCACAACACATTACAATGCATCTAGACACATGGTTCTGTTGTTAATATTTCGGTCTCTCACGTGGTATGACGTCATAAAACTGCATCATGAACTAACTACCTGCGTCTGCTATTCCACGACAGTTAGCGTCGCATAGCAATTTTCTAAGTCCACATAACAGAATATCATCTTTGATGATGAATATATTTGTTTAAATGTTCGTATAACGACACTGAAGATGGCCCATGTGAGCCGAAAGCTTAGACTAAGGAGCAATTTAATAAAATATATCCAAATTTTGGACAATTTTTGTCTTTATTTTCACCCGAAATTACAGCAAACATACAAAGTTTAGAACAGCTCATAATCAGACATGATAAACATTCATTGTCTGTTACATTTAACAATATATGTTTAAATATATATGTGTGTGTGTGCGCGCGCGCGCGCGTGTGTGTGTGTTCCTGTCTCTATAGTAAGTCTAG
Source organism: Acanthosepion pharaonis (assembly GCA_903632075.3). NCBI lineage: Eukaryota > Metazoa > Mollusca > Cephalopoda > Sepiida > Sepiidae > Acanthosepion > Acanthosepion pharaonis. The sequence continues at coordinate 852,276 of CAHIKZ030002101.1, read as the reverse complement.
TCAGTTCTATGAAGTGAAACTGTATTAACTGGAGCAAAGGATGGCTTTTTAATTTTAACGCCTCCAAAACTAACCTGCTCTCCATGAATCACCTGAGAGTTCCCTCTCTGCTTTTCATCATTATGGCTGATGCTAACCTCTAGAAAAGTGACTCGTTGCACCTTATCGCGGAAAAGTTTTCGGCTGACATGAAGCGGATAGACTTTGATTGAATGCATTGCTCGGTCACCTGTTAAGAAAGTTGTTTCATTGTGTCGTGCCAAACAATTTATTCCCTCCAGAATCTATCTGACATATCTATAAATCAACCATACGTCCATGCTTAGAATATGTCTGCCACATATGTCTGGTGCTCCCTCCATATATCCAGAGACCCTTGATATAATCCAAAAAAAGAATCAGCAATATTACTGGTCCTGTTCTGGCGTTTCAGTTTCATTGACGTCCCCATAGACTGCCTTCCTGTGTCTTTTCTATAAAAAAAAAAAAAATTCATGGCAACGGTTCGGATGAACTCCTTGCTATGGTACCTAGACTTTTTGGATTTAAGCGCAGATAGCCGTCGAGATCTCATCAATTTACAATTTGCTCGATGTAACCCTAAGTTTTATGCTAACAGTTTCTTTTCTCGCACTTCACGCCTGCGGAACTCCCTTCTGGTTCCATGCTTTCAGTCAACTTTAATCTTCAAAAATTTAAATGCAATGTCAATCGATATCTAATGTCCTGATTATTCTTGTTTTGTTCTCACTTCTTAGAAATGTTTCCGTTTCTGATTCTTTCACACCCAGTAACTCTTTGCTACTTAGTGTTAGTGCCTTGGTAAGTTACTTCTGGTGAACTCGATTATATATATATATATATATATATATATATATATATATATATCGCTCGACTCTTCCGTCGAATCCGACGTATGATGGTCAAGCAGATCAGTTCCTAGGAAACCGACAGCCCGACAACAGCACATGAGATTTGATTATAGTGTTGAAGGCCTCGTGCAGGACCATCCACATTTTTTGAAGGGCCGATTACAGAGATCTGGTGCACTTCGTGCCACATGAACCCCAAACGACCCTCCGCAGGTTTTGAATTCAGAGTTGTCCTTCTCCTAGACCAGTTGCCATCCAAGGCTATAAAACCCAGCCTGTCCTGCTATTTACCCATAGCTGGAGGGAGTAGAAGAGGATTCATACCTTTCCCAAGGGTATATATATACTGGACGTCGCGACGCTCGTATCTCAAGGTATTACTGCGTGTGTGTGTGTGTGTGTTCAAACAAGTCTGATTAAAATTTAACCTACTGTCTAATTTTCTTGTATTTTCCAATTTCTGAATAAGATATCATATATTGAGACCAAAATGGTGGATAAACTGTCCGAAGTTCGTATTTGTTCTGTTCCTGATGTTCAAGTACTTTTGTCTGTCTCCGTCATTATAAAGAACCACATGCTGCCCGTTTAATAGCCAAGATTCCATTTGCAACATCCTTGTATTTTATAGAGAGCTGAAAATTTAAAACGGTCCACAGTGACGTCATATGTAAACGTTTAAATAATTAAACGACTTGAAAAAAATACAAAAAAAAAAACCGATGATGCTGATGCATTCTTTTTTATGTGGTTTTGCTCCATTTAACCAAACAAATGTCCAATAGCAGATCGCAACTCTGAATAACATTCTGCTTATGTTGCTTATACACCGATAACATTTTCTCGCATACTAACTCATCACTTATCTTAGCAAAGTAAAAGATAGCATTTTAACAAACATATTATTCGGCATTTAACTCACATACACACACGCAGACACACACGCAGACACACACACACATATATATATATATATATATATATATATATATATATATATATAACCACTTTGGTTCTTTTTTTGTCGAGGTGCAACTAAATGCACCTCGACTTTTCAATTAATGCTATGAACGTTAGAATTTATATATTATTTTCGTTCTCATTACATTCGGATAATATATATATATATATATATATATATATATATATTATATATATATATTCACCTCGTTTTTTGTGTTTGCGTATATTCTCTCTCGCGTGGAATACTGCTGCCATATATGGTCTGGAGCCCCCACTGTTCGTCTCAATCTCCTCAACAAAATCCAGAGACGGATATGCAATATGATTGGCTCTGATCTGGTATCTCGTCTACAGTCACTTTCTCACAGACGTGCCGTCGCTTCCCCCTGTCTTTTATAAAAAATATTTTCACGGTAACTGCTCCGACGAGCTACTTTCTCTGCTTTCCAAACTGCATGAATTTAAGCTACTATGGTTGGCATCTCAGTCCCACCCTTTCACTGTCGAAACTGTTAAATGGAGCCGTTTCTTCTACTCTAATAGCTTCATGTTTCGCACTTCTCGCCTGTGGAACTCTCTTCCATTTACTTACTTCCTTGACAGTTAGAGTCTTCAAATATTCAAATGTAAATATCAATCGACATTTTCTGATGCCTTGATGTAATTCTCCGCCCTTCTCTTTATCCTTTCCTCAATCACGTCTATTTACTCTTACTCCCACTCTCTATATTTATTTGCGTGCTAGTGGCACTCCCGCCTTGCTTGTGGGGGGGATAAATGCCTTTAAAAAAATGTGTGTGTACAGACTTAGTTGAAATGCGTTACTATGTAATGCATGGTAAAAGATAGATACTTTTATAGGTAAATGGTTAGATGAACTTTTCTCTATGGTGCCTATACATAACAAATTTAAACGCAGTACTTGATTGGAAAAAGGTCTCATCAATGTACAGTTGAATTGGCTTGATGTAACTGTAAGTTCTATGCTAACAGTTTCTTTTTTCTCACCCCTCGCCATTTGAAATCTTTTCCGGCTACATGCCTTCCAGCCAACTTTGATCTTCAAAAATTTAAATGCAATGTCAATCACTATTGTCTGTCTTCTTGAATCCTCTTCTATTGTTCTCGATCATCTTGTTTTCTGTTTTCTAATTGTTTCACACCCATTATCTCTTTATGTCTTTACTGACTTGCTTTGGGTAAATTCCGTTAAAAAAATGCGTATGATAATGCTTCCTCCTTTCCACTAATAGTGAATAAATTACAGAACACTACTGCAAAATAACAAGGCCAATCCACACTGGTGTTCTCACTGCTGTGGCCTTGTGCCAGACTAACTAAACATCTGTAAATGAATGCAAATGCAACCGACACATTTTAAAACGCACTATGTACTGAAGAAAGCTCAGTCATCCACATTATTTTAGACGCGCGTATTTACATTCACAAACGTAGACGCGTGCACGTGGCACGCCTAGGCGCACACCCTTAAAATACTTAAAATTCTTGTGGTCTGAAGCAAAACTCCCACACATTAACATACGCACTACCAAATACTTACTGGTTGGCAAACGTCTACACAGACTCACACCAAGACCCCATCTGAGACGCAGAAGTCGATCCTCTTTCCACCTCCAACCACGCCCGAGACACGCCATGGTTCTCCATACATAAGAATTACTAAGAGATTTTTTTTATTCTGGGTGGAAAAGAAATTTCTAGCGTCTATTGTTCCTGGTTAAAAAACAGAATATATCACACACACGAATGCACGCAAGTATATATATATATATATATATATATATATATATATATATATATATATATATATATATATAAACATAAATAAACATATATCTGTATTTCTGTATATATTCTGTCTCACCCCACACACATGCACGATTATAGAAATGCAGATATATTTTAGTTATATATATATATATATATATATATATATATATATATATATATATATATATACAAGATGCGATAGGAAAATTGTCGCTTGTCGCTATTTTATAATTTTTAATTTCACATTCTTTTTGATTTTGTTGACTGCACAGTAGGGTCAGTTGGGCACCGTCTGGGAGAAAAAGATCACCATGACACAATTCACTCTGCCAGAAATTTGGAAATGGCATGCTGTACTGTTTGGTGGAAACTACAATGTGAGCAGTTCAGAGTATTTGGGTGTCAGTCTGATGATTCGGAAAGAGTTGGATGAGTCTAATGGTGATTACGAAGGTATGAAAGCTAGGAAAACTCATCCTGATCTTTCTAACAAGAAAAGAACTCCAGAATTTGTTGGTGAGAACCTCAGACTCAACATGGAGGCCTACATTAAGTGCCTTGAGGAGGTAGTGCTGACCTGGGTCAAGAGGGTGGCTGCTTGTTTGAGTTGGAGAATGCTGCCATAATACTTGCATTCAGTTCATCTTTGGTGTTAGAAGGACATCTGTTGCCCTCTCACTCATTTGTGTCCCACACAAAGCAATCAAGGTGAGTGCAGTCTGGGGAGTTAGGTCGACAGATGTAAACGGTGATGTAGAAATTGTCTGACAGACATGACTTCTTTGGCATGATGCAGAGTACTTTTATAGACATAGGGTCTCCCAGCAGCCACCATCTTGACCCAAGGCAGCACTGCCTCTTCAAGGCATTGATGTTGGCCTCTGTGTTGAGTCTGTCGCTCTCACCAACAAATTCGGAAGTTCTTTCCTCATCAGAATGATTAGTGTGACTTTTCCAAACTACCGTACCTTTGTAGTCCCCATTAAATTCATCCAGCTCTTTCCAAATCATGTGCACTGTCCTCAGATTGACGCCCGAACACTCTGAAATGTTTATATTGGAGCTTCTGGCATGAATGCCAAGCAGTACAGCATACCATTTCCAAATTTCTGGTGGAGTTAATTGTGTCATGGTGCTCACAGTTGGTGCCCAACTGACCACACAATACTGTGCAGTCAACAAAATCAAAAACAAACAACATGCATGTGCGAAATTAAAAATATAAAATGATGACAATTTACCCTGTATATCCACATCTATGTAACATAAGATTTTTGGGGGTGGATGTTGATATTTAAAATAGATTTAATATTTATCCTCTTCCACCTCATCCTCCTTAAGTGCAACATTCTTTCAGCATGTTGGAAATCATGCTTCTCTACAGATCATTTTTTTTTTTTGCTTAAATATCTGCAGACTTCAAATTGCCATGACAATACTATTTCAAAAGATACGCGAATGGTTTCACATAGCCTTCACCACGATTTTGAATTCAAAGATGTCGAATTCTGGTAGTCACTCAAGGCTAGAGGGCAGAGTTTTCTCTGCTATTTAACCATTTTCCTCACAGACAGTCTCCACTTGACGTTCCTTAGAAGATGCTTTTTGAACCTAAATCTCCCAATAATAAAGGCATAAACCTAAATCTCCCTAGCAACAATCATCTTTATGTGAATGCAGAAAATCGTGAACATGTACCCATCTCAATAATTATGCTCAACATGAAGACTGGACTATTTTTAAAAAGAAAAAAAAAATACTGGATACCATTAAACACTTATAACTTAATGAGTCTGATTTTAAATATTTTTAGGAGGAGTGTACACGTGTGTGTGTGTGTTCACAAGTGTACAAACACAAGCCAAAATTTACGTATGCATAACTCGAAAAACACAGACAGAGGTATTTACATTCAGAAATGGACACATCTACCAATATGTACACATATCTATTTAACGCATTTTTTTTTTCTGGGGGTCGATATTGAGATTTAAAATCGATTTAATGTTTATCCTCCTCCTTAAGTGCCACATCCTTTCAGCATGTTGGAAATCATGCCTCTCCACAGATCTTTTTAAAATATCTGCAGACTTCAAATTGCCATGACAATACTCTTTCAAAAGATATGCGAATGGTTTCACATAGCCTTCACCATAATTTTGAATTCAAAGTTGTCCTAGTCTGGCAGTCACTTATGGCTAAAGGTCAGAGTTTGCTCTGCTATTTAACCCTTTTTCTCACAGGCAGTCCCCAGTTGACTCTACTATTCTGTGCAGTTGGGGCACTTCGGGGTGGTGTAATGGTTAGCAAGCTTGTCTCGCTAGAACAATTACGAATGAGTAGTGAGTTCGATCCTCACTGGGTGCCCCTTACTTTCGGCCTTGTGCCACATCCAAGCTACGCTTGGAAAATCACTATTCTGTGTAGTTGACAAAATCAAAAACAAAGCATGTGCGATATCAAAAAATATAAAATGACGACAATTTACCTATTGCACCCTGTATACTTACAGCCAGTGAGTATAACATGTATATATGCTGTAGATCATGTGATGGATCATGTGATGGATCATGTGATGGATCATGAAAAGTGTCAGTGCAGAGACAAATCTGAAAATCAGTTCTTTTGGACCAAAAGTGAGAATACTGATTTTAGAAGTGATTTGTGCCAAGAACATTTCATCTAGCTCTCAGATAGATAGATAGATAGATAGATAGATATAGATAGATAGATAGATAGATAGATAGATAGATAGAATGCCGTGAATAGATAGCTAGACAGATAGACAGATAATCAGAATGTCAAAGATAGATAGATAGATAGATAGATAGATAGATAGATAGATAGATAATCAGAATTACATAAATAGATATATAGAAAGATAGATAGATACTCAGAATGTCATCAATAGATAGATATATAATCAGAATAATACAGATAGATAAGTAGAGAGATATATAGATACATACATACATACATAAAAATACATGGCGATAAATAGATACATACATATATACATACATACATACTTAGAATGTCGGGAATAGATAGCTAGATAGATCGATAGATAGATAATCAGAATGTTACAGATAGAGAGATAAATAGATAGATACATACATTGATACATACATACATACATGTATGCATACATATATATATCAATAAATTAGGTCGATATATAATCAGAATGTCATCGATAGATAGATAGATTGATAGATAGATAGATAGATAGATAGATAGATAGATAGATAGATAGATAGGATCATTTATTTTTTCAGCATAATCTTCTTCCTTGTCAATGCTCTTAATTTAGATCATTATATATTGCAATTATCAAAAATACTATTACAGTCTCAGCTTTGGGATTTGTTAACACACACCATATGCATTTTTATATATTTATATATACATACACAGATGAATACACCCAACCACAGATAGATAGATAGACATGAGTACACACACACAGACAAACACATATATATATATATATATATATATATATATATTGCTCAATGATGGAATGAAAAATCAATAAAACAGTAAAAAGAAAAAATCAATGAACAGAACACAGAAAAGAAAATCAGTAACTAAATAAATGAATGAAAAGCAAAATTGATCAATAAAAAATATATTGATGGGGCTATAAAAATGACAAAAATAATTTTGAAAGTAAAAAAGAACATCATTGTATTCATAGATTAAAAAGTAAGTATTCACTAATAAATAAAAAAAAACAAAAGTACATCCCCACACACTATTGTGTAAGTACATGTGAGTTGATCTCTCTGTCTGCCTGCCTGTCTGTCTCTCTGTCACTCTCTCTCTCTCTGTCACTCTCTCTCTCTCTCTCTGTCTCTCTCTCTCTCTCTATATATATATATATTCTTGTATCTATGTGCAAATCTATAGAGACAAGTGCATTTTCAAATGTCTCTCTCTCTCTCTCTCTCTCTCTCTCTCTCTCTCTCTTTGTCTCTCTAACATATATATATATATATATATTCTTATCTCTGTGCCTGTGGGTGCATGGAGATAAAGTGAAATATCTCATGTATCTCTTTCTCTTCCTCTATCTCTCTCCTTGTCTTTCACACACACACACACACACACACACACACACACACACACATACATACATACATACATACATACATATATATATATATATATATATATATATATATATATATATATATATATATATATATATATATATATATATATATATATATAGGAAGAGTGACTGAAAGAGAGATTTTATTTTTATCTAGTTTATTCTTACATATATATATATATATATATATATATATATATATATATATGTATACACACACACATGCACACACTCACATGCACACACACACACACACATATATATATACTTACATATAGATAGGTAGACAGCTAGATAGCTATGTAGCATAGATAGATAGATAGATAGATAGATAGATAGATAGATAGATAGATAGATAGATAGATGAGGGGTGTCTAGGTGTGTACATAGGTGTGTATTGATAGTTGTATACTTATATATGTCTGCTTCTCTGTTTCTATTCATAAATAAATGTTCCTGTGTCTGTGTATGTGCATGTGTGAAAACCACACACACACACATGTACATCTCCAGGAACCATTGTATACTTTTGTTATTTGTTTTTTGTTTTTTTTTCGTTTTGTGAATTTATGTATTAATCTTTAATCATTTGTATATATTTTTTTTAATCATTTATTTATCAATTTATCTATCTGTCTCAATATTATTTTATTTTCTTCTCAAAGATTTCGGCTGAGAACGTGGAGGGCGTTTCCCCCACTGCCAAATATGGGGACACGACTTCGGTAGGGAAAGGAAGAGGGAATAATTCAGACATGAGATTAACCATTCATGTCGATTATCTCCCTTGCTTTCCTCCTTTCTTTTTTCCCCCCCATTCCTGCCTCCTCTTCACTCTCCCTGCTTATACCCTGAATCATTGTCGCCTTCAAGCATCCCTCTCTCTTTCTCTCTCACTCTCTCATTCCCCTCCTTTTCACTGCTATTTATCTCCCCTTCAAACACCCTCTTTCTTGTTTACCTCGTACTCTCCCCCTTTCACTTACCCTCTCTGTTTCCCCTTTCTCTTAGCTATGCCTCTCCCACTGCCATCAACGCCACACTCTTCGAACAGTCTATTTTCTCATTTGAGGACGTTTTCTCCTTTCATTTCTTCCCTCAGTTAATTTTTTTTTATTTCCCCCTCTCTTTACAGTCTACGCTCTCTTTTATGAACTCTTCCCTTGTATTTCACAGTGGGTTTTCCAGTCTTACTCTTCACCCTCTTCGTTGTGTCCCCACCCCCATTAAAGTCTACTCTATCCTTCATACACTCGCTTTTCTATCACAGGACTGAGTTGTTGCTCTTTCCTTCACTCCTTGCAGTATTTATTCCCCTTTCTCTTTTTTTTAATAGATATTTAGTTAGATTACCTAAGTTTGGCACAAGATCAGAACTTCCTGCAATGGCCCGTGATACTCGTTGACTAACCTCTACTCCACGACCAGGTGCCCTCACCTCCTTCGAGACTCATCTTCTCATAACACACTCTCACCTCATTTTTTTCCTTATCGATATTTTCTAAGCTTGGCTTAGTCTGGTACAAGGCTATGAGATTGGGGTACCAGGTGAGGAGATGAAATCGCTACAGTTGTATTAGAAAGACTGGTTTGCATTCCCGTCTTTTTTTTCTCTATAGATAGTGACTATGATTAGCGTAGTCTGACACAAGGCCAAAAAAAGTGAGTGCACACAGTGAGGATAGAATTCTTAACACTTTAATGGACAGCGAGATTAACCAGCTAAATAATCCTTGTCCTAGTATTTTTTTAGTATTTTTAATAGTATTTTTAGACTCGTTTCATAATACACTTTTTGCCTATTAGCCTGGCACAAGGCTATAAGTGTTAGACCCCCCCCCCTCCCCGTGAAGATTTTACAGTTGGAATTAATAATAATTGCTTTGCATGACTGGCTTTTTAAGTATTATTTCTCATAAAAAGACGTTTTACCTTTCATTATTGACTGCTTTTTGTAACAGTAACACAGCCTTTTTTTTATTTCTATTTACTAAGATTAGCGTAGACTGGCACAAGGCCAGAAGTGTGTGCTTCCAGTGTGGCTAGAACTCCCTAGAGTAGCAATGGACGATGAGACGAGCTTGCTAACCACTACTCCATGGCGTTGCGCCCTCTCCTTCTCTTTCTCTAGACTCTGCTACGATCTTAAACGCGTTGTCTTTTCTCTCATTCGTATCTTTATCTTTCTGCATGCCCCTCTCTTTCATTGTTTCACTCTTTGTATTAGTTGTTGTTGTTATTTTTCCATCTCTCTTTACCCCCCCCCCTTTTACGCCTAAATACTTTTTTTTAAATTTTTTTCTCCGTTTTCTCTACGCTTGTTTTCCCTCTCCCTCATATTTATTATTCGCTTTTTCAGACACCCTCTCTCGAATCTACTTTCTCTTTGATGCGTACTATTCTCTTCTGGAATAACGTCTACTCCACTCTCTCTCTCTCTCTCTCTCTCTCTCTCTCTCTCTCTCTCTCTCTCTCTCTCACACACACACACACACACACACACACACACACTCACTCTCTCTCTCTCTCTCTCTCTCCTATCAACTCTTCCTTTCACTCTTTAGCGTCTACTCTCCTTTCTGTACTCTTCTGCCTTCCCTCTTTCGTTCTTTTCTTTCACAAACTTTTACCCCTCTCTCTTAATTCTTTACTTCCCTTTTTTCACCCTCTAATTAGAGTTTTTCTACTTCCTTTTCTTTTTTCTTCGTTAACTGTCTTTAACGCCTATTTTTATGCCTACGAAGTGACACTCGTTAACAGGAGAAAAAAATAAACACCATTTCAAACTAGTACTTAGAGAATGTTTCCTTAAAGTAAAGTGGTTACTATACTTATAAAATCCACGATTCTTCTTACACAATCCAGTCTTTCTTTCATACATGCTTCTCTTAACCCCTCTTTCTCATTACTAATTGCCTCCCCTTCTCCCCTCCCTAATTGCCATACACTAATCATACACTAAGTTTTCCTCACACTTATCAACCTTGATCACTTGACCCTCTCTCTGTGAAATTCTTTTTTCACTCTCTCTCTCACTTCCTTTCTCTCTCTTCCACTCTGACATCCGCTATATTACTCCCTTTTAAAAGGCATTTGCGTCTCTCTCTTACTTCTCAGCATTTCAGTTATAACGTCTTCTTCTTCTTCTTGTATCATCTCACACACTTCTCTCTTTGTCTCTCTTTATGCAACACGTCTCTCTTTCTTTACGGTCTTCATTGTATAGCGCTAACGAACCACTCTAATTCATTTTATAATGTTTCTTCCTCAGATTAGTTTCTTTCTTTTTTTTTTCTTTCTTTCTTTTTTTTTCTAACCGCACCACTTCTATCAGTATAGTCTTTCTCCCTTTTAGTTTTCTTGATCTGATTGTACCTTAGTCTCTCTGTGTAAAAACAGTTCTTTTTCATCACCTTTATCCGCACCCCCTTTCCTCAACCTCACGCTTTCTTTCTTTTCCTTTCTCTCACATTCATTTTATATTCTCTTACTTTCTCTCTTTCCCACCCGGCTTTATATTTAATCTTATCTATTTTATTTTTCTTTTTGTATAGTCTTTTCTTTTCCCTTTTTCCCTTTCTTCCTTTCTCTCTCTCTCTTTCTTCTCCTCACTCTCTCTTTCTTTCTTTTTTATCAGCTGTTCTTGCCACTGTCCTGCTCCCCTCCCGAGTTATCTCAGGCTCTTCCTTCCTTTGCATGCACTCCCCATTTTCCGCTTTATGCCTCCCATCCCAACACATTCACCATTTTATTTTATTTCTTTATTTTTTTTTGTTTTTGTTTTCTTTCCTTTTCGTTCTTTCCCGGCTCTTACTTTCTCTTTTATACCTCCCTGCACGTATAAACACCCGTAAATATTACATATGTACATGTAGAATTTAATGTACACACACACACACACACACACACACACACACACATACATATATATATATATACATACATACATACACACAAACACACACACACATACGTACATATATATACACATACATACATATATATATGTGTGTGTGTGTGTGTGTAAATAGATAGATAGATAGATAGATAGATAGATAGATAGATAGATAGATAGAAACAGAATAAGATAGATAGATAGAAACAGAATAAGATAGATAGATAGATAGATAGATAGATAGATAGATAGATAGATAGATAGATAGATAGATAGATAGATGTACAAACACTTCTTATGCGGGCACATTCTCGTATGTATTGAAAAGTGTCTTGTCACTTTACACACGTCACACGTGTAAAGTCAAAAATATCCTTTAGTTTCTATATATACGCCCGTACCAGCGTATAAAATTGTTGGCTTTAGGACTGCAGGCGTCACTATGAAACACACACGTACCAAATAATAGACCCTACACGCACAAACAAAAATATGCACTTATTTTTATATATACGGTTATTTACACAAGTGCATATTCACAGTGTATAACTGCTTATATATATATATATATATATATATATATATATATATATATATATATATATATATATATCGTAATCGGTTCATCATATCTAACT